>OY821520.1:176711842-177311842 GCA_963682025.1 Cordilura impudica | reverse complement strand
CCATGAAAAAATATAGTTGGCAAGAGGGCAATTTACCAAAAATAGTTAATTTCGATATATCTATGATGGGTAAAACCCTACAAGTATTTAAGGTTTCATATAAATATTTAGAAGATTTTATTACGCAGGCAGAATTGCTGCATGACCTGTTAAAAGAAGAAGTTAAGTACGTCTATAATTTCAAATTAACAACACAAGTGCGTGGTATTTCAGGTCGTTCAAATCGACCAACAATTATTGTAGAATTGAAAAGAGCATTGGAAAACGCTTCTCCTAATCCAAAAACACTATAGCAAGTTTTGACAGAATCGGGAACAATAAAACAATATAACAGAAACAGACCAATTTAGTAATTTCGAAATTAAAATCTATCACAAGAAGAAGAATCTATTTCAAGAATCTAAAGATGCAATATATAAATTAAGTGATAGTGTCGCACTCAACGTCTTAATGAAAGGAATAATCGGACGAGATATATTAACGAAAAATATAATTAAAATTGATTTTGAAACATTTACAATTAATTTCAACATAAATGAACACGAAATTACCCTACAAAACATCATAATACCAGCAAGATCAGAGGCTATAATTCCTCTTTATACAAACGTAAACGAAGAGAGCATTATACTGAGTAAGGAAATAACTGAAGGACTATATCTAGCAAATAGCTTGATACCCGAAAGAGGAGTGGCGTCGCGACGTCAGGGGTAGATTCTTATCAATAATGAGTAATCTGATGAAGTTATTCTAACATATGGTAATCTGGATCGACACCACAGGCGCGGCTGGAGGCTATGCTGAATATCATAAGCGATATAGCAGACTTCATACGGAGATCAGAGTGGTTCGAGACGTGAACATAGCAGACAATTTTCTTTTCCATACTTTAATTAAATTTATGAGAAAAAATTAAACCCATTTAAATTTTCAACATCTTTGCAATACCAGAAAGATATTCGGAAACACACTGCGTTATGATTACACTGTGCGACAGCCAAAATCGGGATGGGATGAAACCACCGGGGAAAGTTATATCGGTCAAAAAAAAAGTTATACGTGTCCCGGCGTTTAGCTGGGATCCGATTTTGCTGAAGCAAATTTAGAAAAATTAAGAATTACAACAACTTGAATCTACTTATACCATTTCTCAACACAATCAACAGTTTCGCAGTTATTACTAAAATTTATGAAGAAAAAAAATAATTTTTTGTCAAAAAAATTAAAATCATGCAAAATCCAAAACGGGAAAAAATGTCAAGTCTTATTACTTTGGCCACATAACCTGTGCACAAAATGAGACATGTATCATGAAAATCGATGGACGCGTTTAGCTTTTATTCACAATTTAGTGAAGGTATCTATCTCATTTTGAAGTAAAGGCTTCTCATTGGAAAAAACGTTGATGACTTTTAATAAACAGAAGGTTATTTCATTTTTATGATTGCGGTAACAAACTAAAAAACGGTCATAAATGTGCGCAGACGCTTAATCATGTGGCGGATCAGTTGTGATCTCAAAGTCGTGGCGATGCTAAGAGGTCTCCAAGGAGGCTATACGAAAAACATGTGTTTCTTGTGTCTGTGAGATACCCGATTTAAAGGAAACCAATACGAAACGCATGATTGGCTTGCTCGAGATCCAACGAAGAAAGGACTGCGTATATGATCCACTCGTGTCAATGGAGAACGTCCTCATGCCCCCTCTCCATGTCAAACTGGGAATCGTAAAAATTTCATTAAGGCCATTGTGAAGCAACCGAAAATTCTTGATTATTTGAAAAATATTTTCCCACGAATCATCGAATTAAAATTAAAGGAAGGTGTTCTGAATTGGCTCGATATACGGAAGCTCATGACATCAAAAGAATTTAAAAACGCTTTAGTCAGTAATGATTACCATGCGTGGGGGGCAGTGAAGAAAGCCATACGATTTTTTTTGGGAAGTAAGCGAGCACACAATTACCGCGCTCTTGTGACCAAGATGTTGGAATACTTCCAGTAAATTGGAGTGACCATGTCTCTCAAAACTCACTTCTTGCATCAACATCTCGATTACTTCAGCAAGCAGCTAGCCTCAGAGTCGGATAATTATGGCGAGCGCTTCCATCAAGTGGCCATGCCCATGGAAACGCGATATAAAGGCAAAAGGCTCGAGTCGCTGGGGGCTGAAATTTGTGGTGGTCGCAAAAGACGTACGATCCCGACAATGAAGATGAAGAAGAAGAATATACAATGGAAGTTTCCTCCGAGGGTAAGTCATAAATTTAAGTCATCTGACTGATTAAAAACAATTGATTTTTTCCAGATGAAGACAGATCCTCATCCGATACAGACTCTAAACAAGTAGGCGAACCAACACGCAAGAAAGTAAAGGGAGCAAACAAACGAAAATAAATTTATGCTTTCGTCGATTTTTATGTTCTATGTATATATGTAATAAGCTGCTATTTTTAATTTTACGTGTTAATAGTAAATAATATACAAAAAATATTATCCAAATTCATTGAAACATAAAATCAATATTCTTGTCAAAATGAGATACCTTTGCTTAATTGCGAATAAAAGCAAAACTCGTACATCGATTTTCATTATCTATGTATTATTTTGTTCATAGGTTATGTGACTACGTGAAAGTAATAGGACTTGACACTTTTTTCGTTTTGGATTTTTTATGAATTTAAAAAAAAAAAATTAATTTTTTGACAAAAAATATTTTTTTTCTTCATACATTTATTTATAACTGCGAAACTGTTGCTTATGTAGCGAAACGTTATATGAACAGATTAAAGGAATTGTATTTCTTAATTTTTCTAAATTTGTTTCAGCAAAATTGGACTAGTGGTTCTCGAGTTATGTCAAACAAAAGAGCCCAAAACGTGACAAATTCCCCTATACGATACTAAGTTCAAATCGATATATCTCGATTCCTAGACGTGACCCAGCGAAACGCCGGGACACATATAACTTTTTTTTTACCGATATAACTTTCCCCGGTGGTTTCATCCCATCCCGAACACTGACCCCTATCATTTGTCGCACATTGTTAAACTCAAACGAGAGATAATTTTCGATTTATGCTTTAAAAAGTTTCATGATTTTAAGGTATTTAATTAAGCAAAGAATAAAAATAAAATGTGAATATTTAACTGGGATATTTTAAAAATCGTAACTAAGAGATAATTTGCCAGATTTGCATTCAGCGCACCAAAGTTTATAAGCAAAAGTGTAAAAGATTCTACAGTATTTAAAATATTTCAGTAGTATTATTGTGCGTAAAAATTATATATCTTGCAATATTAAATACAGGTATGAGAAGAGGTAAACAATGAGAAAGGAGCTAAAGAAAAAAATTAAGATTGAACTATACAGAAAAAAGAAACGAACTAGTTCGTGCAGTTTAAAAAAGATAATCGTTGAAATGAACTAAACAACTATGTTTTAAAGATTGTAATAGAATCGAAGGTTGTATACATATACTCTATGTCATGTTCTATTGATACCAATTTGTCTTTGCTATAGAAATATCAAAATATACGAAAAGTTGGGGATTATTCGACTCCCTTTATTCACCACAATATTTGAGAATGGGCTATTAGTTCTGTCCCTTCTACCATATATATATATATATATATAACATGGTAAGTCATTAAAAATTGCGGTAAATCCGTACGTTGACCTATCAATGTAACCATGAATAAAATATTATTTCACACTTCCTTTAGAATTGAAAATCAGAAAGCAACATAAGTAATATTTTTAATATGAAATTAGTTTGTATACAATAATGCTTTAAATACCTCGTTGTAAAAACGTATTGGAATATATTTAAATGATTCCTGTTCTGAGCTCGGTTCCATCAATCTCCTGTTAACAGCCCAAAATTGATCGAATTTGTCATTCACCAGACCAATCCATAATTGGTTGTGTTCTTTTTTCTGCATTGAAGATATAACTTGGCCTCGATGTTTAAGAACGTCTGCTTCTTTTAAGCAGGACATAAAGTATGACTCCAATAAGTCCCTAAAATAATAATAAAAATATTAATTAAAATTTAAATTTATAAAAGACTATGTACATATGTAAGTACATATTTAAAAGCGATGTGGCATCAATGGTTCCAAATTACTTAACCCATAATCGAATCCTTGTTCATTCCAGAAACTTTAGTTTTTACTTTACTGGGTAAAAATGCATAGCATTTCCTGTTCTCAATTATAGAATACATTAGTTACACAGTATTGATATACTCTATGAAAACCTGTTTGAGTTTCACGAACATACGATGCAGCAAGTGTTTTAATATACATATTCCTAGATTATTAGACGATTTTTAAACTTAGAATTATAATCTTCTTTAAATGTAATTTTATTTACAGCGCTCCAAAAAATATTCGCTCACCGAAACTTTTATTATTATCAATATACACTTGCTATAAGAAGTATCCGAACACCTAAATTTAAAACGATCATACTACTAAAGAATTAAGAAATTATTAGGCTTAATAATTTTTTTTTAATAAATTATTACATATTTCTATTAAATTATTATTTTTAATTTATATAGGTTTTATTTCTTTTGACTAATTTTAGGTAAAAACATATAAGAAAATTATACTCGGTCGAGACCGAACATACGATACCCTATTCCTTGCGATTAGGGAGGGGCTCTCAGGTCCAACTAATTATATATATAGAAAATAAACATAAACCAAATTTGAGTGGCATTGTTATTTTTTTGTTTTGCCTGCAGATATGAACGTTAAGTAACTTATTTCAAAAACATTTACAAGCCAAATATGAAAAAATCTATACAATAATTGAAGAACGGGAAGCAGCTTTATATGACTAAGAAATCTCCTACAGGGTTTATTTTTGGACTATTGACTAATGGGTGTAATAAACAAAAAGAACCAAATTTGACCAAGATCTATACGATAATTTAAGTCCTATGGTTTAAGTCGTTTAAGTCGATCTCACAGGGGCCATTTGTATGGGGGCTAAGTCTGAACATGTACCGATTTTAACCAAAGTTTATATACCAAATTTCATCAAAATATATTCATATTTGCGATCTGTAGTTTGAATACAAGGGTTACATGGACAAACAGACGGACGGACAGACCGATGGACGCACATCGCTAAATCGACTTGGAAAGCGATTCTGAGTCGATCAAATATTTTTGGCAGTTACAACCATTAGCACAAATTCATTATACCCTGACCACATAGTGATATAAGATATAAAAACGAAAAAAATCAATAAAAAAAGTATTCGTACACTTGAAAGTTTAAAACTAAATTTAAAATAAATATTGCGTAAAGCAACCACAACTTGACAGTGTACGCCGTATTCCATAAGATAGAATAAGTTTGCTTTAGGTAGTTTTAGTTTGGATAATTAATTGATACCCTCCACCTGCATCTTAAACTCAATATTACAACCAATATTGGGTACGGCTACCACTTTAAAACTGTTGTCGGTACTGCAATTTAAATGTCGGTACTGAATTAAAAATACCAATTAAATTTAAAGTTAATTGCTTTTCTTGTTGGCCTGTTTCTATTATAAAAAACAATGATCGTGTCTTCTTTAGAAAGAATTCGTTACTATTTGAAAAATTGCATTATTTTTCTTTTACTAGAGTAGAAAACCCCCAATGAAATTCATTACATAACGCAGCCATCATTACAACACCGAAAGTTCGCTCCCTATAAGAAAGTTTATAATGATAATTCATAAAAAAATCAACTGATTCTTGGCTAAAAATTTCCAGGTATTAATACTAAAATAAGGAAATTTTGAAATATTTTTATCTTAATAATTAATAATTAAATATTAATAATTTTTTGTTGTCAAATTTGCTAATTTGTTTACATTCAAAGAATATTTACACTTAAAGAAACATTAATAATATTATCTAAAAATCTTGCTATTACTACAGAAAAATCTATTATTTTTTACTATCAAATTTGATAATTTTAAAAAACATTTAAAAAAATAAAAACTGCAATAGATTTTAATTGCATTTGTAACAATGGTAGGTCCTGTTTATTATTATTTTTTACTAATACTATGTTTTTCGTACTTAAGTAACAATGAAAGGCAATTATAATTATTATTCATTTGTCTCAAATATTGATTGCAAATATTCCATATTTGGTTCTGTGTTATTTCTGTTTAGTAGTTTTTTGACTTTTTCATCTAACTCCCGATGTTCCACTTTTCATTGATTTCGAATACTGTAGATGAATGAATCTAACGTTGCCAATAATATATTAAAGAGATCTTCATTTGTGGAATTTCGTGAAATTTTTCTAGTATTGTGCTCTCTATAAAATCTGTAATCCTTATTTCTTTTTTCCTGAGCCTCCTCTGATAGATCTCCAAGTGGCACCAAATGATATTTAATGACATCTTCTCCATGATAAAGGATTTTGTAAACTGTTGCAGACATATTTCTCCATGGGTAGTTGGTTGTATATATTTTTGAAGTTTCCTTAGCATGATCTCCAAATTTTCTAGAGTCAACTTCTACATTGCACGCAAGTACTTCTAGGATTATTTTAAATCTGAAAATATGGTTTAAATCCATTCCTGTTATTTTAGATGCTGTTTCTGGATCTGAAAAGAATCTTGTTCAAATATGAACATGGTTTCTATAATTTAGCCTGCGTTTCACACAGCATGATAATTCCAAGAATATTTGTTATTATGTATATTTAATGATAGGAAATCCCCAATTGTTTAACATACATACATTCATTATGTTAGGATAGTTTTATTATCTGTTTTTCCAAAATAACACAACACATGTGGGAAATTTGTAAATATCACTAAAAGGGGTTGCTTGTGTGTAGATTCAGGTATAATTATTAGTTCTAGATTAGTTTTAAGATTTTTATATTTAGCTCTTACAGATTGTAATTTTAATAAAGATTCAGTATTGTTTTTTAGATCCACTCAATCGAACGTGTTGTCTCTCCATACATATATAAACATTTGGTCCTTCGAACAAAAGAAAAAGTTTCTAAAAATTTCAATTTCAAAATAAAAAAAGAATTAAAAATTAATTTTAATAATGTCTGACCGCGTTACATTATATAAATTGCAAAAGCAACATGAAGCTGAAGTACAAGCAATTTATGCCAAGATTGGCCAAAAAGGCATAAGGTCAGTTGCGGCGGAAGAAGCACTGGTCAATATCAAAAAAATATGGGAAAGTTACACCATCAACCATCAGAAGCTCTTGAAACATGGAGTTAACGCTGATGAATATTTCACTCGAAATAGTGGCAAAATTATGGAGGATTTAGTGACGAGAACTAAAAACCTCATTTCGGAAAACTATCAAATACTGCTGGTGAAGCGTCGGAAGCCCAAAAAGAAAATCCGGGAAGTACTGCATCCAAAAAAAACTGCAGAAACCCGACCGCCTCAAATAAATCTTGATGAAGGAAGTTCATTGTGTCAGCAAATACGGCAGCTTCAACAACAAGTAAGTCAAATGATGATAATGCGACAAAAAGCTGAAGAAAAACCACCAGCTCAAAAAGAAATTACCACCGAAACCTTTTCATTTAAAATGAATGAAAGTGACGAGAAAAGGTCAGCTTGGCTTTGTCAATACAGAAGAGAGATTGGCAAATTAGGAGACAACCTAAACGATGGAAAAGAAATAAACAGTGTCTATCGTTAAGAAAACCTAATGAACTCCTGGCAAAAACAGATGGAGTCTATCAAGCAGCTGAACTCCTAGTTAAAGAATATATTCTCGAAGAACTAGAAGAAATCGAAAACGAGTATGAGGCAGAATACAACGTGTTAACTGAAAAAATTAGCACAATTAAAGAAACTAAAAGATCAGTAGAGCTGGAAAAAATAAAAATACCATATTTTTATGGTAATGTTCAAGAATGGTCTTCATTTCATGATCTTTTTCATAGATTTGTACACGAAAATACAAATTTACCAAAAGTGGAAAAACTTCTACGTTTGAAAACTTTAATAAGAGGTGATGCGATTAAATTAATTCATCATCTTCCCACTACAGAGGAAAACTACGAATGTGCGTGGAATATTGTCAACCAGAGGTATGGCAACAAAATAATTTTATTTACATCCCTCATCAGCAGTTTGACAACAGAAGCATTTCTCGGTGCATTACGAAGATTTTTCGCAAGAGGAGGCAAGAGCAGCCATTTGTATTCAGACAACGGCACCAATTTTGTAGGCGCTTCAAAACAAAACTAGACAAGGAATTCATAGCCGCCATTAAAAACAATTCAAAACTAGATTGGCATTTTATTCCCCCGGAAAGTCCTCATTTTGGAGAAATATGGGAGGCTGCGGTAAAGTCAATGAAATACCACCTCAAAAGAACAATAGGCGAAAACAAACTAGCGTATGAAGAGCTTAGCACGTTACTATCCCAAATTGAAGCAGTGTTAAACTCAAGACCACTACACGAACTCAATTCCGGTACAGATGGAATTGAAACTTTAACTCCAGGTCATTTTCTGATAGGACGACCAATGGTAGAATGTCCAGAAGAAAACAGAGAAAACAAAATTAACTGTTTGGATCGATGGAAGCTTATTCAAAAACCAAATTTTTGGAAGTAGTGGAAAAGTGAGTATTTATCCACCACCTAGCAGCAACGTCTCAAATGGAGAACGAAAAACATTAATGTAGAAAAAGGACAGGTAGTTATCATTACAAGTGAAGACAGTCATCCAGCTCGGTGGCCACTTGGAAGAGTAATGGAAACCCACCCAGGAAAAGATGGTATCGTAAGAGTGGTCACTCTAAAAACTGAAAATAGATTATTGAAAAGGCCAATTCATAAATTGTGCCCCTTAGAGCATTTTCCTAGAGATGAAATATTTAATGTTGTTGACTCTAAGTCTCAAAAAGTAACTGAAGACGATAATCGTCCAAGAACTCCACTGTCAAATCTATTAAGAACACAATCATCAACAATTTTCACGCTTTTGAGCTTATGTTTCATGTTAACAGCATGTGTAACAGGCTCCACAGTGATACATGAAATAAATCATAATACTGCAATCTATTTGGATCCAAATAATCAAATAAACGTTGTATCGTCTAACTGGAATATAATAATTTATAATGAGATGAAGCCTTATTTTGAGGTACTGAAAAGAGCTTCCCACCTAATAAATGTTTCCAAAGAAATCTGCCCAAGTTCTCCGTAACAAGGAATACCAGATTGATTAAATAGATGCCAACAACAGACTACTTCTTAATAAAGATTCCAGACAAAAAAGAAGTGCGCCCACTTAGCTTTGTTGGATCGTTTTATCATATTATATTTGGGCTAATGGATGAAGACGATCGTGAAGCCTTTGAGAGTAATATGAAAAATTTACTAGCTAATCAACACGATTTGAAAGAATTAGCTAAGAAACAAACATCAGTAGTAGATTCCACAGTAAATCTACTAAAGAGAACAACAGAAGAAGTTAATTCCCACTTCTCAGATATCAAAGCAAAAATTGATAATATTAGCAGCACAATGAATGAACATTACTACGTATATAGAGAATCTATTAGATTTTTTATAACAAAACAAATACATGAGCTCGTCGATGAATGCAACGACGGCCAAAAAGAAGCCATTGATCTATTGTTAGACATCAACCATGGTAAGGTTCATCCGGCTCTAATTAACCCTCAACAACTTCAAGGAGTAATTGTCAAAATTCGAGATGTACTCCCAGACAAATTTGTGTTGCTTGGAAGACAAAGTGGAACAAAAATGAAAGAAATATGGCACAGTTAAAAAGAAGCCAGCTGATCATAGATTTGAAAATTCCACTGTTCAACAGGCAAGTGTCGCAATTCTATATAATCATCCCAATACCATTTGAACGAGACGGGCTTGCAATGATCGTCCAAGTAAAAGCGCCAACATTGTATACAAATATGAGCTGGATTCATATCATTTCTTAACACAATCTATTATAAACAATTGCAAAACAACTTTGAGCAACCAAATTGTGTGCGAAGAAAATTTCCCCTGGATTGATGCCAAAACTGTGAGCTATCTCCTATCAAGCGACATAGCAAACTCAACTGTACATATGAAGAAATATAAATGTTAGCCTTTTGGATGGAATTGCGTTCAAAAGGAAACTGGCTTTTCAAACCAACGCCAAACAATCATGCAGCTTCCAAGACAAGGAATTCTTACCCTAGACACAGACTTCGCCTGTTGGCGAAGGATGTAAATCCTAAAGAAGATGGCTTTATACAACCACTGGGCAATGTAGTCATCACTCACAATACAGAAATTGTTAAATTGAAGGATCATGTAAAGGTTCTTAAAAGTGAAAACATCAGCTAAGAGGACTTAACTTTCATCATATATCTGGACACACCTCCTTGATGCTAGTGACAATTATTATTATAGTTCTTATTATTTCATTTGTAAGAAAACTTGTTAAAACGAGGAAGATAGCAAGAATTACTTTTGGCCCCGCGCAGAATGTTCAAATATGAACATGGTTTCTATAATTTAGCCTGCGTTTCACACAGCATGATAATTCCATGAATATTTGTTAATTGTTTAACATACATACATCCACAACACATGTGGGAAATTTGTAAATATCACTAAAAGGGGTTGCTTGTGTGTAGATTCAGGTATAATTATTAGTTCTAGATTAGTTTTAAGATTTTTATATTTAGCTCTTAAGGATTGTAATTTTAATAAAGATTCAGTATTGTTTTTTACATCCACTCAATCGAACGTGTTATCTCTCCATACATATATATACAATCTTCTTGCGGTATTGTCATCATTTGTATTGCCTGACCCTTGTTTTGGATGATCTATAATCAATCCAAATTTGCGATATTCATCTTGAACATGTTTCTTTTTTGAACTTCTTAACTCTTTGTTAGTTTCGTTGTTTCTTATTGATCCTGAAGACCCGAAATCCAAATCATAACTGATTTTTAGTATGTGTTCCATAATTCGTATTCTTGCATGTAGTGGTGATAATCCAAATTCATATGCATCGGTATTATCTAACGATTTTGTCAGGATTTGTTTTAATTGGCTTGATGTTGCTTGGCATATAATGCAGCTGGATGCAGCCTTCGTGTTATTCAAAGTCTGACCTACTTTTCCACCTATCATTGTCAGCACTAATTGGTAGCTTACTTCAATTTGCTGCCCATCTAACTGTAATTGTAATGGCTGTAGTGTTGCAATTTGGGCCTTGATATCACTAACTTCTTTGTTAATGGCATCATGAGTTTCTTTTTTGAATTCAAATTTGATTGGCCTGCAGTATTTCGTAGAAGATGGTGTCTCATTTTTCCAAATATCCATTGTTTGCGTTGTACTAGTCGAAGGCTCTGAATCTTCCAAAATCTTTTTCATTCGCAATGGTACAAATGATACCATGAACATATCTGAGTCAGAAATATTTTCACATACTACTTGTTTGTATTGTTTCTGTCCCGAAGAACCATCACATCCCCATTTACAAAAAAGAATTAGCTTTGTTTCGTATATCTTTAACTCATTTCCTTTTATTGATTGAAGCAAGCGTTCGGCTGTGTGATCAAGTAGAGATTGTAGTTGTACCTCTGCCGAAATTAAACAGTCCATTTTAGCAGCGGTTATGTGATGATATGCTGGATACATATTTGAGCCTTTTCCAATCACACGCAATCTGAGCTGAATATATTGCTGTTTTGTTAATTTCAAATCCAGAAATAATGCTAATGCCTCCTTATTTGTGAACTGTTTTGCATCGCTCGGAGTTGGTATACTTTTAAGAATCCGTTTTATTCTCACTGGACTAGCTTTAACAACTTTTTCAATGATATCCACTTTTGTTAATTGGTTCTGTGATCGTAATTGATGTAGGAAAGATTATTTTACGTTTGTACAACCAATTTCATCATTAACATCTTTAAGTTTCCGCCTCTTAGATCTATCGCTGCAGTTGTCCAATGATTTACGTGGTCTTCCAGCCTTATCTTGCTTTGCTGTTTCTGCAGCAACAGTAAGTTGGCCTTCTAACCAGTTTGCACTTTTTATATAAAAATTTTGTTGACTGTAGCTAACTTCTTTGTAGCGTTTTTTTAGTGCTTTGACGAAATTAGATAATTGCTCTTGTATTTCGGTGCTACACGAATTTAAGTTTAATTTTATCTTCGGCCAGTTCTTTATAACTGAAGTTCTCCATATTTTTCTGAATATTTTTATTTACGACTGTTATTGCTGAAATATATCAAAGCAATTGAGTTTGTATACAAATGTCGCTTTCTTATAAGCCTTATCATAAGCCATCATACTATGTTTCTAGGTAAAATAAAAATGTAAGAAAATGGCATTAGTGCATTACTACCTAAAATAATATATAAAAAACCCACTATACAAATGAATTACCTGTGTGTGTTATCTTTACTACTTGCATTAGTGGATTGTTAGATAAAATAGGTATGATAATGAATTACATCCTCTGTGTATTGACATTCTTACTTACAAATATATTATGGTAATAGAACAAATAATCACTATTATAAGCTATAAAATACCTAAAGCACAAATTTAATACGCCATTGTATACGATTACTTATAGGGCTGTTTAAATTATCGTAATTTGAATTTTTTTTAGAGTAATTTCATTAAAATAAAAAAGGTTTCTACCCACGGGTCGTCACGGGTGCAAAAGTATATATAGGGTTAAAGAGGACACTTTCACCTTTTTCCGGGTGGTATACGTTTTTTGTTCCCTAGAAGTTCTATTCCACTAAAGTTGAAATTTGAGAAAAATATAGTAGTTTCATAAATATTTCATAACGCCCCTAATATTAAACGGTAGAGCTGTGACCACCTACAACAACCAAAGACTATAATCCTACCAACATTATAAAAGAGACCGCAGGTCATTATCGAGGATAGCTTGCGAGTAGTAACCATTTATTTTTGATAAAAAACAAAAAAATCACCTTTTTCTGAAATTAAAAAACAGTTGAGTTTGACAGCATGCCACGCCCACATATTGCTAATTGTTTAACCTAATTTTTTCGCTACCTTAATCTGGATATATTAGCTACAAAAAGGCGTTAAAATTTTAAAAATCGGTGACAAAAAATTAAACTTTTGGCCAATGAAATCAAAATTTCAGCCACAGGACCCCTAAGTTCAAAAATTGCATATAGAAACATTCTATTCAATTATAACATAACAATTATCACAAAGTTCAATATATCGCTGATGAAGGCTGAAATGCCAGAAACCGGTCCGATTAAGAATACAGTGTAGTTATGAATTTTTGAAATATATGCTTTTTTCTTCTCTACCACGCACCATTGAAACAAAATTAAAATTTGCATTTTAATTACAGTATTAATGGCAATATGTCTGAAAAATGGCCTCAAATCTAACAAACAAACATTTTCGCTTCAAAGCATCATCTCAAATATATGTAAAAAGTGCAATATGTAGTATGTACATCACATATGGCAACTTACGAAACTGAGAATAGTGGAAATTAAAAGTATAAATGCAAAAATATTTAAAAAAAATTCAAAAGTAACGATTGTTTGTTTAGACAGAGTTGTATCTTCTGAAATTAATACGAAGTAAAAGCTGTATGGTATGAAAACTGATTCTAATCACACCGCTCGTAGGCCTGACTTTAGGTGAGTGTGTTAAAGCGCTGACCAAAAAGTGCAAGTACGAGTGAATGTGAAGGTTCAGGTTAATCTATTCAATTATAACAGAACAATTGTCCCAATGTTCAATAAATCGCTGATGAAGGCTGAAATGCCGGAAACCGGTCTGATTAAGAATACAGTGTAGTTATGAATTTTTGATATATATGCTCTGTTCTTCTCTACCACGCACCATTGAAAATATACTTTGATTTTTCAGTTTTTAAGAAATATAAATAAAGTAGTGTAAAATGGAGGTAGAAAAAAATTATGTGAAAACAAATTAAAGTGTTCAATGTGACAGAATGAACTCCAAAAATCTATATGTGTGTTATGTTCAAAAGAAAACTTGAATAAGAAGTGTAGAGATGAAAGTGTAAGAAGAAAATTATATGAATTAAATTGTTTGAAAAAATAATATATAGTCGGCTGAAAAATTAAATAAATAAAATTTGCTGAACTCAATGGTGCATTTTTTTTAATCAAAAGCAATATGTTAAAAAAATAATAACAACATACACAGATCATTTTTTTTTAAACAAACACGTTAAGTTTTAAAACATTAGTTCTATATAATTTGCAGACACAAATACCAAATTAAAGCTTTTAGGATCTGTTTAGATTCAGAACATTTTTTTTTTATTAGTCACTTTTTATTTATGTAAATGTAAATATATTATATTCACTCCTATGACACCCTACAATTTAAATACACAATTTAATATATTTGTTAATGTTACATTGCATTTTTATTTATTTGTATTTATTTTTACTCCACATTTAATTTATATCCGCATATTTTATTGTTACCAAACATAATAATGCTTAATCAGAATAAAAATATGGGTCGGTCAGTCAGTGAACGCAATAAAAATACGTAACCACTTATGACTAAAACTCTTTTAAGGATTATTATGGCTGGAAACCAAAACACAACAACAAAATACACTGCTTAACTTAGTATTAAGCCTTTTTTGATTATTGTTGTGGGAACAAAAACCCCAACAAAATAAAGAATCAGTCTAGTAATACTAAGGGAATAAAGCTTAGTGTCAACACTGATTTATGTGTCGGGGTTGATTAAAACTAACTTTATCCTTACAACATTTTTAAATGCCATAACATTGGCAACTATAAATTGACGTTTAGTTAGAATTTTGACTAGTTCATAGGACTTTAGTTAGGACTCTACATTTTGGTGACCCCGACGTTCTGAGAAAAAATAAGTTTCCTCCAAGAAGTGGTAAGGAACTTTAATAACATAAAAACGTATTGAACACGCAATCAAGGGAGCGAACACCAATTCTACATTTTGGTGACCCCTAAAAACACTCCTGAATTTTAAGCTTTCCCACACCAGACGTAAGGAACTTGAAGCACTCACGAGTGGATTGAACTCGCAACACATCAGGACATTCAATCAGGATATCCAGCTTCAATTAATTCATATTTGAGGTAACACTACAAAAAACATCCTTAATTTCAAGTTTCCCCCACCAGCGGTAAGGAGCTTGAAAGATTCATTGGTGGATATTTACGCAACCTCTGGACACCCTTGGATTTCATCATTCCAGGTCAAACCTGAGAGACATATTTTGTCACACAACAGTGATCCAGCAGGGACAACGAATTATCAATCAGATCCAGCTAATTAAGCAGATCCAGCTTCAATAAACAGATGAATAATCAAGCAGATCCAGCTATACCATTAGCTGGTCTAGCTGTTAACAACAGTCATGGTTTCATCAGAACCGTGACGCCCTTATCAGGACATCGATTGCCACACTTCAATCAAACACCAACAAGAATTATAACTGTACATCAGAACATCAGCATATCATAATGGAAACCATTGAAACCCTTCTAGATCTCCAAAGTGAGACGGGCAAATCCATCCAAAGGATTATAAAAAACTTCAGAAAAGATTCAGCATACAGGAAGAGAACAGCTAATTATATTGATGAAGTCAATTCAGGAGACGGACTCAAAAATACGAGACATTTGGGATGATCCCATGAATCTGGAATACTTCTCGGAAGACTACTACGATAAAATCAACGCCATGACCAATGAGCACAATAAATTATAAAGTGATGAAAGTAACCGTCTCAGAGCGCACTTCAAGGGACGACCTACCACAGATGATTCTAAGGCTACAACATCAACACAACACGATACATAGGGACATCAACAATACGTCTAGTCTTATCCGAAGACTAGAGGTACGTTTGACAGCTTTTAAGCCGGCTTTTAAATGGACTAACAGATGCAGATGACCATCTCTTAGAATACTTTGAATTGAAGATCAACACCATGGGATCAAGTTGAAGACATACATGATGAAAATCATGAAAAATTGGCAAACCCAGCTGGATCACAATGAATATAACAGAATATATGACTTGGTGCAACAAAACTTCGTCAGTGTGTCCATGAGAAAAGGGAAGCTTTTATCTAATGCTGTTTCCAGACACAATTATGAAGTACAACCAATGACAAATGATTTGAACAACATTATATCTACCAAAAGTCAATATACCAAGATTTGAAGGAGATTATTTGATATGGCGTCAATTTCATGATTTATTTATTTCAAAAAATGTGGTTTTTAAAAGTTTTATCTGATGAAGCTGAACACTTAATTAGTCAGTTTTCCCTATCAGAAACAAACTACAATACTGCATGGAAAACACTGCAATATCGCTACAATAACAACTAGCATACTTGGTTGGCAAAATTATTCAGCAACCGCCAGTGACATAATTTGCATCATCTATCAAAGCTCTGGTGACACCATCCCTCTAGGAATGCAGTACTCGACACGGGCACTCATATCAAGTACATGCAATCGTAGACCAATCCAAGAGAAGTACCAGTGATTGCTGAATTTTTATCATTTCGGGATCTCCAATTTCAATCAATGGAGGCAACTGTTCAAACTGGAAAACTGGCGCGAATGATTGTTTCTTCAGTTATAACATCCAACAGAATCAATAATGGCACCTGCAAATTGTGCAATAACAGTGCCCTGCCGGCGACTCAACTAACTTTTAGTGCACTTAAATCTAGCTATTACGCAACTAGTGGTGGTTGATACTTGGATTACTTTCAATGTCATTTAACAATGACTTCATCATATTAACATGTACAAAGCATTACATTTATTTTATTTGTACCACTCATTTTAGTTTTAATGAGAACCTCTTACCTTTCTAACTGCACTCACGAACACTGATTTTTGTAATGAAGAAACGAAAATTAAAAATAAAATGTCAAAAACATATGAAAAGCTTCTATTTCGGGAAAGCACACAATACGCATGGTTCTATTTTTGGGGAAGTTCTACATTACATTGTTGTTAGCTTATAGTTAGGTCATAAAAGTTAACTACAAGTGTGTTTTTTTTCACAGCCAACTACCGATTTGCTCATAGGGTGACCATAAACTATATCACTGCAACAAATTTCATCAATTATCAAAGGCAGATCGGCTGCGCTGGGTACAACAGCAAAATCTATGTGTCAACTGTTTCAGAAGTGATCACGCTTCGAAAAATTGCAATTCAAGTAGCTGCAGTAAGTGCATGAAAAAACACAATACGCTGTTGCACTTAGAAAAGAAACAGCACCATATAAACAAAGACTCAAAGTCATCCAAATATTATTTTAAAATCTAACAGTCAAAGAAGCACATCATTATCCAAAGCTGTCGCCGTTACATCTTCAGCTACAAAGGCAGCCGAAGGGGGCCAGGGTTATATCTTGCTATCAACAGCAAAAGTAGTTATTACTGCCAAAAATTGTGTTTTAAACGAGTTTAGAGAATTATAAGATTCTGGTTCTCAAGCGAATCTTGTCTCCAATCGACTTTTCCAAAAGTTATCCACTTTTCCAACCAAAACTTCACTTCGCATAGACGGTGTTAGCAACGTTCAAAAAAGGTGAAACTACCGCATTAATGTAGAAATGAAGTCCAAAGATGCTGTATCAACACATCGATATATCTACATTAGGGTAGCCCTTCATTACATGGAGGGAAAAAAAAGTGTTCAAACTCTCGGTCGCACTCCCTAGAAATATGCGAATAGCAAAAAAAACTGAGAAATACAAAGTTTTGGGCCAATCAAGAAACATTTCGAGGTGGCTCAACGCGATTGAAAATTTCAAGTGTGTTTATATGGGGAAAATTTGACTTCTTCGTTCTATAATATAATTTTTCCGACAAACTGTTATATAATTCTGGACCAGTATTAAATTATCTTTCAAAAAAGCTATAAAACTTCAAAATCGAATAAAAACTCGCCAAGAAATAGCAAATGCCCCAGACCACTTTTGTGTCAAAAAAAAAAAAAAAACTATGTCATGAAATTTGATGGCATTTTTTTCAACTTTGAGAAATTGATTAAAGACATATTTTTTTTCGTCTCTATACTTATAAGTACTCAGATATGAAATATTGCTTTATTACCGCGTTGTTAACCTATTGCGCATTGAGACCGAAAATGGGAAATTGTATTGATAAAATTTTGAAAATTCCTTTTGGAATTGGACAATTTATTCAAAAAATTTAAATATTTTGTAAGTGCTGTTGAATTTTTTGATGCGGCGCTTAAAACATAATAACCAAATGTGTAAAACTTCCGTTGCTAAAATTTGGGATAAATCGCAGAACGTTAACCCATTATTTGCCAAGGCCAGCTTTGGATTTTAAGATATTTTTAAATAAAAATTACCGAAAACGAGTTATTCTGTTAAACTCGATGAAACCACGTTTTAGAATTTAGGAAAAATAATTCGGTTAATTTTTATTTATTTAACCCTTTAGTGTTCTTGTGATCAAAACAATCCATTGTGATACATCTTTGGTGCAATTATCTGCTTATTGCTCGCGAATAAAAATTAAAACAACTTTTAACCAATTTTGTTATAAAATTTTTTTATGATGATGACATTGTTATCTTGTCGGATTCACCTTCCAAAATTAAAAATTTTAGCTTTCCGCAGTGGAACTAGAATATCAAAAAATTTAAAGTGGACATATGGAGAAGATGATATCGAAATTGTAAACTCCTACAGGTATTTAGGTATGGATCTCAACTATAATCTATCATTTAAAAAAACATTTAGCAAACAAACTGACTACTTCAAAAATGGCAATCTGATCTACTTGGTCAAAAATATTAATCATCCCAATATATCAAATAAAAATAAATTAAAAATCTTTAGCGCAGCATCTCCATCCATTATGTTCTATGGAGCGCAAATATGGGGCTACTAAAAACATGATGCTGTAGAAAAATTATTTAGATTTTTTATTAAGAAGCTGCTATTTTTACCAAACAACACCCCAAACTACATGCTTATCTTAGAGACAGGTTTGAACTCTCGATATTTGGATACACTAAAGTTGCATTTTGATTATATTAATAAAGTTCTTAGCATGCCAAACCATAGATTACCGCGGATGCGAGCTGAAACGGACATACTGGGTTGATGATTGGTTCAAACTTTGTGCAAAGATTCAATTTGTGCCTGTTGATAATGGAGTACCTCTAAGTAAACGTTGTAAGTTAATTTTACCAATTGTAATAGCTTCCGAGAGATATACTAATCGCCGATGCAAGATCACAATTTCATGATTTATATCCACAATTAAACTATTGTATGTTACCAATTACTGCTTCAGAATTAAGTTCTCGTTCTATAAGCTTATTGATAAGAGCAAGAGAGGAGGGCTCTTGGATCTAAACGCCAGATCTTTCATAAGCACATCTGTCGGTCTTTGCACACTTTGTAACCTGGATGCAACAGAAAATACACTACATCTAATGGGAGTGTGTCCTATCTATAATGTGTTCAGACTAAATTATTTAAAAAAATGCTATGAAAATGAAATGAAGTTTTAAATATATTTAATGGTATTGATTTTAATTATAAAATCCTAGTAAATTTTTTAGAAAACTGTTTAAAATATATAAAATTAATATTAAGCGAATTTGAATAACTCTGTTTTTCAAGGAAAATTAATTTTGAAATTTATTTTTATTATAAAATCGTAAATAATATAATTATAAGAACTTATAAACAGCATGCTTCTGCCAGTCAGACGCTCAACTATTATCTTAAGCCATTTATAGATATTTACATTTAAAGTTTAATATTGTATATTTTGTAAATAAACATATCGCACAAATTACAAATTTTCAGTAGCGGCAAAAAACGTCTTTTTTTTTAATATTTACTATAAAATTGAAAAACAGTTGTTTCATTGTAAGGAATTGCGAATAATACATATGTATCAACAGTAGATGTTTTTGCAATTTTCAGTGATCATCAAAAATAACAAGTTTTTTGGGTGCAACTCAAAATAAGTCTTTTTAGTGTAACTTTTTCTTGCAAAAAGTGAAAAATTGAAAAATTTTGAGTTGACTCAGTTTAGAGGTACAGGTGCGATATGTATGTATATATAAAATAAAATATTTATTGAATAAATAAAAAAAAAAATATTCAGGAAAATTTTTGCTAAGGACAATAGGCAAAAAGTTATATGGATGAGAAAAAACATCTGTTTGGTCAAAATGTCAAATTTTGACCCCCCTCTAACACAGACAGTTCTGGACCGATCTTGTTGAAAAATTGTGTCTAAGCTACTATCCAATAGGACTAACCTTGGTGTAAATTTCATCGGAAGACGGGAACGCCCATATATATTTTTAATATATTTAGTATACAGTTAAAAAAGTAATTGAAGCGTGTCTTGTACAACTACGTGACAATATGGGTAGTGAAAAGAGCTCAATACTCTTGCTAAACTGGTCGCTTACATTTTTAAAACGCTGGGTGTACCTTGAAAAATTTAGCAAAAAATCGCAAAACTGGCTGTTTGAATTTTTATAACGCTGGATGTACCTAGCGCCGCAGGCAAAATTATTAACAAAATATCGCGCGATTTTTTGTTGCATTTTTTCATAAGGGAATAAGTGAAGATTGTTGTTAACTTGTAACTTTTTTCCATTAATTAATATATTTTAAAATAATAGGTATGCAGTTTTTATTATGGAATGAAAGTGGTAGATATTTGAACTTAGGTGTACCTTGCGCCGTATGCGAAAAATTTTAACAAAAAATCGCACGATAAGGGAATAGATGCAGGTTGTTCTTAACTTGTAACTTTTTTCATTAATTACTACAACTTCAATAAACATACCTGTCACAAACTCGTTTGTATGCTGAGCGAATACAACTTCACGCGTTGGTTTGACCGAACACAATGAATTGCATTAACAAAAAAACGCATAATTTTAATTGATTTTTGAACGAATTTTATACGAAAATATTGATTAATTTTTGGGCGTTTTAAAAACATTTTTCATATTTTTGGGCCATTTTTTGATTTTTGAGCAACATTTAATTATATTTTTTTGGGGGATTTTTCATATTTTTTTTTTTTTTTGGCGATTTTTAATTTTTTTTTTTTGTCATTTTTCATTTTTATTTTTGGAGCGAGTTTTCATAGTCGATATTTCCAAGAGCCTTCCGAAACTCATGGTATAGGTAAGAATTTTGGGTCGAATTAAGACGTCATCATTCAAAGAAAGGCCTATTTTAAGTATCTTGAGCAAAACTGTTATTTGGAAGGGTTAAAAATATTTACTTATATTAAATGTATCGTGCTAAAAGGATGCTATGTTGTAAAAAAAAATACGATTTTCTGCCTAAAAATATATATTTTATTCAAAAAGTCACCCACCGCCTTCGTAGTCCTTCTGGTTTTAATAACATTTTTAAAAACATCGATTTAAAATACTCACTTTGTTTCAAATTTCACCAAAGATTCTTCTGGAAATTTCGAAAAATGTATTGTTAAACACCATGGCTGACTTTCCTCTTCAATTTGCAAATCATAAAGGATTCCTAAAAGTACATATTGGAAAGTCAGAAGTGTTTTTTGGTTCTTTTTTTAATTTTAATCATTAGTTTTTTATATCATACTCCTAATCTGTACTTTCATTTGACACTCGCTGTTCGGTGTTTTCATATCTTTATTCATTGGATATAAATTTCATTGGTTATATATTTTCTTAAAATAAATATTTATAACTGGTTTCATCATATATAGGGAATGCATATTTCCGGATTTTTTCGTTTGCCAGGAATGCACTAAAAAATTTTGGGGTTCCTGGTTCCCGCAATGAAAGAAGCAAAATATATTTTTATATATAGCTTTTGTTGGTATTCCGGCTAATGATCAATAAAAAACGCTCAACGAATTGAGTTTTTTAGTATATATTTATTTCAATATTTCGATCCTCTTTGAGGATCATTATCAGGAACTGATGTCAAACTAAATTAAACAGAATATATAAATAATTACATTAATATCACATGAACAATTTTTTTATAGATAAAAATTTTATAATAATTAAGAATTTTAAAAATTATAAATTTAAAACAAACAAAAATTTTTATAAAAAAACTACACTTAAATATTGTACATCATAGATACATCTATAATATTAATAGGCTAGGCGATTTCTTGTGACCGATGTTTTGTTCTACCGTTTTATCCCGATTTTGATCAAACGTATATTATTTGAAAGGTATTTATTTTTAGCCGATTTGCAGATTTACAGATTTTTAAATATTTTCCTTTATTTTGAGTAAATTGCATTTAAAGTTGCTACTAACACATATATAAAATTATACAATTCTATGTGTGTGTTTATTAAATTTGTTAATGTGTTTGTAATAAAAATGAGTTTGTTTTTTTTGTGTTGATTTGTGAATTGGCTATAATTGATTAGCATATCTTTAGGGTCTTTATTTAATGAAAAAAATAAAACTTCCTAGAATTTGCACTCAAATTTGGAGGGCTGGAATCTGCTAGTTGACATTAAAATAGCCCAAAAATTAATTTGAAGCCGGCGACGTCCGTCTCCCTTGATTTTTATTTTTGAACTGATTTTTGTTTATCAATTCTCTATATAGCTTGGCTACATTTTCTGTATCTGTTTTATAATTTATTCTTCTATGTGGTGGTACTTTAACTATAAGTAAAGTCTCCAATATCTTTCTCTTTGAATAGTTACTCTCTCTCTCAGTATCTTCATATTGTCAAAATCAGCTATGTGGTTTCTCTGCGCACAGTGGGCCGCAAGCGCTGTTTTTTGTTCAATTGTTTTGTTCCTTCATCTTTGTTCTGATTTATGTCCGCCAATCCTGGTTTTTAGTTTGTTCTTTGTAGTACCAATGTAATCCATGTTGCAATTTTCCTCGTCATTTCCTACACAAGGGATTTTATAAATTAAATTAGATTTTTGTTCTTTCGGTATCGCTGACATTGTTTTATTGAAAAACGTTCTAATATTGTTGCCTATATTTGTAGCAATATTGTATTAATTTTTTTCATAGCAATTAGTATCTTTGAATTTTTCCGTCAAACCCGGTATGTACGTCATTGATTTGTAAATTTTTGGTTCCTTTTCTGGTTTTTTGTCTTTCGATTTTGTGTAGATTTTGTTTATCAAACCTTGTATTGTTGCCATTTGAAAGTTGTTTTTAGTAAGTATTTTGCTTATTTTGTCCTTGTTTTGTTTATGAAACATCTCGTCACTTGCTTGCAGCACTTTGTTAACAAAGTTATTGGCTGTATTCATAATAATATTTTTGGGGTGTTTGGACATGAAATTGATAAGTCGGCCAGACGCTGTTGGTTTTTGATATCAATCAATCTTAATTTTGTTACCTAATCCAATAATCATAGCATCTAGGTATGATAATCTTCCATTTTCTTCTTTTTCCAGTGTGAATTTTATGCTCTTATGAAACTTATTAAGTTCAATTAGCATATTATCAATCTCTTCCCTCTTAATAATAAAACAAATGTCATCCACATAGTTTGTCAACAATTTTGGTGTTATTGTCAGTTTTTCTACACTAGTATTAAGTAACTCCTCCATCACAATGTCCGCCACTATTGTTGATAATGGTGATACATTGGCATTCCCTTCAACTGTGTGTATACGTTATCTTTGTATTTAAAGTACCTGTTTTATTCAATCGTGTAGCGTAATAGTTCCATATAA
This sequence comes from Cordilura impudica, assembly GCA_963682025.1. Classification (NCBI taxonomy): domain Eukaryota; kingdom Metazoa; phylum Arthropoda; class Insecta; order Diptera; family Scathophagidae; genus Cordilura; species Cordilura impudica. The sequence continues at coordinate 177,288,057 of OY821520.1, read as the reverse complement.
AGGGTTTTTGGTATTGTTGTATAGTCCATTATGTAATTCCATCTCTTGTTTATCACTTCCAAAGCAAAGTCGGCCGGGATACTGGGGAACAATGAAACTAATCAAACGATACCAATGATTCATCCTTCATAATGTCCGCCTTATTGAAGCGTTCTTTAAATTGTATTGAGTTTTTTGAGTTGTAAATTGAATCTCTGCTTAAGTTTTTGAGTATTTATTGATGAACAAATAGGTCTTAGTGGGGAGTCTTTTTTATGAACTTTTGGCAATCCGTATATTCTTGGTAACAATGATGTTTTTGTTAACAGCCTCCCTTTTTCCGATTCAGTAATCACTTTCAACTCGAAGAGCTTTTTCACAAATTCATTATTTTTTTTTCTCTAACGCCGGTGGTGGATCCTTCTCAATCGGCGATAAGTCATCATGTCATTTAAAATCATCATCATTCGTTTATTATATTCATCCTTGTCCATTGCTACCGTTGTGTTGCCCTTATCTGCAGTTAGTATGGTTATTTCTGCATTTTGTCTAAGGAATTTCTTCGTTTGTTCCACTGGTCTTAATACGTATTTTTCATCTCCCGTATGATGTATATTTCTCATGTGTGTATGTATAGTTGTCGTGAGTTGTAATCTCGCGTTTTCTTTGCTCTCTGTGTCCCTCAAAATTTGTACACATTCTTCTCCATCTGTGATATACTTTAATAGTGGTCGTCCCTTTTTTGTAATCGGTATGGCAAATTTAGGACCTAACGATAATAACCATCTGATATTGCTGGGAATATCTTTGTAAGTGTAATTAACAAACCATTCGTTATTCATTTTTGTTGTTACTGTTTGCTCCCAGTTTAATGTATTTCTTTTTTGTCGTTCGGTTGTTTTTCTATTGTGTTTGTTATATATGGTTTCCTCGCATATTCTGAGTAAAGAATTGTCTTCTGTTGTAAGCAAATTTTAATTTATTAATTTTAAAAGCGAGAGCGCTTTAAAACAACTTTGTAAGCATACGTGCCTTTTACCGGCTGACTTCTTAATTTTCTAATTGATCTCTAGTTAGCTACATAGTCTACGTGATACATAAACAGAGACCGTTATGTTTAAGAAACAAGTTATTTTAGTACATATTTCAAAAGGAGAAATTGATGATTATATGTATATATAAACAAAACAGTTACAATTGTGAATATGTATTATTGCTTTTTTGAGAACTTGTAATTTAATAATTTTAATGGGAGGTATCCCAATATTGTGATGTGAGTTGTAAAATAATAATATATAAATGATTACTGATAGTAAGTTTCTTCCAAATTAATAATAAATGTTTAGATAGTTTTAAAATTAATACAATTCATAATTATTATATTATCATCTGGATATTGGCGGCAACAGGTGGTGTTTTTTTTATTAATTTTAAAAATATCCCTTATATTTATTGTCGCATTAGAAATAAATTTGGGTATGACTTTCGCTTTTCGGCATCTCCATAGAAATTTGATCGAAGCTTTTAAGTTGATGTTTTGCCTGTTGAGGTTGTAATTTTCTCTAATCTTCTTGTACACCATTATAAAAAATAAAAAAAATAAATTTTTATATAAATTTTCATTAAAAGTTTAATCGAAGTATTTTATAATACGAGTACATACACAAAAGATATAAACTGAATGCAACAAAACTGAAAAAAAAACCAATTTTTTTTGTAATTAATGTAATTTCTCAACACATTCTTTTTTCATGAATTTCAATATTTTTTTTATTTTTTTGTATAAATCTTTATGTTCACTTTTTTTCTTTATTGCATTATTTTGCATTATTTTGCATTTGTTTAATATATTTGAACAAATTTCACGATAACTTTACGGCGTTTTTAGACATAACCGGTGACATTGTTTATTTTAAGAACTTTCATTTTTTTATTTATTTGCCGGTCCGCATCATCGCCATATAACGGAATAATTTAAAACACGTTAATTTTGATTTGGAACAGCCGCCCGAGAGACTGTTCATTGAGACGGTTATTTATTAATTAATTGTTAGTATTAAAATTGAATTTATTCGAGGTTAGTATCTAAAATATAATTATGTATGTGAATTAGCAAACTAAGCAATTCACATACAGATAAAATACATTTACGACAAATGCAAGCAATGCATTTTTCTCGCTTTGAGTTTGGTGTGTGCGGATAGTGTTACGCATAAATGGTTCAAGGTTTCCATTTAAGTTACCATATGGAAGGTATGATAACTGCGACTTATCAAACACACTACAAACACACTTTCCAGGATGTGTCCCCACTAAAAGGTCCCTAACAGTCGTCGGGAAACCCTCACTGACTAAAAGGAACATATGTTTAACGGACAACATTTTTCGGAAGAATCGGGTTAGTCGGGCGATAAATGGATTCTCTCCATTCAAATCAACTGGGCCGGACTGTGTATGTTTACTGCAGGAAGGGATGAATATTATCATGCCACAACTGACTAGACTTTTTAAATCGTGTTTTCTACATAGTTTTGTGCCATCAATCTGGAGGGAAGTAAAAGTAGTGTTTATACCCAAGGTAGGCACGAAATATGAACATTAGTGTAAGTTCTTTTTTCCTGAAGACAATGGAAAAAGTTCTGGACCATCATACCAGGGACACTTACCTGGTACGCAAACCTATTCATTAACTACAGTTTGCGTACCACGGGGTAAATCCACGGAATCAACTGTCCATAATGTTGTCACAATGATAGAAAATGCACTTGATGCCAAATAGATATCTATCTGTGCCTTTATTGAGATACAGGGCACATTCGATAATACGTCTTATAGCTAATATATCCAAACTAAGGTAGCCAAAAAATTAGGTTAAACTATTGCTAATTGTGGGTGTGTCATGCTGTAAAACTGTTTTAATTTCAGAAAAAGGTGATATTTTTTTTTTTTTTTTTTACAAAAATGGTTACTACTCGCGAGTTATCATCGATAATGACCTTCGATCCTTTTTACGAGGTTCGTAGTCTTTAGTTGTTATAAGTGGTCAAAGTCCTACTGTTTAATGTTAGGGGTGTTCTGAAATATTTATTAAACTACTATATTTTTGTCAAATTTCAACTTTAGTGGAATAGAACAAAAGGGAACAAGTACGTATACCACGCAGAGAATGGTGAGTGCCCTCTTTAACCCTATATATACTTTTGCACCCGAGACGACCCGCGGTTAGAACACTTTCATTTTAATGAAATTACTAAAAAAAATTTCAAATTACGGTAATTTAAACAGTATACAATGCACACTGGGTTCAAATACTCAGATTTCGAAGATTACTTGCTTCAGCATATAAAATGTTACATCACTAGCTGAAAAATAAATGTCAAAAGTGTTCTCGTTTGTTTGCAGTGACAGATCAAAACTAGTTTTTTTTTTTTTTTTTTTTTGTGAAAAAAATGCTGAAAAAGTGAAAATTTACTCGGTAAAAAATCTTATTAGTTTGAAAAGTTATTGAAAAGTGACCAATTAAACTATGGAACCATCAAGTTCAGGTAATTATGCAAATATATTGATAAGGTAAGTGGTACAAATTTAGTGTGGAAAGATTTTTGTTTTTGCTGTACAGATTACGAGTCCAAAAAAAATAGTTTTATAGTTTAAGTTCACATATAGTTATTATTCGTGTCCATTCGTGTGGAGATTTTTGGTTTATTTTAAAAATTATAGATAGAGCTAATATGTTGCAAAAATTTACGCTGCATTTTTGTGCATTTTAGAAGTTGGGCATTTATTTATAAAAAGGCTCGTGGCGCTAAAATTTACCAACATAACATATTGGTCTGGCGTCTGCTGCTGTTATTGATACTGTTTTAATATACTAAGTGTTGTTGTTATTTTTTAATAATATTATTTTTTGTTTTTGTTTTTTCTAATAACATTCTTTGTGTTGTTGTTTTTTATAACATTATTTGTAGTTTTAAATAGTGTGTGCAGTTTGAAGTTATCGGCTTAAACGGATAATGTTTTTTTCTCTATGTGTAGGAAGAAGTTCAAGCGTTGTTGTTTATACTCGTCGGAGCTTGTACGATATGATGATGAATTCAGGCTGCGAAATATTGGATGAAAAGCTAAAATTTTTAAAAGAGGAAATGAAGAGCCGCACAAACTGCTTAGAGGCCAATATATGCGATATAAATGAACGAATATTGGTTTTACGCGTGCTCAGACTAGAAAACGCGGTAGAAAATAAATTTCTTTTACAGAGACAAGTGAATCGAGTAAAAAAAAGAACAAAGCTTTTAAGGGACACAACAGCATTGCCAGTGTTGTTAGCTCATGCTACACAAATTAAATTAAGAACCTCAGATTACATAGAAGAGTCGAAGATGCTGCGCAGATTCACAAATTTATCACCATCAAAGGTGTACTTACCTTCAAGAGAGAGTTCAAGGCAACCACTATCGTCTGAGAAAATGTCGAATCTAAAAGCATCGTCTGTTTTTGTAGAAGCTGATCTTTCTCGACACCAATACAATATTATTAGACAGTCTGCACCTGATAAGTTTCCCTCCTACAAAAATATTCAAAATTAAAAAAAAATTCTTACCCTGCGCCAACGAGCTTTAAAATAAGCGAGACCTCCATTGAAGTAAGTTTAAAAGATTTTCTTAATCACACTGCGGAGCGGCTAATACAACTTAAAGAAAATTTTATGCCTTGCTGGGCAACAATAAATCGAATATCTTATTATACACAAAATGGGGCTTTGATGGAAGCTCTGGTCATAGTTGATATAAACAAGGCTCAGATGCGAGTGATTCATCAGTATTTTTAACCACAATTGTACCACTTAGACTTATGATGGAAGAAAAGGTGATTTGGCAAAATCCTCGGCCGTCTTCCACTAGATTTTGTAGATCTTTAAAAATTGCATTCATAATGGAAACATCAATTGTGACAGTTAGTGAAAAAATAGAGTAGAAGAAGAAATAGAGAATTTGAAATATTCAACTGTCACAATCGGTGAGAAAGTTATAAAAGTGTATCATAATTTAATTTTGTCAGTGATTGATGGAACGGTTATTAATGCCATAACTGGAACCGCCACTAGTAAGGAGTTCAATAATATAGATGACATGATTAAAAGACAGATGAATATCGAATATTTAAGATTCGGGATTTCTATTCTTCATGGTTGGATTAGATTCTTTGAATGTATTTTGCATATTGCATATAAAATACCTTTAAAAAAGTGGCAGGTTAGAAGTGATTTTGAAAAGAAATCGTAAGCCTGGTTTTAGAAATACGTATGATGGGAATACAGGAAGACGTTTTCAAAATGCTGAAAAATCAGCCGAAATAACAAAAACGGATTTGAATTTAATAAAAAGAACGTACGTTTTGCTTATAGCAGTGCATAGTGGCAATGAAATGCGAACTGAAAACTTTAAAATATTTTCACTAAACACAGCCAGACTTTTTGTTGAAAAATATCCATGGTACAATATGCCACCTACTTTGCACAAGTATCTAATACACGGGCCGAAATTATTAATAATGCTCCTTTACCTATTGGGATATTATTGAAAGAAGCGCAAGAAGCTCGGAATAAAAATTTTAAGAAATATAGAGAGTTTCATTCATGAAAGTGCAGTCGCGAAATGTCCCTTCAAGATTTTTTTAATTTATTCTTGATAAGTTCTGACCCAATTATTTCAAGCATGCGAAAGTTGCCTCCAAAGAAGGTTCAAAGTTTGCCAGAGCAGGCAATCGATTTAATAATACATCCAGTTCCAAACAAATGATGATGATGACGATGATGATTATGATGATGATGATGATGATGATGATGATGATGATGATGATGATGATGCTGATGATGATGATGATGATGATGATGATTATTATGATGATGATCATGAAAAAAATTATTAAGTTTCCTTATTGTACTATTATTTTTAACCAAAATTTCCTAATTTGTAATAAAATTGCACTGATATATACTTAAAAATGGTTTGTTTTATCAAAGTTTTATATTATTAGGCAAAACCTAATGAAAAAATATGCTAACCAAGCTTCCCTGAACTACCGTCATGAGTAACAATCTTGTCGCGATGCGGTGGCTTAAGTGCACTGCGGTTCCTTATATGAGGCAGGTAAGGGAATGGGTTTTACTGTGTCACTACCTCTTCTTGAACCTGGGTCATGTCTGGGGCCTTGAAGGTGCACGGCCAAAGGTTACTCACCCCTAATCCGGAGTATTACGCGACCCGTGCTCATCGGACGGTTTGCAGTCAGGGGTTACCGACTGTATTTTAACGGAGCCTCGCTGATACCTGGGCACCTCAGCGAGTAGGTAGAGGTAGTGGAGCGCCCTTACTGCGTTACTGGGGTTTATGACGCGACTGACATCCTTTCCCCTACACTCGTGGTACCAAGATAAATTATGGACAAAAACAAAAGCAAACAAAATTCGAGGCTCTGCCTCCAGGAATCTGGACAAGTGGAAAACGCTGCCACCTCTGGTCAAAGCTGAAGCGGGTTGGGGTCCGTTGTCAGTCCGAACTCAATCCTCACTACTGGCAGTAAACCCATGGTGGCTAGGATGAAATCCGGTCACCTAGGGACAGCTGATAAGAAGGGGTCTTCTTATCATTTTTTACCATGAATCTTATACCGTCCATTTTCTTTGCAGTCTCTGCTTGCTTAACACGACAGTCTTTCATCATGTGTCCAAATTTACCACATTTGTGACACTTTCCGTTGAATCTTCTCTTGAATTTTGAAATGCTGTTAATTTTTAAGATTCTTCGTCATTTGCTTTTTGAAAACTTTAACCCATTAACGCCCAAATGAAAACCATGAACAATTTTAATAATTTCATTTTAATATGAGTATTAAAACAGTTTTCTTAAAATACAATAAAAGGAAAAATATTCAAAAAGAATATTAAAAGTTGTGTTTAGGAGCGGTATTTGGCAAACACAGCGTTTTCAGGCACTTATCACATGATTTTTTAAACTCAATTTGAACACATAACACACCTAAGTTGGTTTGCTATTTTTTTGGGGGTTGTGACCATTATTTTTGCTGTCTCTCCGTCAATTCCAGAGGACGTTTTCCTAGCTTTATTGGCCTTATGCGAAACCATAACTGATCAACACGATCATCAGGGTTTGTACTGCAGTATAATCTCCATACATTTGAAATAGCCATATCCACTACGTAGGTAAACAATACCCACAACTACTTCTTTCCTTTCTCTACAATTCGATATATTCCTATAGACAGGTCCATTTGATCTACCCCTGCCATGCTTTTATAACAAAATATTTTAAATTTCAATAGTGCAAACATTATCTTTCCAACTAACCAAAAGAATTTCGTTTATCTTCAGGTCTATAAGCAGGTCGCAATTCGTAAAAAAAAACTATCAAAGTAAACTGCATGTTCCTCAGGTTTTGTTGGCGCTTTTGTTATCAAATACTTTACAACGCGAGAGCTAAGAGGATCAGTGGTAGCCTCGGAGGTTTTTCCATTATATATATCAAATGTATAACAATAACCATCGAAGCTGGTCAACGCCCAATTGCGATATCCGTACTGCACATTACAAATTGATTCGTCAATCGATAAATTTTCATGTAACATTCCGAATTGACAAAACTTTCTTTTTAAAATATCATAAAGTGGTCGCATTTTGAACAGCTTATCAGTAGATTTCCTAGCCAAAGCGTTATCTGCAAAATATAGGTGTATTTTAATTTCCAAGAATCTATTCTTGAATTGCACTCTGAAAATATTGGTACACCTAGGTCGTCATCAAAGTTCCAATAGGTAATTTATGATTTTCGGCGAGCATAACAGTTTACAGAGTTCCTCTTTGGTAAAAACGCTATCGTGTCTATTATTTTGTCCTGCATATATTGTACTTTGCGTTGCGATAAGTATCAAACATATGCTCAAATTATGTAAGATTTCCGAAACATTTGCACTTCGTTCTTCAATATATTTTTGATCTGGAGTAGATGGAAAAACTGAATAAAAAAGGGCACATTTTCTCCAAGTTGGTGACGCATTACTACTTTCAATTCTTTTTCTCTTTGGCACATTCCGTGAAGTAGATGACTCGAATATTTTGAGGGGTTCGTCGTCATCACTACTCCATTGATCTTCAATGCTAGTGGTATGTCTGTGATTACTAACTTCTATATTATCGGGAACATCTCGAGGTAATTTTTTTCCATACATGGCGTCGTCTCCACCTTCCTCTTCATCGGTGATAACACCTGGATTGGGTGACAGCATCATCTTTTCTATCTTGACTAATAATATCCTGTATAGCTCCTTCTATTCCAAAATAGTTTTTGTTTCGTGTAAAAGTATATCGGGTCGGTATTTTATACCTTCGAAGTTATTTTTTGTTAATAATATTTATAAAAGGTAGCTATTTAAAGTAAAAACTTCAACTCGAAAGCACAGTACAAAAACAAAAATGTCTTCACTTTGCTAATTTGATTTACCTCAAGCACCCAATGTACTAAACTTAGTACATCAGCTTTTTATATATTACAGCACGAACAAGTCTATTCAAACTAAGCCGTTTTATGTAGTTTTATTAGAATGTGATATTACCGAGCAAATATAATGCTTTTTAACGCTTTTCAAAATCAAGTTTTTAATAAAACGGGAACTTTTGATTGATGGTGGCATATAAGCAGTGGTTGTGGGAGGTTTACTTTGAACGAATTGTTTTAAAAAAATAGAGTGTTGTGGTATTGTAGTGAGTGGAATGTTGATTACGTCATTGTTTGTAAATATCAGCAGTCTTTTTCAAAAATTACATTTATGCAAATTTCGCATTGGTATGGAAATCTTTGGATCAGTTGAGACATATTTTTATACATTTTAGATATATGTATGTAGTGAAAAAACACTAGCCTTTAGTGGGAGTGGACAATAGAGACGTACTCCCACTTTGTCATATTTACTTGAGTAACGTTTTGTATACATATTTAGTTCCGATTCAAACTCAGATTTTTTTCCGCGTAGGTCCCTTTGCGAAATTACGACTTATGTGTTCTTTGATGCCCACTTTAATTTCAGCTGATTGTTAAGTAAGCTGTATTATTTTACTAGCTTCAGTGAAATATTTAGTTTAGATAAATATTGTTCCATTTAGTAGTTTTTTGCATTATTGCACCTCACCTTCTACAACACTATCTATCACTTTATAATTAAAAAGGATGAGACATACGTTTCTTAATTTTCCGTGGAATTTACTCGCTCGATTATGAGAAATTTTTCAACAGTATAGATATATTTAGCTTGTTTGTTGTATTAAATGTTAATATTGGAAATATTTTACCACCTCGGTCTGGAGGCCCAGTTTTATTTAATTTTAGTTTAAAGCCGATTTTTATTATTTTCTTATAAAGCAATAGTTCTTTTATTATTTGCTAATGAATTACTTAATATTAACAGCCAGTGTCAGCGACACGATTGACAGCATTCGACGTCTTTATGTTGCCGATATTGGCGATCGTCGGCAAAATCGGACGTTCGGTAGATGGCAATAGCTCCTACAGTATTGCTGCTTCGGTAGGTGGCGACAGTAACGTCGGTAACATAGTTCGTTCGGTAGATCGCGGCACTAGCTTCGGCTATATCGGCCGTTCGGTAAATGGCGGTAATAGCTTCGGCAATACTGGTGGATCGGTAGGCGGCGGCGATAGCTTCGGCAATATTGTAATAAGTGTCTCATGTTTGACTGTGTAAGAGCAACACTAATTTACAACTGACTTATGTCAAAAGCTGACAGTCGATCATAGGCATTTGAATGAAGAAGACTTAATAAAAGCTTGCACAAAAGTCGGCGTGTTTCATTTTATTTGATAAAGATCCAGAATTATTACATGGTGTCAGAAGTGGGATACTATTAAAAGTAATATCTAACAACAATTGTGAAAAAAAAGGTGTTATTAATGCAAGCCGTAACATCAACAACATAAAGAGAACTATAACACAACAAAATGGCGGCATCGAATAGTGATCGCATGCCACCACCAACTGATGGGACAAATATGGCAATTCATTGGCCTGGTTATTGAAATTTACAACGCATTGTACCCAAACGATGGTACAACGGATGCATTGCTTGGAACTGCACCAGGAAGGTACTACACGCCCTGTAGCAGAACAACGTATACTTACTGAGGTTCTAAAACGGTTCGAAGAATATTTTACTCCGCAGAAGAACATTGCAATGAAGGCGTTCAAGTTTAATTCAATTACTCAAAAAGACCACCAACCATTTGCCAAATTTGAAACACAATTACGGAAACAAATACAACATTGTGAATTCAAATGTGCATGTGGTCTTTCTTATGAAAACCGCATGCTGCGTGATCGTATAATTATTGGTGTGTTTGACAAAACATTGTAAGTGAAGCGTTATTGAAAAATGTAAAACATTTGAAGCATCCAACGCAAACAAGGTAATACTACAAGGGGAAGCCATGAATATTTTCAATATTGTTGATGGCTTGCAGTACAAGCAATATCCAAGAACTGTTATAATTGTGGCGGCCGTAAGGGGCATTTTCAAAAATTTTGCAAACAGCCGAAGGGATCATCAACAGGAAACAACAAACCAATGAGAACGGCAGATAATCAGCAACAAGATGCTCAAATTATGTAAGATTTCCGAAACATTAGCACTTCGTTCTTCAATATATTTTTGATCTGGAGTAGATGGAAAAACTGAATAAAAAAGGGAACATTTTCTCCAAGTTGGTGACGCTGTACTACTTTCAATTCTTTTTCTCTTTGTCACATTCCGTGAAGTAGATGACTTGAATATTTTGAGGGGTTCGTCGTCATCACTACTCCATTGATCTTCAATGCTAGTGGTATGTCTGTGACTACTAACTTCTATATTACCGGCAACATCTCGAGGTAATTTTTTTTCCATACACGGCGTCGTCTCCACTTCCTCTTCATCGGTGATAACACCTGAATATTTTCAAAGAATATTTTCAATGTTGTTGATGAAAGGCTTGCAGTACAAGCAATATCCAAGAACAGTTATAACTGTGGCGGTAATTTTACTCCTACGCATATTCGTGTATGTAAAGCTCTGGGTGTTACCTGTTTTAATTGCGGACGTAAGGGGCATTTTCAAAAATTTTGCAAACAGCCGAAGGGATCATCAACAGGGAACAACAAACCAATGAAAACGGCAGATAATCAGCAACAAGAATTTGAAAAAGTCTATAATGGAAGACAGTAGCAGGCCTTTAATGTGTGCTGGGATGACAAAGGTATTTCTCGTGGATATAATGTTAAATTAAGTAACTTAAATGGGAATCATGTTTTTAGAATAAGCTCTAATACATCTAAGCAAGGTTGTGTAAGATGGATCAAGGCATACCGTATATTGAATGAGACAATTAGTTTTAAAATTGATACGGGATCGGATACTAATTGCATTTCAATGAAATTTATAAGGAAATTTGATATTGAATTAAAGGACAAATGTAATAAATTACCCGTTTTTGATTATAGTGATAATAGGGTTAACATTTTTGGCACAGCAGAATTAAAATGTATGGATTTGAATACTAATCGTGGACAGCTGGCTGAATTCCTTGTTGTTGATGACACATTTGAGTCTTTGCTGGGGTTGGGAACGTGTATTGAATTTGGGTTGGTTGGGCGGATGGATGTGCAGTCAGTTGAACTAGTGCCTAGGACAGGGAAGGAATTTGTTAAGATGTATGGTAATGTTTTTGGTGGGTTGGGTAAATTTCCTGGAAAATTTTCTATTACGTTAAAAGATGGTGCTAAACCGGTGCTGTATTATAGGAAACGGATTCCTTTAAGTTTGATTGATAGGGTTAAATCGGAAATTGGGAAAATGGTAGGCGAGGGCATAATTGCACCTCTAGACTATCCTACGCCGTGGGTCAATAACACTCAAGTCGTTGAAAAGCCTAGTGGGGATTTGCGAATTTGTTTGGATCCGAAATCGCTTAATGAACAAATACAACGCGAACATTTTCTTATACTCACAATTGATTATTTCACGTACACACGTCTTTCTTTGTCAGTTGATCGCGTGTAAATTTTATGTCCGTGCCTTGTCCGTGTTAAATAACTTAAAATACAATTACAAACAAAATTAGTGGAAATAGAAAAAAAAAAAAAATATATATATAATATTAAATCAAACTTTTCAAAACAAAATCAAAACTAATAAACATACATATATCGCAAAAAAATATAGAACAACAAAGAATACATTATATATATACGAAATAAAAAAAAATAGAAAACATCTCTTTAACATCACAACTTAAAATAAAAAACAACAAAAAAATATCAATTACAAGTTCTTAAATTAGTAAACAAACACAGCATAAAACAAAATAGTCAAAACAAAAACAAACATATCACTTCAACAGTCAGCAAAAAAAAATAGAAAAAAAAAATCAACTATCACCGCAATGCAAAAACACCATCTACAGCAGTCAAGCCTTGTCGTTACATTCAACCACACAAAGGGCTTTTATGCTTCTCAATGCAAGTGTCATTGTTGTTGGTAATTTTGCCTCCCATAACTTCTTTTTACTTTTATTAACATAGTACAAGTGGTGATGTATTCGTTTTGCTGTTGGTTATGTTAGTGATGAAGGCATAGCACTGGTTACTAACTATCCGAATAACAGCAAAACGATTACTTGTCACTTGTACTACTGTTTTTTTTGGAATATTGACTTAGATTTTTATTAATTTTGTAATGTCAGGTAAATTCAGAATAGACTTCTGTAACATACGTGGACTGAGGACTAATTTTTTCTCTGTATATGCCCACACTCGCTTCCATCGGCCGGATGTTTTCGCCTTATGTGAGACCCAGGTGAGTGAGGATGCTGATCCACAGGATTTTCATGTACCTGGTTATTACCTTCTATCCCTTTTTTCTTTCCATAGGGGCCTTGCAATGTACATTCGTGACAATGTTGTGTACCAGTTCCAGCAACATTATAACTGTAATGATGCAGAATTTAACTCACTTTGGGTTAAGTTCAAAATCAGGTCACACATTTTACATTTCGGGTTTCTTTACAGAAGCCCAAACATAGAAAGGGAGCATACCTATAATAGCTTCGATGCCCTTTCTGAATCCATAACTAGAATCCTAGAGAGTTGCCCGAATAGCGAAATCGTAGTTGCCGGCGATTTTAATATTCACAACTCTTCTTGGCTTCACCATTCGAGTCAAACAACTCCCGAAGGCCGTTACGTTGAGCTTTTCGCCGCGCATAACCACTTAGCGCAACTAGTGAATGAACCAACGCACATTCCGTGCATTGAAGGGCAAAGACAGAATACTCTCGACCTTTTTCTAACTTCACACCCTGACAAGTATGAAGTGAAAATACTTGCACCTCTTGGTAATTCGGATCATTGTACCATTTCCGCTTCTTTTTCGTACTCTGTACTTCACAGTGTTTCAACACCAGCTATGAAACGCTCAGTTTTCATCTACGAAAAGGCTCGTTGGGCCGAGCTCAACGATTTCTTCAAGCATTTCAACTGGAAACTTTGTTTCCTAGATAATAATGTTGATGCTGCTGCGATAATGGTGGAAAAAATTATAGTGCTTGGTATGAAATTATTCATTCCATCAAAGCACATTTCGGCTAAACCTAATCAAAAATCTTGGTTTAACCAGACTTGCAGAGATGCAGTCAGATCCAGAGAGGAAGCATTCAGACTTTGGCGTGAAAATAAAAATTCCGTCACTGAACTGCTACGCAAACAGGCGAGAAATGAATGTGCCAAAGTACTAAGGCGCGAAAAATTTCTTCACGATCAGCGTCTTCGTGCTAAAGTTCTTTCTGCTCCTCGGGGCAGCAAGAGCTTCTGGTCATTTGTTAAAAGAGTAAAGAATAATGCTAGTTCTGCTATCCCAACTCTTATAATGAATGACCAAATATTCACTGACCCGGTTGATAAGGCTAACCTTTTAGCTGAACTTTTTGCAAAAAATTCATTTTTGCCGGATAGCGATCAACCACTGCCCGAACTCGTAAGAGTATCTTGTACTATGCCTAAAATATTCTTCCGAGCACGTGCAGTTAAAAAGGTTCTTTCGGATCTCAACATTAACAAGTCTCCGGGACCGGATGGTATACCAGCACTGGTGCTGAAACAGTGCTCTTCGACGCTAGCCAGTCCATTGGCCAACCTTTTCAGCCTTTCGTATCGTGCGGGAGTCTTTCCCTCTTGCTGGAAGGTTGCTAATGTCCAGCCAATCCCTAAAAAGGGTGCGGCTAATAACCCTGAAAATTACCGTCCAATTGCAATTTGCTCTGCGCTCTCAAAGGTGATGGAGAGCATGATCAATTTCCACCTTGTGAACTACCTAGAGGCCAACTCACTTCTTAATGATCGACAGTATGGCTTCCGTAGAAATCGTTCCACGGGAGACCTGTTAGCTCTACTTTCTGAGCGCTGGAGCCAATCCATTCGCAATTTTGGCGAAAGTAAAGTGGTTGCTCTGGATATTTCCAAGGCATTCGACCGTGTATGGCACGGTGCATTGATATCAAAGCTTATTGCATTTGGGGTCGGTAATGACTTCTCTCGATTTATATCGAGTTTTCTCAGAGACCGAACAATACGTGTTGTTATTGATGGGGTCTCATCTAATGAGTTTCAGCTTAATTCAGGGGTACCCCAAGGTTCCGTTCTTTCTCCTTCTCTTTTCCTTATCTTTCTGAACGACCTTCTTGGCCAAACTTTTAACTCTATATACTCTTTCGCAGATGACAGCAGCATTTGTCATTCATTTTCCTTTAATTGTAGGCCAAGCCTCTTGGAGGTTGGGGGCAAAAGGCGGACAATGAATGACACACTCAATCAAGACCTCTTAACAATCTCCGAGTGGGGTAAGGCGAATAGGGTTGATTTTAATGCGCTGAAGACCCAATGTTGTATGTTGACCCATAGGGCCATGGAATCAACTATGTCATCTGTATATATGGGTGGTATAGGTATTGAGGAATCGGATACTCTTGATGTTCTGGGCATGAGAATTCAATGTGATGTTCGTTGGAACGAACATGTTTTTCAAGTGTCGAAAGAAGCATTCAAGTGTCTTGGTTTTCTAAAACGGTGTAGAAATTACTTCACTCCTTCTGATCTCCTTAAAATCTATACCACTTACATCCGACCGAAAATGGAATACAACTCCCATATATGGGCAGGGGCTTCGAAGTCTATTTTGGAGCTACTGGACCGTGTGCAAAGGAGGGCGTTGGCGCTCATCAATGACAGTAGGGTATCCAATTCTATTGATTCATTGGAACACCGTCGGAATGTGGGTTGTGTAGCACTGTTCTATAGATATTACCATGGGAAATGTTCTTCTGAGATTAGCGAACTTATTCCAAGTGCCCGAGTTTCGGTTCGCTCTACCCGATTCTCTAGTAGATCACATCCGTTTGTAGTCTATTGTCCAGTTGACCGCACAACGCATTACAGAGAGAATTCGTTTATCAGTCGAACTAGCCGTATGTGGAATAAACTCCCCGCAGAGGTCTTTCCTGACAGTTATAATCTAATAAAATTTAAGTCAAATATCCATAAACACTACTCCCTCTCTCCTCCTTCCCATAACCTATTTTCCTTAAATCAACACAATGCACTGCATTTGTAGGGGGCATCCCCTGAGTGTTGGTTAACAAAAAAAAAAAAAAATATTTACAGTTCTAGATTTATCACGCGGTTTTTGGCACATGGAATTAGATAAGAATAGTTCAGATTTTACAACTTTTATAACTCCGTCCGGAAGATATAAATTCTTACGGGTACCATTGGGCTTAACAATGCACCGGAAATGTTTCAGCATAGGATGATTGAAATTTTTGGTGACATACCGGGTTTATTGATATGTTTTGATGATATAGCTATTGTGGCCGAAACCGAGGAGAAATATGACAAAATTTTGTTAATGGTTATTGAACGTGTACGTTCCAATGGTGTAAAATTCAATGCGGATAAAATCCAATATCGTAAATTGGAGATAGATTTTATGGATTGTGTCATAACAGGTGGCTCTATAAGACCAAGGGCAAAGTATCGAGAGGCAATTTTAAATATGAGGGAACCGAGAAATAAGGGTGATGTACTACGTCTATTGGGTTTATTCAGACATATGCGGCATTGCGAAAATTAACTCATAAAGATGAGAAATTTGAGTGGAGTAGTGAACATGAGGGTGAATTTCGCCATTTATTGGAAATTATAAGTTCGGATCCGGTGTTAGTGGCATATGGTCCTAGTAAACCTGTTGTAGTACAAACTGATGCATCGAAGGACGGACTCGGATGCGTTTTAATGCGAAATGGCCAGCCTGTAGCTTATGCTTCATGCACCATGGGGAAGAATGAACAGAAGTGGGCGCAAATCAAAAAAGAACTCCTTGCAATAGTTTTTGCATGTGAAAGATTTAATTTTTACTTGTACGGCAGGGACTTTATTGTTCAGAGTGATCACAAACCGTTGGAGGCGTTAATTAAACGGGATATAGAAGACGTTACTGCCTGTTTGCAGAGAATGTTGTTTTTATTGTAATATCCGAAAATGAAGATTGTATACAAATCAGTCGGTGATTGAGAATGTCGAGGGTTATAGCCGTTTATGTGAATACGTCGAGCACGGTTAGCCGACATTTCATCAACTTGATAATTTGGGCCGAGAATTTTTAAGTCTGAGATGCATTTCGAGAATGGATTATTGTTTCGTAATCATAGGTTGGTAATACCGACGAACCTTCAGGAGAAAATGGCAAAAAATGGCTACACTCACCTCATCTCGGAATAGAGAAAACGTTAGCTCGCGCGAGAATATTGTATTTCTGGCTGAGAATGAGTAAACAGGTAACGGGGATTGTTAAGGCTTGTTCTGTTTGTGAAAAGTTTACTAGGAACTGTGTAAGGGAGACACTGATTCAGGACGAGGCTCCGAAGTATCCGTTTTATAGAGTGGGTATGGACTTATTTGAATATGCAGGTCGTGATTTTGTTGTGATAATTGACTCGTACCCCGGATTTTTGACTGCAGAGCGGCTTCAGAATAAGACTTCGCCTCATATTTATTTATTTATTTATTTTATTTATTTATTTATTTTATTTATTTATTTTATTTATTTATTTTATTTATTTATTTTATTTATTTATTTAATTTGGTATCCCATCCAACAAGACATGTGATCTTCAAACAGAGCGGGTTCTAATATATGTATGTTAAATTGATTTATGATGTACAATGGAACTTAAAGCTATTATCTCAATATTTAAATTTAATTAAAAAAGAATTAAAATAAAAAGAAATAATAAATAAAAATAACTGACTTTAAATAGGAATATTAAGCATTAAGAATAAAAACATCCATATAATAAGAAAAAATTAAATAAAAATTCATAAATTAATAATAAAAAAAAGGAGAAAATATGAAAACAAATATAAAATAAAGAATGAAATCAAAAACTAACAATCCAATTTTGATGTATAAAATATAGAGAAATTACAATACTACTTAGAATAAAAGAAACAAAAGAAAGAGAGGAGAGAAAAAAATATTTATATATTAACTTGAAAGCTATTTTGACAATTGTTAATTTTATGTAATGTAGATGAGGTATAAAAACAACAATTCTTATATGTATCGCTCGAAAATTATTTCCTTAAAAAGTGAGACGTTGCTAACTTCTTTAATTGTAGAGGGTAAACTATTCCAAAGACGTACCGCAAATATGAAAAACTGCCATTCAGATACCAAAGTATGGTGCCGAAATTTTATTAAATTGTTATTTCTTCGGAGCATACTAAAACGCAAACGCTTATAAAGATATTCTGGTTCTTGATTTATAATAATTTTGTTAAAAACATGAGTGATTTTATTTTTAGTAGGTCATCAAAATTGACCCCATAGATTGTCTTTGAGTAGGAAGAAATGTGATCGAACCTTCTGAGACCAAAAACGTACCTTGCGATATTATTAAACGTGATGTTTAACCTGGTTCTACTCCTAGCGTCGCAACTTGCAAATATTTCACATGCATAAAGTAATGTTGGTATTAGGTATTTCTTAGCTAGTAGTAAACGAATACGACCTGGGGTGCAATATTGAGTGTTCCAGAGAGTTTGCAACATTGAATAGGTTTTTCCACACGCCGCTGCAATGTGATCTGACCAGGTAAGATTTTTGTTAAAAACAACACCCAGATTTTTGGCTCGTTCGACAATATCAATTTGCTGATCATTTAAATAAATGTTTGGGTTTACTGGTATTCTAGTTAATCTATTACGCATCAGAACGCACTTGGTTTTTAAAGGGTTAAGGCTGAGACCGTTTGCAACCGCCCAATTTGAGATTCGTTTTAAATCATTATTCAGTTTTCTACTGCAGTCCTCAATTTTTCCACATTGCAGTGGATTAACTGTTTAGGGAGGTCAGTAGCATATATTGAGAAAAGGAGGGGACCAAGAATAGAACCCTGTGGAACGCCTCTTGAAACAGGAAGAAACGCTGATGCTGTATTATTTATTGAACGCGATTTACTAAATAAGACGTCATCAGTGCAACTGATGTTGGGGAAAAATGGATCATTTTCTTAAGTTTTTGCAGGAGGACTGTGTGATCCACTGTGTCAAAAGCTTTTGAGTGATCTAACAGCACTAAAAATACCACGCATCCATCATCAATTTCTTTTCTGATATCTTCAGATACATCGGCTAGAGCAGTAACACTGCTGTGTTTAGCACGAAACCTGGATTGACGGTCAGTGAGTAAATTATTATTGTTTAAATATGACGTTATTTGACTATGAAGGAGTCGTTCAAATGCCTTTGACAGATAAGGTACAATAGCTATAGGACGATATTCAGTGGCTGACTTTTGAACCGGCAGAATTTTAGCTTGTTTCCATCGTTGGGGAAAAGTGCTCGTTGTGATTATTTTGTTAAAAATGTGTGTTATATATGGCAAAATTAAGGGGGGAAGCATTTTCAAAAAAGTAGGGTGGATACCATCAATACCAGCTGCATTTGACTTTATCGACTGACAGCTCTTAAGTACGTCCAATTGACGAACACATTCAAATGAGAAAAGGGTTTCGTGGGGACAGGTATCAATATAGTTATTATAATATGTGTGATCAGCTTGAGGCATAGGGATATTAATAAAATTCGCGTTAATTTCATTAGGTTTGATGCTGAAATATCCGCTGATCTTTTAGTTTTGCCAACTCCAATTTCTCTAACGGTTTTCCATTTTTTCTTGGTATCAATAAATGCGGAAAACTTTTCAGCATAGTATGTGGCCTTAGCCTTCCTAATACATTTATTAACTGCTCTCCTTGCTGTGCGATATAATTCGTGTAGGTTATCTGATTTAAAATGCTTCCATCGGAAAAAAAATTTTTTAACGATGGTCAATAAGTTTTCTAATCTCTGTTGTGAACCAGGGTGTTGGGATTGAGACTATTTCCCGAATATTCAATAAATTAGGTTACCCCACTATCACAAAATGTGATAATAGTCCTTTTGGGTCTGGCGAGTTTAAAAAATTTGCCAATAATCATAATTGTGAGATGAGATTTTCGAATCCAAGGTATCCACAAAGTAATGGATTGGCGGAAAAGGGTGAGCGATTGCCAAGAATATCCTAAAACGTTGTTATGAGGCAAATGAAGTGGATCAATTTCAATACCGTGTTTTGGAATATAATGAAACACCGGTGGCCAGTCTACAATTGGCACCTGTACAATTATTTTTTGGGAGGATGATTAAGACGGGGCTGCCGATAAAAGGGTCTTTGTTGTTTAGGAACAATATGGATGAGGGTGAGGTTCGGGGAAGAATAAGGCGGAAAATGATTAGTCAGCGTTATTATTACAATCAAAATATTTTTAGAAAGAACGGCACGGAGTGGCATCATATATAATCAGAGATAACTTGAACAATCATTTTAGGAGAAATTGTAAGTTTATTGCTAAAACATTTAATAATGAGGTAAAAGGGGGTGATCTTCTTTTTGAAGATAATATAGTATTGCGGGAAAAGGAAACGTTTTATGATAATCCAAGTTTGGATGAAATTCAACTGGTATCAGGTCCTGGTCGAGGTACTAAGGCTGCACATGTGGATGAATCCGAACTACCTGTAGTTGGTCATTGGAGTGACATGTCGTCGGATGACTACATTACTGCTAGTCGTGAAGATTCAGAAGCATCTGAAGATGATCACCGGGCGTCAGTTGATAATCCCTTCATATTGGATTCGCAGCATTATAGGACAGGTAGTGGTAGGATAAGTCGTCATCTTTAGAAATTGGGTTAAATCCTAGAGTCTAGTGAACTTTAATTATATTTAAATTTTTTTTAAATTGTAAAAAAAAAGCATGTAATTAGTGTCTCATGTTTGACTGTGTAAGAGCTAATTGGGTGGCAACACTAATTTAGAACTGAATTATGTAAAAAGCTGACAGTCGATTATAGGCATTTGAATGAAGACTTAATAAAAGCTTGTACAAAAGTTGGCGCGTTTCATTTTATTAAATAAAGATCCAGAATTATTACAGTAGACGGCAGCAATAGCTTCGGCAATATCGGTTGTTCGGTAGCTGAAGGCACTAGCTTCGGCAATATCGGTCATTCGGTAGATGCGGCAATAGCTTCGGCAATATTGGAGGCTCGGTAGGCGGCAGCAATAACTTCGGCAATATCGGTCGTTCGGGAGCAGACAGCCCTGAAGCCACTGGATTAATCGGGAGCAGACAGCCGAGAAGCCGTTCGATTAATCGCGAGCAGACAACCGTGAATCCGCTGGAGTAATCGGGAGCAGACAGCCGTGAAGCCGATGGATTAAATGTATGACAACCGATACCGATCGTCTTTTAAAAATGGATAGTTTACTTTGTAGTAATGTGTCCCCACGCTGTTCCGTATCGAAACTTACTTGCCATACTCAGCCCAACTTGGTCTTTTTATCCCATTTAATATGTTAACCAAGTCAGAATTAAAATTAACATTGTATAAATATAATTTATGTTTTGTTGTACGTATATATCCTAATGTATTCAATTGTTAGCCGGTTGGTTTTATTAATGTTTGGTTGCATGTATATATTTAGTTATTGGGCTGCTTGTGATCTGTGTTCAGTTGTGTGTATATATTTGCTATAGTTAAGTACTTTGGTTGTGTGTATATTTAGTTGCAGGATGCTTGTGATCTGCGTTCACTTGTGTGTATATATTTTAATGATGTTCAGTTGAGTGGTTGGTTCTATTGATGTTTGGTTGCATGTATATATTTATTATTAGGCTAATGATGTGTGGTTGCGTGTATATGGTTCAGGTTGTAAAGTTTATATGATGGTTTGGTTGAATGTGTATGCTTATAGATAGTAGGCTGCTGTTGTTGATGTTTGTTATACATAAAATGATGTGTGGTTGTACGTATGTATATGTTTAATGTGGTTATATGATGTTCAGGCTGTGTAGGTTGTATGGTGTGATTGGTTGTTGGTTGGTTGTGATGTTGATTGTATATCTGTTTACATTGTTAAGACTGCTGATGATCGGTGTTTATTATTAAGGTGGTTTGACTGATTTTGTTGAAATATGTGTCGTTGTTTAGTACGATTGATAGTGTTATGAAGATAAGTTGGTGGTTTATGGTTATGGTGTGCTATTTATTAATGTGGTAGCGTGGTAGTTTTATTAGGACTATTGGGTACGTTATTAGTTACTGAACCGGCTCTGGTGATATTTATGAATAATGCAAAAGACGGATGCGTTGTTACATCCCTCCCCCCTTACTTTGGGGAGCGATGCTTTGCGAGCGATGTGCGTGTCCTATGTGCTGTTGTTTGGGTGGGCGAATTTTTGGTCCATAGACTCTTCACTACCAAAATATGATTTCTGGTAACTTTTAGCTTTTCGAAAATGAAAAGGTTCCGCCCAAAAATTTTTTTTTTTTTTTTTTTGCTAAATTTACAAAAACTTGCTGTGTTACAGCTTTAATAAAAATTTGTATATAAAAACAATTGTGCCGTTCTACAGCATCTGTAAAAGAGAAAAGATAAATCGTGCTGTTCTACAGCTTCATAAGACCACACCTGTTTATGACACCAGGTCTACTGTTGTCTGTCTCGACACTATAGACACGCCCTGGCGGGGGTTAAAATCGTCACTTTGACTGGATGTCTTCTAGGCTGTTGTATCATGAATTGTCGGTGTTTCACGTATCGTCCAGGTTTCTTCACTTTGATCCTTTGAACAGTGCTTCGGCGCTGTAGTCGGCATCAGGGCGACTGTGTGGCTTGGATGGTTTAGTTTTCGGTTTTGGTGTCGGTTTAGGAGCTGGTGGTGGTGGTAAGGTGTTTGATGCCATCGCTGTTATGGGTGGTTGATCTGTGGTGTCTGAACAGGCGTCATTACTTTTCTGAGACGCAGCTGCCTGTTGGTGGGTCTTAGAGCCCGTAGGTACTGGTTTGATGGCATGGGCGACCGCTGGGGCTTATGTTTTTAATATCGGGATCCCAATACAACATTTATTTATTCGAAAACTTATCACATCGCTATTAGTATACCGCTTTGTCCCAACTTGCCAATCCCATCCCAACCATGGTTAATAAGTTCAACTTTATATTAGCCCCAAAAGCACAGTTCTTCAACCCATTACGTAGCCATATTCATTGCACCCACAACAAATAACGAACGCTTAGCGAATCATATTTCAGACAATTGTTTTAATTAAAAATTGCAAAAAATATTTGATGTCTTCATATGACATTTTAACATAAAAATTGCAATAAATACAAAATGAAAATTTTAAGAATTTTACATTTAATTAAAATAATTCGTTTTTACTTTAAAACATTATTTAAACAATAGAAATTTCATATTCAATATTACCTACTTAGCTGAACTTAATCGATGTCGAGCGAAGGGCGCTCTCAGCAACAACACCGTCGAGTCAATCTGTTAAATAAAACATTCAAAAGAAATTGACATTTATGTCAAACAAGAAAATTACCAAAAATGTAAGAATCAACATTAAAAATAATCAGCAATACAGCAACGAATTGGCGTTATTCTGCAACTATGCGCAACGTTCAGCAACATGAAAATGTTTCACTAATAAAGCATAATCCAAGCATTAGGAACCCAATAGTATTAAAATTATATTATCTTGAAGTAACATTTGGATTCTGCGTTTTAAAATGTCTTCTTCAATATATCATAAATGCGTATAGTTTGCAATAAAGGTTGCATTCACAGTTTATAAGAAAAGTTTTACGCAATTTCACAGTTTTAAGTCATTATTTATATGATTTTACACTTTATTGCTTGTAAATAATTTCATTTCACACATTTTATTTTGGCAATTAATTGCCTTTTTCAATATTTTTTGTTTCTCAATTTTAATATTTGAAAAATTTCTAATTTTTGCGTGTTACAAAACAACGACTTGTAGCAACCAAAACCTTTTTAGGAATGAATTTTTTATTCAGCTGTATCAATAAAGCTTACTGATTTCCAAATATAAAAAATATATTGTCAAGCAACAAGTAGATTTGGCAAGGTGTTTATTACAATATATCTCAAGGAATATTTCTTACGGCTGGTGGCGTGTATTGTGTGGTAGCTTCTGTATAGATCCCACTATTTGTACTGGACGGAATTACCCGAGGGCGGGTAGTCGGGTCCGTTGGCACCGTATGGGCAACCTCCGGGGTGTCGGTGATCCGTAACGTACGTCTGTCGATGTGTGACAGTGGTGGTGGCCTTATCTCTATGACCGATTGTATTTCTGGCCGAGTTCTTTTGGATACTGCTTCGGGAGTTGGCCGATACGGGGTCGGGACTTTCGCTGGTCGTAAGGACTTTCGCTGGTCGTACGTACTGGGGATGGAGTGGACGTTCCATGTTAAGGAAGAAAGAAAAAAATTTTATAATAATTTGATAATTTGGGCTGCTGAACAATGACTGTATTACTTAATTTGATCCTCCTTTTATATCTTTTACATATGAAGTATTACATATATTCTTTTTTTGTTTGGACTATATTTATTAATTACCTTTCTATTTTTTTTTCTTAGGTTATTTTATCGGTGATCTCTTGTGAAATGGTTTTGAATATTGACTCGTACTCGGTTCCCTTTATTGCCCTCTACCTCTACTATGTTTGATGCCAGTTGTTGGGTGACAGTATAGGGTCCGGAGTATTTTTCGGCTAGTTTGTGAGCGAATTTATTAGCTGTTGAGGATAGATGACGTTTTTTTTTTCATTCTGCCGTACCTGCCGCCGGCTTCCACGCTCTCTTTCTTAGGTTGTAGAAGGTAGCTTGTCCTTTTTTTGATTTTGATTTGTTTTTTGTATTTCTCTCCATAGTTCGGTCATGTCGCGGTTTCCCATCATTTCAACTGGGCCTTTTATTTGTAATTTGGTTTGATTAGGACCGACGATATTTTGTCCGTAAACGATTTCAGCCGGTGCAAATTTTGATGATTCGTTGATCGCGGTGTTGATAGCAAATGCTATTTCGGGAAGTCGTTGATCCCAATTGCGATGAACAGACCCTGCCTGTTGGGCAATCATGGTTTTTACCACTCGGTTCGTTCGTTCGATCGGATTTTCGATACGACGATACCATGTTCGGCTAAAAATTTGTTTACCTGCTGACTCGTGAATTGTGCCCCTTATCCGAGAGAAATACTTTTGGACACCAGAACCGGTATATCACTCTTTCCTTGAGACTGTCTACCTCGTGGTGGGCTAAAGCCTGTCGTGTCTGGATTAATTCCACCCACTCACTGAACAGGTCTATGATAACGAATAATGAGTTATCTTTAACGGAGCGGGGTAGGGGGCCGACGAAGTCTGCTGCTACTATCTGCCAGGGAGCCGAACTTTGTATAGTGTTCATAAGTCCGGCTGTTTTACGTTGTTCGGGTTTGTATCGGGCACATGTTTCACATGAGCGGACGTACCTCGTAACATCTCGGTATAGCCCTGGCCAGTAGTATTGCTCTTGAATACTTCTTATTGTTTTGAAAACGCCGAAGTGCCGCGGAAGGAGTGTCGTGGGTTTCTCGGAGAATTTGTTCTCGGTTGTCGTGAATAATACATAGTTTCCATTCGGACCTCGTACCTTTCGTAGATATTCGGGGAATGTTTTTATATCGTCTAAGTACACGAATACACTAGGGTATAGGTCTAGACCGATAATCTTGTCCAATGTACGTTGGAACGTAGCTGGAGCCCGAAGGGCATGACCTTCCATTGGAAGAGTCGCCGACTAGGGACGGTGAACGCCGTAAGTGGTTTTGACGGGTCTTCTAGTGGTATCTGCCAATACCCGGTCCGTAGGTCAAGGGATGAAATACATTTTGCCTCGCGAAGTTGGTCCAAAGTGACATTGATTGTGGTAGGGGGTAGGCATCTGGTTCGCTAGCGGCATTTAGTTGGCGGTAGTCTATGCACCTTCGCCACCCACCTTCTTTCTTTCGGGTCAGTACTACGGGCGAGCTATAGGGGCTTCCTGTGGGTTCGACTCCACCTTCGACTGGGAGCAAAAGTTGTACTCATCAGGAACTGGCTTGCCAGAGACGTGATACAATGGCCTATAACCTACCTCCAAGTGGTGCTCCTGGGCAACGCTAGGCAAAGCCAGTTAATTCTGGTGATTATTCCTAGCGGCTAAAGGTTAAGGAAGAGAAATGTCTGCCAGTGCAATCCCGTACGGGGGGTAACTGGTGGTTACTAAATTTGGCCAATTGGTAGCGAAGCCTCACCAAAAGGCGCTAAATTTGATACTGCGGGGAGATCGAATAGCCCTAATAAGAGGACTCTTTGACTTCTCGCGGAGACTAAGCGAACTATAACACAGGAATCTGATGGCCGACTGGTGGATCGTGAAACATCCAACCAGATGAAAAGGTTGTCACACCCATTTAATATATGTGAGATCCAAGTTGAACTGAAGGTATTGTTGGACCACATTACGAACGTGGCACTAGAGGCTTTCGAATCTGACGTGCAGAGGAGATCGCTGTGTGTGACTAGTAGGGGTGGTTGTGGAGTGAAAGAGCTGGTATATGCGTTGTTTGGGAAAGCTGGTATATGCGTTGTGTGGGTGGCATGAGTGGAAGATGAGTCGCCAGATGAATCGGATAAAAGAATGTCGGATGTAGCATGAGTATAAGTCTTTTGACGATACGAGAGTGCGTGAAAATGGATCAGAAAACTGTGTTATGGTAAGCAAGGTCAATGCAGAGGTCTGTGAGGAATCTTTAATACGATCTCATTGGGAACGGCCCCTCGGGGAGTTTCGCAGTGACTGTGGTGCCCATAACGCGGACAGATCACAGATCGATGTGGAGGTGCATTCACCCAGGTGTTGCTACCTCTAAAGCAAAAGGGTTTTAGATAGGCCCGACACAATAACAAAGTGTGGAGTGATACCGTACACATCACTCCAGCTTGTAACCATCTTATGGCGGGGCGAAGGCAAGACGCATAGTATCTATCCAAGTGCTAAGACCACCGTGTGGTTAAGTCGACAAGACAGGCACACACGTAAAACCCGTATGACTTCCACCTTCGACTAATAATTTGCCGATTTCCTCATTGATTATTTTCATCATGGCTGAGTTTCTGGGCATATATCGTTGTTTTATGGGTGTTTTGTTTCGTATTTGGCGAACTTTTCTTTTCGGTCCTATATTAACCACATTATTTCCTCGTTTTCCACGGGTGTTAGGAACTGTCGTTCATTTTCCGAGTGGATAGATCTCTAGATTGAACAGCCGGCGGAAATCCATACCCAGTATCAATCAGACGTGATGCGAGGCACTGGTCGGCCATATGAACCGTTACCCGGCTCTTTATCCTGGATGGTTCTGTTAATGTACGTGCAAGAGGAGCCTGTATCAACCAGTGCTTGGACCGCGAATCCTTGAAGCTTTAACTGGAGGTAATATCGGCCGTCTTGTCCGGTGGAGGGTGCTGTCGAAGTTCGTGCGTAGCCGATGGCAACGACAGTCTCGGGTGAGAATGTTGTTATTGTTGAGCAAAATCTTCTCGGGTGGTTTGGGCACTCTGCACGCTTGTGCCCTTTCGCCTTGCATTGCCAGCATTGGTCCCAGTGGTAGTAATGACACTCGCGACCATATGAGGATTTCGGACCTCGCCAGGTTTTCACTTCGTGTGGCGGGTTAGTGTATCGGGGCGGTACTGGTATGGTGTTTATATCTTCGTGAATGACTCGGCTTTCTTCTGATCTTACCTCCTTTTCAAAGTCTGTCAAGAGCTTTTCGGTAGATGGTCTGAGCCTTTTTGCGCGTCTGTAGTCGATAGTCATTTCCGCAGGTGTTCCACCGTAAAGCCGACATTGTCTATCCCGCATTTTCGGCAATGTTCGATTAATTGGTCTTCCCGGAGTGGGTAATCCGGTATGCTGTCGGCATGTCTTTGGCTCAATTCAGAATCGCTGGCAGGTTTTTCGTATTTTCCGCATGCCCTGCTCGGCCGCCATTTGTAACGGGGTTTAATCGACGGCTGAGGTAATTCAGACGTGTCCAGAGTCAGCATAAGGACCCTCAAACCTTACGCAAAAGAAACAACTTTTGTTTTATCCCTCTTCCGGGACGTCTTTACGTTGACGATATTGGTGATCGCAAAATCGGTCATTCGGTAGACGGCAATAACTCCGACAGTATTGGTGGTTCGGTAGGTCGGTAATATCGGTTGTTCGGTAGATGGCGGCACTAGCTTCGACAATATCGGTCGTTCGGTAGACGGCAGCAATAGCTTCGGCAATACTGGTGGCTCGGTAGGTGGCGGCGATAGCTTCGGCAATATTGGTGGCTCGTTAGGCGGCAGCAATAACTTCGACAATATCGATCGTTCGGCAGCAATCGGGAGCAGACAACCGTGAAGCCACTAGGTTACTCGAGAGAAGGCACCCGTGAAGCCGCTGGAGTAATCGGCAGCAGACAGCTGTGAAGCCGCTGGGGTAATCGGGAGCAGACAGCCGTGAAGCCGCTGGATTAAATGTATGACAATCAGTAGTGTGTTTATGGCGTTTCTAGACCACTTTTTCAGTACAACTGGTTGCATTGATTTCTTTTAGGGTGGCAACACTGGTTTTTAGGGCTGGCAACATTGTTTTTAGCAAAGCTCACACCTAAATTCACCTCACTTAGAGTTAGCAATACTATTATTCATGTTGAAATTGACAATATTTAGCAAAACTCACACCTATATTCGCTTTACTTATGTTAGCAATAGTATTAATCATGTTGAATTTTTACAATATCTAGTAAAATACACACCCATATTCGCCTTACTTAGAGTTAGCTTTCTGGTAAATTTTTAGTTGTTTGCTATGGATACTACAAAATTCATGTTGGAGGAAATAAAAAACAATACCAATTCTTAATATATTTTTTAAAATATTATCGATTTTCAAACAATTTTTTTCAAATATTAACGATTTTCAAACAATTTTTCGTATTAAAGTTTTAATATATATTATTTTTTTGTCTTAGAGTTTTGTCTTCATATTATATTATAAATTTTCTATTTAATTAACCTTTTTTGTGATTTTGAATTATTCAAGTAAGAAGAGATGGTGTTTAGTATGTCCCGAGGCTCCCAGGTGGGATATTTAAGAAGTGGTCGACGTTTGGCTTCTTCTGCCGCTGAGTCAGTATATTCGTTTCCGACTATACCTACATGTGAAGGCACCCACATTATTTTAATTATATTTTTTTGTTGAATACATTTGTTTCTGATTTTATTTATTTATGGTGAATCGTGCAGGGAATTTTTTGTGGCAATAGAAGAGAGGCTGTCAGTGCATATTATATATGGCTACAAGGATGGCTAACGCTTCTGCTGTAAAATTGGAGCAGTAATCATTGATGAAACCGGTATTAATGAGATCGCCATCATGTTTTACTGCAGCAAAGGTGGTGAAGTCATTGGACTTAGATCCATTAGTGTACAATAAGTTCAAATTTTGTCCAATTAAGTGGTCGGAAATATTTAAGAATGTTTGTTTATAATCAGATGGAGTAGTGGACTTAGAAAAATCAACCATTGATAATAGAAAAGATGAATTTTCAATCATCCATGATGGTTCTGGTTGTGGTTTTATTATATAGAGCGAATGTCTAAGTTGATTTTACGAGAAAAACAACTGTAGATTCAAGTTTAGGTATACATCTACTGTTTATAGTCTTATTGACCTCTTGATACAAAATTTTGTTGCGGCAGATAAAAATTTTGGGTATAAGTTGTACGTTAGTTGTATAGTTCGCTCTTTGATAGATGGCATTCCAGCTTCAGCTAAAATGTTTGCGGTGGTAGGGAGCGCTGTAATGCTACGACGCATTGCTGCATGGTAAGTGCCCTGTATTAATTTTATATGAGATGGTGCACACAACAATAAATGGGGAGAGCGTAGTCGATTTTAGAGAGTAAATAGATCATGAAATATTTATCATAGTTGAAATGTGAATCATAACGTTTTTGGATGATAGAAAGCTTAGCTCCAGAAGATGAGCACCATTTATCAATGCTTTTCAAGGTGTTTGAAAAAACCTCCCTGACTTTGTTGTTATCCTGAAGTTTTGTAAAAATAACCGCATCATCAGCATAAATTGCATATTCAATGTGTTTTTGTGTGGAGATAATTTTACTTAATTGGTTAAAAGAAATAATGAATAATACGACAGATAATGGCGATCCTTGGAGTATGCCATTATCTAGGGGCAATGTTTTTGAAAGTTGGCCGTTAACTGAAACTTTTATTTTCCGGTTACTCAAGAAGCTCTTAATAATATAATACACAATTCTCCCCATGTTCCAACTGGCTAGCTGTTGCAAGATCACGTGGATACCAATGCGGTTAAAGGCCTTTCCAGAATCGGTGGATAGAATGCTGACGTGATTTCTGGTAGATAAAGCTTTTAATATGTAATGTTGAAGGAAGAGCAGTATATCGTCCGTACCTTATTTTTTTCATAAACGCGACTTGATTAGGAGTGATAAAGTTGTTAGTTTTTATAAACCACATAAGCCGCCTGGCGATAATTTTTTTCTAGCGTTTTGCCTATACAAGGTAGATATTGAGATATTGGTCTAAATGCAGTTACTGTATGATGGTCTTTTTTTGGCTTTGGAATAGGGATAATAACTGCAGTTTTCCAAGCTTGAGGATAAACGTTGGATATAAATATGATGTTGAAAAGTGAGAGAATGTGGTTCTTTGCTGCAAAACTTAAATTTTTTAACATTGGGTATGAAATGCGGTCATCACCAGGTGTTTTACCTTTGGCAGAATGTAAAGCGTTTTCTAACTCTGTTATGTTAATTGGTATTTCAACATTGATAGCATTTTTATTACAATATTGAGGATTAAATATTTGATATATGGATTTGGATTTATATTGTCGGTAACACTGAGAAAAATTTTTCTCATCAGATTCTTCTGACCAATGTTTTACAAAGCAGTTAGCGATATCAATTGATGAAGTGAGCGTAGTTGGTCCTGACTATAAATTTGTTTATAATGTTTGAAGATTTTGCACCTGTAATGCGCTTTATATTATTCCACATACGTTGAGATGTAGAACTAGGTTTGATATTTGCAGTAAATTTCTGCTTTCTGTGACAGATCTCCTGAAGATTGCATTATGTTTTATATAAAGTATCAAGTTTGAATCGCTTCTAAAACACTTGCAATTATGCCAAAGTCGTTGTTTTTGTTTCCGTAATGGGTCTAATGTAGAATTCCCCCATGTTACATGGGATCTAACAACGTTTCCTTTAGTTTCGGGAATACTGATTTAACTATGGACGCAGCCTGTTGGTTGACGTTTGTATTGCTTTTGACATTGGATATTCATCGCATTTATTTCGATACAAAGTCCAGTTTGAAAAATCAGTTTTATATTTACGTTTGAGTTGGTTTTTGTAGCACAAACACTTTTTTGAATAGTTATTAATATTGGGTAGTGATCACTACCGTGGAGGTTAGGAAGTGTTTTCCATGTGCACAGTGGCGCAAGTTGGGAACTGGATAATGAAATATCAACGTTTGTGATATTGTTTAAGACTATTAGATCTTCATTCAAGATGTTTTCAAATATTTTGCCTCGAGGATTCGTGGTATTTGAGGCCCAAATGATTAGTGGAGTACTTAAGTTATTTATTATTGTACTTATTTTTTGTCAGTGAAGTGTTGATGAGGGGGAATATACGTGCACGCTATAGTAAGTTTCATACAAATATCAATTTCAATAGCAATAGTAGCTACTTCGTAGTTGATGTACTTAAGCTTTTGTGGTACTGTTTTTTTGACGAGAATGACAATTCCCTGTTTGACTGATGTGTTGCAGGATAAATTATGAAAGATGTCGTTGTACTGTTTCGGATAAACAATATTAGTATGGGATATGTGTCTCTTGAATGGAGATAACGTCGGGGTTAGGATCTTTGATAATAAGTTGTAGTTCATGGTAATAATTTATAAGGCCGTTAATGTTCCACTGTATAATTTTCAAACCATATCGAAAGATAGTGTGCAAATTATTCTTCGTCTATGAACATTATTTCCTCGTTATCATTGTATGTAGTATTTTGTAATGTTGTATGTATATCAACCCTTTTGTCTTATGTTAAATTGAGTGCTTCTTTTTTTTCAATAAGTTGGTTGTTTAAGTTGGATTGTTTGCTAAAGGTTTTGTTGTTGATCGTGTTTCATATCGCGGTACTGTTTTGTGTTATTATTGTTAGATGTTAGTATTAGTTTTTTTCTTGTACACTTGTTTTAGGTATACAAGTGGTATTGTTTGTGTTTTTTGTAATTTCTGTTTTATTTGGTAAAGGTGTTGTTGTAGGAGTACTTGTGTAATTGTTTTCTATAAGTTCCGTGTTATTATACCCTCCACCCCAGTGTCCAACGTTTCTCTAACTTTGTTATTCCTTTAAAATAATAGGGTTTCTTCGTTCTTCAAAAAACGTATTATTCTTATTCCCTGCACTCCAAACTGCAGAGGGTATATATAAGTTTGTCATTCCATTTGTGATAATTAAAAAAAAAAATTTTTTGGACCCCATAAAATATATATATTTGTGATCCTTATAACAAGCGGAGGTAATATAGCGATGTCCGTCAGTTCGTCTGTCCGTCTGTGGAAATCACGATGACGGCTTCAATCGGACAGCTAGGGTGCTCGTTGGCATAAAAAATGATTCATTAACATCCTGAGAAGTTTGATATTTAAAATCATCCAAATCGGTTGATTAGGTCCCGAGAATTGAATGAAGAAGTAAAAAAGTCTTGAAAAAATATGATTTGTCTATGTTGTTCTTGTCACGATCACGCCCTCAATAGGATAACTGGGCGCTCGTTTTTAGTGAGAATGATTGACTAACATCATGAGAAGATTTCTGAAATCATGAAAATCGATTTAATAGGTCCCGAGAAATCACTAAAGTAAAAAAAAAATTTTTAAGTATGTTTCTATATTGTTCTTGTTGTTATTCTAAATGTTGTATTGTTGTCATAGCTGGACTTGTTGTTTTTGTGGTCGTTGTGGTAATAATATAATAAAAACTAAACCTTTGTACAGTTGTTTATCAACTCTGGTAGAAAAATTTAAAGTTTCCATTGTTTCGGCATCATTAAAAAAATTTGTTGGATCATTTTTGTCATCGCCACGAGTTTCAGATCGATTGGGTCACGGGAAAGGGGTTAAAATTCAATCCAAAATTTTTTCAACAAGCAGACAAGCAGACACTACGAGTTAAATTTACCAAAAAAAAATTCAATTTTCAATTATATATTCTTCCTTTATTTACATATTTTAACAAATTTGATATTTACATATGAGATCTTATCTTTACATATAGATATTGCAACAAATGATATATAGGATCTAAAGATATTAAATAGTTTTTATTTTATTTTTTTAATGATTTTTAAAGGACAATGGGAGGAAAAGACCTTTATATGATTTAATATATTCAAATACTATCTGAAAATGTTTATATGCTTATAGGAGATTTATTAGTAATAATAGACCTCTATAAGCATATAATTTTCAATTTGATGATTTCTTTTTTAATTTTACGTTATTTCTATACATTCTCTTAGCAGTGGGTAAGAGGAATTTTCAATTTTGGCAAAGTAATTGTTAAGACATTTGTTTTGTATAATTTGTAAGCGTTTTAGGTGACAGTTGGCAGCGTCACTCCAAATGGGACACGCGTATGTTAATATTGGCCTTATAACACTTTTGAAGAGTAGATTTTTGTTTTGGTGGTTTAGAACTGACCTTCTATTTAGTAGTGGCCATAATGCTTTAAATGATTTTATAGCTTTTTGGCACGTAGCCATAATATGTTGTTTAAATGTAAGCTTTTTGTCCAAGACAACTCCGAGATATTTGACATCGTTAAGTACATTTATGGTATTATTTCCAATAAGAAGATGACGTCTTGGCAGTCTTTTGGGAGATTTGTTGAATGGAAAAATTATTGCTTGGGTCTTGTTTCGATTAATTTTGATTTTCCATTTGTGGAAATATTTACTGCAACTTACAGGCCCTTTTCCATTTTCTTCACGAGTGCACTTGTAAGTTTGTTTGAAGAAATTAACGCAGTATCATCTGCGTAATAAGCAATTTTCATATATTTTGGGACTTTAAAATCGGATGTATATATCGAGTAAAGCAATGGCGACAAGACTGATCCTTGAGGTAACCCTGAGGTAATGGTTTTTTGAGTTGATGTTTCATTATTAATCGCAACTTTAAAGCTTCTGTCGTGAATGAAATCCGAAATATGTTTACATAGATATTTTGGTATATTTGCATCAAGAAATTTAAATAAGAGGCCATTATGCCAAACGGTGTCAAACGCTTTTTCAATATCTAACAATATTAGACCCGTTGAACGTTTATTGCTTTTATTTGTGATTATTTGATTTTTAATCCTGTGTATTTGGTGAGTAGAGCTATGCTCTTTTTTAAATCCAAATTGATCTTTAGCAACAATAGAATTGGTCATTACAAATTCACTAAGACGAGAATGTAGTATTTTTTCAAATATTTTACCTAAGTTACTTAATAGACTAATAGGTCTATAGCTATTCGGGTTATTTTTTGGCTTATTAGGTTTGTTGACAGCTATAACCTTAGCATTTTTGAAATGGTTTGGGAAATTGTTGAGTCTGATGCAGCTGTTAAATATTATAGCCAGTAATTTTAGAGCTTTGAGTGGTAGTTTCTTTAAGAGCAGGTTGGGAACATTGTCAAAACCAGGGGATTTTGAGGGTTTTATTGATGAGACAATATTCATTACTACTTCAAGAGATGTATGAATTGCAGATTCAGAACTGGGATTTTCCTTCTTAAAATTATTTACTATTGTATTTATGAGTTTATCTGCCGAGTGGTTAAAGTTCGAAGTGAGGTTATTTGCTTGGACAAATGTATTTGCCAGGACTTCAGCCTTGTCCTTATCAGATGTTATTTTTTTATTTCCAACTTTAAAGTGAGCGATTTGATTTTTTCCTTTTCCTCGCAAGTTCCTGCTTATTTTCCAAAATGATTTATCACCTGGTTTTAAATTGGATAATAATTGACACAATTTCTTATTGCGTTCCGAATTAATACTTTTATCAATCATGTTGCTTAGAAATTTGGTATATTGATTATAAAAAGTTTGCTCGGCTTTATTTGAAGATCGTTGGCTTTTTCTTTTAAAGCTTCTTCTTAGTTTTATATATTTCAAAGTACTTTCTGGTAATGTGTAATTATTTTGTTGAGTTATTTTAGGTGTAGACACATCCCTTGCTTCGAAAACTATATTTATAAATTTTTGGATTTCCTGATCAATTACTGCCTGGGTATTGTATATATCGGAATATAACGTGATTTTATTGTCTAAAAAATGCATATAAATGTTCCAATTGGTTGCACTATAATCATAATAATTGAGGTCAACCTGCAAGGCCATTGACCTTTAAGTGTACATATAATGGGGCGATGGTCTGATGGTATTTCGTAATCCATTGTTTTTACATCTATATTTAAAGCGGAGTTGCTTAAAATAATATCGACTGTGGATGCTTCGCGATTGTGTTGATGGGGGAATAGGGTTGGACTATTAGGATAGTGAATAAAAAAAATTGCTTGATTGCTGTAGGTTGCTGAGTGCGATTCCTGCAGTATTATTTGAACGACAATTCCATGAACAATGTTTGGCATTTAGGTCACCAAACACTATATATTCTTTGGTGGAAGGTGTTAGGTTCAAGATATCAGCACAGAAGTTATGGGTATATCTTGGTGAATATAACGAAGATACAACAATAGGTCTATTATTTATAATTACTTCAATTGAGATGTTTTCGATTGATGAGGTGTTTGATATAAAGAGGTTTTTATGAGCGACAGATTTATGAATTGACAGGGCCACTCCTCCTCCTCTTGCATCTGTTCTGTCACTTCTATATAAATAATAATTTTTAAAATAGGGTCTATGATTTTCGTTCAATTAGTATCTCAAATTGTTTTAATTTAGAAAAGTTTGAAATGCCATTAGCATTCAAGTGAAGCATTTTGAATTCGTTTAAATTATTAGTATAATCCATGGGCGTATTTTACCACTGACATTACAACTTTGATTTGTTGTACTTTTGAAGTGCACCTATGGCAAATCATCCATAGCTGTTGTGAAAATATCAAAAAGCTCATCAATGCTAAATAAATCGTGTTTGTTTTCAGCTGGTTAGCATATGTAGCTTTGCTGTTATTATTGATGTTATTGTTACAATTTGTGTTGTTACTTAAATTTGGGAAATCAACCTTTGATTGAAATTAAATATTTTGTTGTTGCCTGCTGTTGTTATGACTTTTGTAAGTTACTCGTTCTAGTTTCCAAATAGAGAGAACGTAACGGACAGTTGATGTCGTTTGCAGAGTGATCAGTTCTCTCTTTTCCATGTTTTTTGCAATTAAAGCATGTAAAAACAGCTGGTCTTTTTTCATTTGTGTTAAACGGACACACACTTATATGATGTTGTTCTGCACATATCATACACGCAGCACTTCGATGGCAATGTTCACCGCCATGGCCATACATTAAGCAGTTCCAGCATTGAGTTGGTTCATTTCTGGATCTAGATTTTATTTTTTCCAAGAAATTATAATATTGGAAATTGTCCTTACATTTTTTAAGGCAGTTTGGTTAAAATTTTTACGAACAAATTGAACTTTGTAAAATAATATCGAATTGTTCGAACTGAATTTGGTGACTATTTCAGCCACGGAAGAAGGGGATATGTTGTAGTTTTTTAACTCTTCGGTGATGTCCTCAGAGTTTATGCGGGGTAAGCCGTGTAGAAAGGTTGTGTATAACCTATTATCTTTGGAGCCATATGAATGAAACTCCATTTTACTCTCTTTAAGAATTTGCTTCTAGCATTCGTACAATTCTTTAGTTGGAGCAAAAATTTTGGTACCAATTGAAGTACGTTTGAAAATACAATCTTTACCAAGTAGTTTTCGTATTTCTGCAAATGAGGCGTTGGCTTCTACAACTATAGGTGGAGGTTTGTGTTGTTTAATATCGTTAATATTTGATGCAGGAGTTACGTCCATATCATTGAGTCCAGCAAGCAGGCTAAATCTGTTGCTGGAAGTTGACGCGATATAAGGGTTAACAAAACCCGGAGGAAGTTTTGTCATCTTGTTCGCAAGGAGCTTTCTTTTAGATGAAGATTTGGCCCCTCGGGCCATCGCTAAATTTTTATTCCTGTTTTAAGCTGAATTGACTACCACGTGAGTTCAAATGAGATCAAGAGTAGGCAATTGTAAAAACAAAAATATACACTTGTTGTTAATTTTAAATAGTTGTACTCTAAGCGCTTTAATTATATACACGACCGTTCGTAAAGAGAATTAGATTCGAACTATATGGCCAAAAAAAATTGATGTATTAATTTATTTAAAGAAAAACACAATAACTTTTGATGTCGTATTTTTTGTGTGTAATATATACATATATTAAATAATAAAATAATATACGTATATTCTATATATCGCACCTGTACCTCTAAAGTGAGTCAACTCAAAATTTTTCAATTTTCACTTTTTGCAAGAAAACGATACACAGTGGTCATATCTATCCACTGTAAAAATCTCACATCGGTTTTAAATATTAAAAAAACCGTTTTTTGCGTCTACTGAAAATTTGTAAATTTTGAGTTGACTCACTTTAGAGGTACAGGTGCGATATATATACTCATAATACATGCGAAATAAATTTGTATATTACTTTATTTATATAAAATTCTCCAATAGGTATTTTGTTTTAGGGAAAATACATTTCTTTTGTATTAACAGTGTCACTTCATTTTGCTCAGTGTTTCTATGCCACAGTAGATGGCGCCACAAGTTTTGTTCTACATAATTAGCTTTGCAATAGTTATTTCTATTTTAACATGAATATCAACATTTTCAATTAGATATCAAACACAACAATGTTAGGAGTATACACAGGGCTGTTCTTTTATTTCATACGTTTTTCCATTATTCTTTTACAAATATGACCATAAGTGTGGCATATTAACTTTTTGTTGTGTTTACAAAATAGAGTTACCGAGTTCATCAATGAGTTTTTTACTTTCAAAACAGTTCTATATACAGTGAATCACAGTGAAAGTGAGCCACCCCCTGCTCCAATCATTTTTTGTATAAAAATTGATTATTTGAAGGTAATTTATATCCACATTTATTTTTTAAAAAACAGTTTTGATTTTTAAAATATTTTGTAGTTCAAATTTTTATAAGGAACGAAAAAAAACGATAACAAAAAAATAGTCCATTTAAAGGCTCACAGTGAAAGTGAGCCACTTCAAGAAAAAGTTATGTAAAAATGATTTTAATATTTGGTAGGCCCTCCTTTGGCAGAAATAACAGCTTGTAAGCGTTTTGGCATCGATTCCAAAAGTTTAGTTGTGTATGAAGACGGAATTGCACACCATTCAGCCTGTAAGTGATCAAGTGGAAGATATGTTATGCTTGCATACATTTCGGTCCAAAACTGCAAACAAATTTTCAATGATGTTAAGGTCTGGGGACTGCGGTGGTACTTCTAACACATGGGGACAATTATATAACAGCCATTCTCGTGCAACATAGGATTTGTGTTTGGGATCGTTGTCCTGGTAAAATGAAAAGTCATCTTCGATTCCCAATTTCTCTACACTTGGCCTGAGGTTTTGCTTTAAAACATCGAAATATCCATATTTATTCATTAGTCCAGACCATGACCGAACCACCGCCATGTTTTATATTGGGCATAAGATTTTTTAGCTGGAGATCCGTATTTTTTTGTCGCCATCTGAACCAATAAGTTAAATTTACTTTCATCTGTAAATAAAACCTAACGAAGAAATTATTTGAAGTTATTCAACATTTATAACGTTTTTTACCTTTTGCCAGAAGTTCATATCCTTCAATACAAATTCGCGTGCAAAATTCAGTCGTTTTTTTCTGTTTTTCGGGCTAATAAACGGTTTGTTTCGAGACACTCGACCATGGAAACCGTGCTTTCTGAGAACTCTTCTGACTGTTTCAGGGTTTACTTTAATGACGAGGTGGTTTTTAACGATTTGGGTAAGCTTGGGAGCGCTAAGATGAGGATCCTTTTTATCTCTCGTACAATAAAGGCCTCATCTCTTTGAGAAAACGCCTTTCTTCTGCTTTGTTTGGGTTTATTTTCGATCCTTCCATCTTGTTTAAAGCGATGAATAATATGATAGACCGTTCCTCGGCTCATTTTCAAGTCAGATGCGATTTTTCTTTACGATTTTCCCTCCTGACTCAGCTGAATTACAAGCTGTCTTATTTCTACACTTGTTTGACCTGGCATCTTCGCCGAAAGACTTTTGACGCGAAACTAAGGCATAAACAATGGCATCTCTTTGATTTCAGACATTCCTAGTAAAGTTTACCATTACTGTGATGTGCATTTACGTAGTTATTTTTGTTTTTGTAATTTTTGTACAATGGAAATAAAAGCAAGAATTCCAAAATATTCCGAAAATCATAATATATGTTCAAACAATAAAACTAAATATAAATTTCTTTCAGTGTGATTCACTGTAGTTATATAAAATTATTATTCTGCTTTACCTACAAAATATCTCATTGCGATTACATATAATTTTTATACCCTATACCACTATGTGGTTTGGGTATAATGACTTTGTGCTGCTGTTTGTAACCAAAAATATTTGACCTAGACCCATCTTTAATTATACCGATCGAATCAGAATCACTTTCTGAGTTGATTTAACAATGTCCGTCCGTCCGTCCGTCCGTCCGTCTGTGTGTCCATGTAAAGCTTGTAATCAAACTGCAGGTCGCAAATATGAATATATTTTGATGAAATTTGGTATATAAGCTTTTATCGGCATGGGATGAATGCTTTTGAAATTGGTGAGAATCGGTCCATGCTCAGACCTAGCCCCCATACAAATTACCCATATGAAATCGACATAAATTGCCATAAGATCCAAATTGTCATATAGATCTTACTCAAATTGGGTTTGTATGCGTTCATTACATCCACTAATGAGTAGTCCAAAAATGATCCCTTTGACCCCATATAGAGCTGCTTCCCGATCTTCACTTAAATCTATTAAAAAACAAAAATATTGCACTGATTCTTCTCAAATTTTGTTTGTATATATTTTTGCAAAATACAAGAGACTTTACCAAACATGATCAGGATCGGTCCATTTTTGGACCTAGTCCCTTTATAGATATAGCATCCGATATGAACTTTTTCATATCTGCAGCCAAAAAAATTAATAAAAATCCCACTCAAATTTGGTTTTTGCTTATTTTCAATGTCCAGTTAGTTGGTCCTAAGAGATAGGGGTTCTAAACGCATGGTATAGGGTATCGTATAGTCGGTCTAGACCGACTATAATTTTCTTACTTGTTAATTATAAAATTAATAATTAATTTTTATAATTACTAAAGCATTACTATTGACATAAATACAAAATTGCAGCTTTTAAATATTCCATTCAACTTTAAGAAAATAATTAAAAATTGGAATTGGAATTGAATTTCAGAAAATCATATTAAAACGTCGGAAATAATAACTTGTAATTTAGAAGACATCAATTGAATTTTTAAGATATAAATTTTATTCTTTAAACACAAATTGAAGTTCAAAAAACACCAAATATGTTTACATTTAAAAAATCAACTAAAATTTAAAAAAATATTGTGATTCAGGAGACATTAATAGCATTTCAGGATAAGAAAACATTAATTTCAATTCAATGAAGTTTAGAAAACCTCAAATGATATTTAAGAATTGCGAACATAAAAATTGTTACATAAATAATGCGCAATTTGATGAGAATGTTATTTATATATATATTATTTTTCACAATTTTTTTTTTTAAGTTTTTCAGAAAATAAAGATAAATTATTTCATTTTAAATTTTCGAGACACTTGGTTTTTTGCGTTTGGCATCCCTAATTTGAACTAGTGTAATGAATTCAAAATTTGTCTTCATGGTATGCAAA
Source organism: Cordilura impudica (assembly GCA_963682025.1). NCBI lineage: Eukaryota > Metazoa > Arthropoda > Insecta > Diptera > Scathophagidae > Cordilura > Cordilura impudica. The sequence goes on along the minus strand of OY821520.1, from coordinate 177,247,376 downwards.
ATAAAACCCAAAAAATTTAAGTTCAATAATTTCCAGGTAGTAGTATTTGGAGTCAATAAATGAAAATATATTTTATTAACATGATTTTATTCAAAATCAAAAGTTGGTGTTACCACAAAATCTAATAGCGAAAACTCCCTTTCAATATGTAAAAAAGATTAATTCTGTTTTCCAAATACGGCAATATTTTAACAAAAAAATTGAGAGAGCTTTATAGACCAACTCTTGAAATAAACAAAAATCATCTGTTAAGCGAATCAACCCAAAGACAATCTAAAAAATTTCAAAAAAATATCGAAGCAAAAGAACGCAGTTTAAGCACATCTTAAATGTACATCGTTGGCAAGCACGTAACATAATATGTATGAATATATGAGACATAGTTTATCTGAATCATTAAATTGGAAGAAAAATACACAAAAAAAAAAAATACACAAAAGATTGTCTTTAAAGAGAATATACCGATTGACTTATGAAGAAACTACCACGTGGGATATCTCATTTTCGCTAAGGTTTTGACCCTGAATAAATAAAACCAAACAAAAGAAAACTAACGGCAAACATGTTTATAAATATAACATTTAAGTTAGAAACAAAATCAACCACTGTCATTAGTAATGAAGACATCTCCGTAAATGAGAATAATAACAACTTATTGAAGACATCAAGGTATGTAGTGGTTTTGAGCACGGTTTGATTTGTGACATGATTTCCATTTTGTTGGAATTATAAATTATGCCCATCCCTTAGCAACAGTACTAGAAGACTACCCTGGAAAAAGTGTATAATGCACTTATATTAACCATATGGACCTTTTTACCAATTAATAAGATTAATATGTATCTTCGGGGATAACCCGAAATTTTAATATTAAGCGTTAGTATTAAAAAATAATCAAGATGATTTCTACAAATAGTTTATGCTTATTCATTTATTAAGAATTGTTTATAAATTTTCAGACGTCCCAAGAAAAATCTAAAATGCAATTATAATTATACCCTATACCACTATGTGGTTTGGGTATAATGACTTTGTTCTGCTGTTTGTAACTACCAAAAATATTTGACCTAGACCCATCTTTTATTATACCGATCGAATCAGAATCACTAACTGATTCGATTTAACGATGTCCGTCCGTCCGTCTGTGTGTCCATGTAAACCTTGTAATCAAATTGAAGGTCGCAAATATGAATATATTTTGATGAAATTTGTTATATAAGCTTTTGTCGGCCATGGGATGAACGATATTGAAATTGGTGAGAATCGGTCCATGTTCAGACCTAGCCCCCATACAAATTACCCCTATGAAATCGACAAAAATTGCCATAAGATCCAAATTGTCATATAGATCTTACTCAAATTGGGTGTTGCATGCATTCATTACGTCCGTTAATGATAAGTCCAGAAATGATCCCTTTGGCCCCATATAGAGCTGCTTCCGGATCTTCACTTAAATCTATCAAAAAACAAAAATATTACACTGATTCTTCTCAAATTTTGTTGGTATATATTTTTTCAAAATACAATCGACTTTACCACACATAGTCATGATCGGTCCATTTTTGAGCCTAGTCCCCATATAGATATACATAGCATCCGATATGAACTTTTTCATATCTGCAGCCAAAAAATTAATATAGTCGGTCTAGACCGACTATAATTTTCTTACTTGTTTTTTTTTTAATTAAATCAAAAATTTTCAATACAAATCGGTTTTAAGCCCTCAAAGTGTATATTTGCAGAGGGTATATATCAGTTTGTCATTCCGTTTATAACGTATCGAAATACATTCCTGAGCCCATAAACCATATATTTTCTTGATCCTTATAACAAGAGAAGTTGTTTAAAAAATAATTTTTTTTTTTTTGAAGTACCATTCTCGAAAAAATATCTTTCTTAAAGTATGCTTTTTTAAAATACCTTTTTAAAAAAGTACCTGGTTTTTTTAAGTACCTTTCCTTAAAAAGTATAATTTTTTTTTAAGTACCTCCTTTTAAAAAGTACATATTCTTTAAAAAAAAATGTTTCTTAAAAAAACCATACAACTTTTCTTAAACAAGTACATTTTCTTAAAAATCTACCCTTTTTTAAAAAGAAGATTATCTTAAAAAGCATTTTTTTAAAGTACACCTTTTTTAAAAAAGTACCTTTTTAAAAGAATAACTTTCTTCTTAAAGTAAATTTTATTAGAAAGTTACCTTTTCTCCAACAAGGATCTTTTATATAAAATAACTTTTTTTAAATAATTTTTTTTTAAAGTAAATTCTTTTAAAGTACTTTTTAAAAAAAAGCACACTTTCCTGGTATATGGGCAATTCCATAAAAATGTAAACTTTGATGAAAAAAATGTTTTTTCCATTTATATGAAGTAAGTTTAAAAATATATTAAAATATGTTCCAAGTTAAATAATGTAATTTCTAACAAGTATTCTAGATAATAAAATAATTATAAAATTTATTTGTTTACTCAATTTTCTTTTAATACATGTTTAAGAAACTTTAGTCATTCCGTCACAGTCATTCCGTCACGTCAAATGACAGTTAATAACTTCAACCCTATTACTCCAAATTATAATTTTATATTGCTTATATATCATATATTTTTTTTTTTTTTTTCAATTATATATTCTTCCTTTATTTACATATTTTAACAAATTTGAAATTTACATATGAGATCTTATCTTTACATAAAGATATTGCAACAAATAATATATAGGATCTAAAGATATTAAATAGTTTTTATTTTATTTTTTAATGATTTTTAAAGGAAAATGGGAGGGAAAAACCTTTATATGATTTAATAAATTCAAATACTATCTGAAAATATTTATATGCTTATAGAAGGTTTATTAGAATAATAGACCTCTATAAGCATATAATTTTCAATTTGGTGATTTCTTTTTAATTTTACGTTATTTCTCTACATTCTCTTATCAGTGGGTAAGAGGAATTTTCAATTTTGGCAAAGTAATTATTGTTAATCCTTGTTATGAAATCGATAATTTTTTCATAACCTGTTTCTTCATGAAGAAGATTTGTAGGATACCTCCAGGGCTTTTTATTTATCATTTTAAGACATTTGTTTTGTATAATTTGTAAGCGTTTTAGGTGGCAGTTGGCAGCGTCACTCCAAATAGGACACGCGTATGTTAATATCGGCCTTATAACACTTTTGAAGAGTAGATTTTTGTTTTTGGGGTTTAGAAATGACCTTCTATTTAGTTGTGACCATAATGCTTTAAATGATTTTATAGCTTTTTGACACGTAGCCATAATATGTTGTTTAAAAGTAAGCTTTTTGTCCAAGACAACTCCGAGATATTTGACATGATTAAGTACATTTATGGTATTATTTCCAATATGAAGATGACGTCTTGGCAGTCTTTTGGGAGATTTGTTGAACGGAAAAATAATTGCTTGGGTCTTGTTTGGATTAATTTTAATTTTCCATTTGTGAAAATATTTACTGCAATTAACAAGTCCCTATTCCATTTTCTTCAGGAGTGCACTTGTAAGTTTGTTTGAAGAAATTAACGCAGTATCATCTGCGTAGTAAGCAACTTTCATATATTTCGGAACTTTGAAATCGGATGTATATATCGAGTAAAGCAATGGCGACAAGACTGATCCTTGAGGTAACCCTATGGTGATGGTTTTTGGAGATGATGTTTCATTATTAATCGCAACTTTAAAGCTTCTGCCGTGAATGAAATCTGAAATAAGTTTGCATAAATATTTTGGTATATTTGCATCAAGAAGTTTAAATACTAGGCCATTATGCCAAACGGTGTCAAACGCTTTTTCGATATCCAACAATATTAGACCCGTTGAACGTTTATTGTTTTTATTGCTGATTATTTGATTTTTAATTCTGTTTATTTGGTGAGTAGTGCTATGCCCTTTTTTAAATCCAAATTGTTCTTTAGCAACAATAGAATTGGTCGTTACAAATTCACTAAGACGAGAATGTAGTATTTTTTCATATATTTTACCTAAGTTACTTAATAAACTAATAGGTCTATAGCTATTTGGGTTATTTTTTGGCTTATTAGGTTTATTGACAGCTATAACCTTAGCATTTTTGAAATGGTTTGGGAAATAGTTGAGTTTGATGCAGCTGTTAAATATTATAACCAGTAATTTTAGAGCTTTGAGTGGTAGTTTCTTTAAGAGCAGGTTGGGAACATTGTCAAAACCAGGAGATTTTGAGGGTTTTATTGATGAGACAATATTCATTACTTCTTCTAGAGATGTATAAATTGCTGACTCAGAACTGGGATTTTCCTTCTCAAAATTATTTACTGTTGTATTTATTACTATATCCGCTGAGTGGTTGTAATTGGAAGTGAGGTTATTTGCTTTGACAAATGTATTTGCCAGGACTTCAGCCTTGTCCTTATCAGATGTTATCCTTGTATTTCCAACCTCAAGGTGAGAGATTTGATGATTTCCTTTTCCTCGCAAGTTCCTGCTTATTCTCCAAAATGATTTATCACCTGGTTTTAAATTGGATAATAATTGACACCATTTATTATTGCGTTCCGAATTAATACATTTATCAATCATGTTACTTAGAAACTTAGTACATTGATTATAAAAAGTTTGCTCGGCTATATTTGAAGATCGTTGGCTTTTTCTTTTAAAGCTTCGTCTTAGTTTAATATATTTCACAGTACTTTCTGGTAATGTGAAATTATTTTGTTGAGTTATTTTAGGTGTAGACGCATCCCTTGCTTCAAAAACTACATTTATAAATTTTTGTATTTCCTGATCAATTACTGCCTTGGTATTGTATATATCCGAATTTAACGAGATTTTATTTTCTAAAAAATTCATATAAATGTTCCAGTTGGTTGCACTATAATCATAATAGTTGAGGTCCACCTGCGAGGCCACTGATCTTTTAAGTGTACACATAATGGGGCGATGGTCTGATGGTATTTCGTAATCCATTGTCTTTACGTCTATATTTAAAGCGGTATTGCTTAAAATAATATCGACTGTAGATGCTTCGCGATTGTGTTGATGGGGGAATAGGGTTGGACTATTAGGATAGTGTATAAAAAAATTGCTTGATTGCTGTAGATTGTTCAGTGCGATTCCTGCAGTATTATTTGAACGGCAATTCCAAGAGCAATGTTTGGCATTTAGGTCACCAAAAACTATGTATTCTTTGGTGGAAGGTGTTAGGTTCAAGATATCAGCACAGAAGTTATGGGTATATCTTGGTGAATATAACGAAGATACAACAATAGGTCTATTATTTATAATAACTTCAATTGAGATGTTTTCGATTGATGAAGTGTTTGATATAAAGAGGTTTTTATGAGCGACAGATTTATGAATTAACAGAGCTACTCCTCCTCCTCTTGCATCTGTTCTGTCACTTCTATATAAATAATAATTTTTAAAATAGGGTCTATGATTTTCTGAAAAAAATGTTTCATTCAAAGACGCTATTTTAATATTTTCTCTTTCAATTAGTATTTCAAATTGTTTTAATTTAGAAAAGTTTGAAATGCCATTAGCATTCAAGTGAAGCATTTTGAATTCGTTTAAATTATTAGTATAATCCATGGGCGTATTTTACCATTGACATTACAACTTTGATTTGTTGTACTTTTGAAGTGCACCTATGCAAATCATCCATAGCTGTAGTGAAAATATCAAAAAGCTCATCAATGCTAAATAAATCGTTGTTTTTTTTCAGCTGATTAGCATATGTAGCTTTGCTGTTATTATTGATGTAATTGTTACAATTTGTGTTGTTGTTTCTTAAGTTAGGAAAATCTCCCACATTAAATTGAAATGAGTTATTTTGTTGTTGTCTGCTTTTATTCGGACTTTTAGAAGTAACTCTTGTTCTAGTTTCCAAATAGAGAGAACGTAACGGACAGTTGATATCGTTTGCAGAGTGATCAGTTCTTTCTTTTCCTTGTTTTTTGCAATTAAAGCATGTAAAAACAGCTGGTCTTTTTTCATTTGTGTTAAACGGACACACACTTGTATGATGTTGTTCTGCACATATCATACACGCAGCACTTCGATGGCAATGTTCGCCGCCGTGGCCATACATCAAGCAGTTCCAGCATTGAGTTGGTTTGTTCTTGGATTTCGATTTATATTTTTTCCAAGAAATTATAATATTAGAAATTGTTCGTACATTTTTTAAAGCAGTTGGATTAAAATTTTTACGAACAAATTGAACTTTATAAACTGCATTATTGTTTGAACTGAATTTGGTGGTTATTTCAGTTACGGAAGAGGGGGATAGGTTGTAGTTTTTTAGCTCCTTGGAGATTTCCTCAGAGCTTATGCGGGGTAAACCGTGTAAAAAGGTGGTGTATAACCTATTTTCTTTGGAGCCATAAGAATGAAACTCCATCTTATTCTCTTTAAGTATTTGCTTGTAGCATTCGTACATTTTATTACTAGGAGCAAAAATTTTGGTACCAATTGAAGTACGTTTAAAAATGCAATCCTTACCAAGCAGCTTTTGTATTTCTGAAAATGAAGCGTTAGCTTCTACAACAATCGGTGGAGGTTTGTGTTCCTTAACATCGTTAATATTTGATACGGGAGTTACGTCCATATCATTGAGGCCAGCAAGCAGGCTAAATCTGTTGCTTGAAGTTGACGCCATGTTCGGGTTAACAAAACCCGGAGGAAGTTTTGTCATCTTCTTATTCACAAGTTTTCTTTTTGATGAAGATTTGGCCCCTCGGGCCATCGTAAAATTTTTATTCCTGTTTTAAGCTGGATTGTCTACCACGTGAGTTCAAATGAGGTCAAGAATAGGAAATTGCAAAAACAAAAATATACACTTGTTTTTAATTTAAAATAGTTGTACTCTAAGCGCTTTGATTTTTTACACAACCGTTCGTAAAGAGAGTTAGATTCGAACTGCTTATATATCATATATAAAATAAGCATTGGTTTAAAAACTGATTAGCTTCTTAATTCACAAAAGTTCCCAGGTTTTAATACCAGGATAGAGTCATGGTAGCAAAAATGTCATTCCGTCACACAATAAGAAATTACTCAAAAATAAAAGATTAAATAGTGAAAAAATTGTTTCTGAGTTTTTTTTTAATCTCTTAATCATTAACAATCATTTTCAAACAGAAGAATGAATTTTCAATTGAAAATAGCTTTGCGGAATAGTCTTAACTTCAATTCTACAACTCCAAATGTCATTCCGTCACATATGGAATTGCCCATATGGCAAACCAAAAATTGCCAAGATTTTTAGAAACTTTTATTTTGAAATACCACATAATTTTTATCTCTCAAAACATTGAAAAGTATTATTCCTTATTGTGACTATTGGTATTCTGTTGTAACGCATTGAAGTTTCCCAGCTCTGGCACATTCTTAAAAGAGCAAAAAACACCATTAAAGCAGGGATTTAAGGGGTTAAAATGATCCGCTTAGGGTTAATTTTATTTTTATTTTCTAATTTTATTTTTTTTTCATGCTAAATTTTTGGGGTACTTTAAAATAAAATTCTTAATAAATGCGAAAATTACCCTAAGCTCTCTTTTGTTGCGTCTTATATAATTGACATTTAAAGATTAATTTTTAATTTTTAGGATTTATCAAATGTATTTTCATCTAGAACAATTTGTTTTGATAATTTACTTAACATTTTCTAAAATTTTTCCAATAACACCACTGAAGAAATAATTATTGGTGGAATTCCTCCTTTTTGAATAAGATGTTTTCTCGTAAAAACTTTCGTACAAAGTATCTACAAAATTAATTAAAATTACTAAAATATTGAAAACTTACTCAATTCTTGTGAAATTTTTTAATATTAGCAAAATTCATATGGTTATTATATAATTTTGCTCTTCACAAATGAAAATAAAATCGATTTATTTATTGCTTTTAAAAAAAAATTATATTAAGCTGTGTTTTAATCAAAATATAGACAATTAAAAAATTAAATTTTTATAATAAAGGATCCGCCAAATAACTTTTTTTTTTTTTTGAAAATGCTATAAAAAAACTACTGAATATTATCTCAAATTTTTTTTATTTGAAAGTACAATCCTTCCGGTTAATAATGGAAAATAATTTCATTCAAATGGCTGCCTCGGCTGGCCATGCAGTAGCCTACACGATCGGTCCAATTTTTAAGCACATTATCGATTGTGTGCAGCTGTATTTCACCAATGGCTTCACGAATATTGTCCTTTAAAGCGTCAATTGTCTCTGGCTTGTTGGCGTAACACTTATCTTTGAGGGCATCCACAAATAATAGTCCAACGGTGTCGAATCGCAGCTCCGAGGTGGCCAAACGACATCAGCTCTGCGGCTGATAATGCGATCTTCAAAAACAGGGCGCAAATATCGAGTGTAGCTTCGGCTGTGTGGCACGTAGCGCCGTCCTGTTGAAACCAAATGTTTCCACTATCCTCCTCTTCAATTTTTGTGAACAAAAATTCGTTCAACATGGCCCGATAACGATTGCCATTGACTGTAACGGCCACTCCTTGCTCATTTTCGAAGAAAAATGGCCCAATTATGCCTCTGGACCAAAATCCGCACCAAACAGTGACTCGTTTTGGGTGTATCGGCTTTTCAATGTATGCGTGCCGATTTTCTGTGCCCCAAATGCGACAATTTTGCTTGTTTACATACTTCGCCAAGATCAAAATGAGCTTCATCTGAAAAGATGGTTTTTTTTTTGCAAAATCGGCATCTTCTGTAAGTCGATCGCAGGCCCACTTAGCGAAGCGAAAACGCATTGGATGGTCAGTTGGCTTCAACTCCTGAACCAATTGGACTTTGTATGGCGTCATACCAAGGTCTTTATGCAAAATTCGTCTCAATGATGCCTCCGAAATGTTCAATTCTTGAGAACGACGGTGAATTGACCTTGATGGCGCTTCACGCACACTTTCTGCCACAGCAGCAATATTCTCGGGTGTACGCACTGTTTTTGGCTTTTCACGCTTTGGTTTATCGATGAGGATGCCAGTTTCTTTCACTTTTTTCACAAGATAATGAACATACGGAGCTGACGGTGCTTCTCTTCTTCCAAAATCCGTACGCAATTTTCGCACACATTCTGCAACATTACCATGATTTTCAAAGTAATGTCGCAATATTTCCCAGCGTTGTTCAAGCGTATACACAACCATATTCGTTCAGCGGAAGGATAAAACTAATTATCTGTCAAATCAGACATGAGCTAGTTGAAAAAAAAAATTTTAGATGGCGGACCCTTTATTAAAATATTATTTTATTTTCGAATTTACTTTGTTAATATTTGTTTGTTTGTTTGAAAACGTCAATGAGAAGTATATTGATGCAAATAATCACCATAGAGCAAACAATTCATTTAAATAATTTTTTTTTTCATATTATAACTAATGCTGCATATGGTAAGACTATGGAAAATGTTGATAACAGAAAAGATGTTAAAATAGTGTACGCATGGGAAAATAGAGGTATGAAGTTAGGTAGCTTATAGTTAAACCCAATTTTCATAGTTTGTTGAAATTTCATTATGAAATGATTACAATTGAAATGTGTAGAGTGCGAATTGAGTATAATAAGCCTATTTTATTGTTTTTTTTCAATTTCAGAGAAATCCAAATGGAAAATGCATGATTTTCATTATGATTACATGAAACCTAAATATCAAACCAACATTCATATAAATTATATGGATAGTGATTCCCTTATTTATAATATTAAAATAATTGATCGTATTCAATAGGAAAGATATTTTAAATCTGATAGTTTTTTCTACAAAAGAAATATCTTAAATTTATCAAAGCATGATAAATTATTTAAAAAAATTTACATTAAGAAAATTTTAATAAACTGATATTGGTAAGTTTTTCAACGCTTTCGATGTAGGAACTATAAAATTGAGTTTTATAGAAAAAAATTTCCATGTTATTAGTGATTGTATAGATCATTTTAGGAGATAATGCCGTTTTCCAAAAAAAAAACTTTTAAAAAATACAAAAACATAAATAGGTTCATAATAGGTTCATGAAATCGGACACTAATTAACAAAGTTATATACAAACCAAAGTCAAAGTTTCCTCTGTCCATAACTCCGAAAATATTCTCAACCGAAAAAAAATTCTCTACTTACCACTTATAAGTGGTAAAAATTTGGAACAGATCGGGGTGACCCCCGTAAACTCAACTTAAACCTATTTTATTTTTGTGGTTGTTGCCCTTTAGTGAAAAGAATTTATGAATAAACTTTGCATTCAAGATTTTTTTCAATATTTTTCTTCTCTCAAACCTCTATAACTAGAGTTCTATTTAACGTAGGCTGTTGACATAGGTCTAAGAACACTCAGTGGATCAAGCTCCTTCTTTTGAGCTATTAACTGCTTAAATTCGCTGGGTTTGAGGAAAGTTATGCGTAGAGAATCAACTTTACTTTTACTGTACGTTAACTTATCTTGGCATATTTTGGCATTACTGTACCTTAACTTCTCTTGGCAAATTCGTTGGGTTTGAGGAAAGTTATGCGTGGACAATCAACTTTACTTTTCCTGTACGTTAACTTCTCTTGGCAAATTTTGGTATTATATTATAAAAATTAATATAATATATTGCTGCGGAGCAATATATTATGTTTTTAAACAAAGTCAAAAAATATTTTTTTTTTTTTCATTGTCAAAACATCTTGACAGACTATATATTATATACACTATAATCTGGATCTTAAAATTTTAGACTGTCTGATGGGGTTATTTGTATGGGTGCTGGGTGTAAACATGCACTGATTTTTATCAATTTCAGTAGAGTTCTATTGCCGATAAAAGCTTATATACCAAACTGCATCCAAATATATTGTTACCTCTAGTTTGATTATAAGGTTCACATGGATAAACAGCCAGACGGACATCACTAAATCGACTCAGACTAGCAAAACAATGTACAGCGATCAAAAAAAGTATTCGTCATTAACTAATAATTCAAACTTTCATCAGATAACATATTTTTTTTTCATTTTTATTGTTTTTAAAACAAAAAATTAAATAAAGACTAAAAAAGCAATTATATTGCGAAACAACTAAAAATAAGGCAAAAAAGTACTCGTCATTTATGTAGAAGACTTAAGTTTAGATAGCAACCACGTCTTATTACTTCTTTCAAACGCCTTTGCATTTATTGGACTAATTTAGCTGTAATAGCGGGCTCTATATTAGCTCATTCTTCCATTAAAATCTGCTGCATCTGTGTTTTGTTTGAGAAAATGCGTTTTCTCAATTTTAATTCCAAATGTTCCCAAAGATGTTCAATGGGGTTTAAATCTGAACTTTGTGGAGGTGTTTTTATTACTTATGGGCAATTATATAACATCCAAAGCTTAGTATTTAGCGCAGAATGCTTGTAATGGCTTTTAATCCTGATAGTACTGAAAATTGTTACCAATGCCCAGTTTTTGCGCACTATCCTTCAAGTTTCTCTTCAATATGTCGATGAAGTTTTTGTGATCCATTGTTCCATTTATTATTTCAATATTTCCCGCACCTGATGCCGCCATACATCCCCAAACCATTAAACCGCCACCACCATGTGTAACAGTAGCAACTGTATTGCGTTCCTCAAGCTCCGTGTATGCTTTTCTATACACAATTACCTTGCCATCCCATTCTGAAAGGTTAAATTTGCTCTCATTTGCAAAAATTACATTCGCCCAAAACTATTATGGGTCTTTTACATTAGCTCTTGCAAATTTAAGCCTTTTATTTCGATTAATTTTGTTCACAAATGGCTTCTTCCGTGCAGTTCTTCCTCTATAACCATGAATTTTAAGGGAATTTCGAATGGTCTGTATATTAATCTCCTTTCCTAAATATTCCCTAGCGCTATTGCAGAGAATCGTGGCATTTGTTTTTGGGCTTTTTTGAACTTGGCGTACTAACCAACGATTATCCGCTACAGAGTGCTTTAGGTCGACCCGATCCTCTGCTTGTTTTTGACCGATTTTGTTTCTTTAAATTTTTTTTATAATGTATTGAATTGTACTTCTTGGCCTGTTTACGATTTCGCCAATTTTTTTTCAGTTAATCCACTTCTAAAATGTTTAATTTATCAAAACTTTCACTTTATCAGAAACTTCTTTTTGCTTTCGATCCATTTTGAAAAAATTAATACCGTTTCCATAACACAATTCGTCACAGACGAACGAAAATTTGTATTTTGTTCTTCATACATTTTTTTCGTTCGTCAGTTCGTCAATAAAACACTTCATTCATTACAAGTAACCAAACGCTTCCTTTTTCATAGAAAATAAAAAACGGGATTTCCCCATTTTACTTTTGCCAAAATTAAAGTGCTGCATAGAAGTGTTGTATACATGACGAATACTCTTTTTGCCCTATTTTTTAGCTGCTTCGCAAAAAATTTATTTTTCGTTATTTTGTATCAAATTTTTTGCTTTAAAAACAATAAAAATACAAAAAAATATGTTTTCTGCTGAAAGTTCAATTGTTAAAAAATTTTTTCGTTCCGTTTTGCCGTTGTTGCAGGATTTCCTGAATTCCTAGTTACTGACGAATACTTTTTTTGCCCGATGTATAATATATCAATACAAGATTTAATAAAGGTCTTACCTATTGGATAATGAAGTTTTAATGGAGTACCATTATAATCAAACCAAACAACGCCATCTTGCTGATCACTGGCTATATAACGGCTAAAATATTTCTTTACCTGAAAGTTTAACACAATTAGCAAAATTTCGAATGTTACTTTCATTTATTACTTTGTCAGTAACAAGAGGTAGATAACTTAGCCGTGAAACTATTAAATAAAAATTTTCCGGTTGTTGAAGACCAACAATTTCATCTGGATCAGCTTGAAATGAAAGGGCTATTTGTCCTTCCCAAACCATACGCAGTACTTCACGATCGTATGCCATTTCTTAATATTTATATTTATACAATTGAAATGTTTTAGCACACGTATCGATAGCCGGGTTGAGTTAACCATAAATTTTTTATTTTAGTTGGCAACGCCATTGTTAGGAGAAGATTAATTTAATATTTTGAATTAACAAATTTATATAGAAACTATTTTATATTAATTTCAAATTTATTTCGGTATGACTTAATTACTTATCCATTAGTATTATTAAGTATATAAATTATTCCTCAAATTCTATAAATTTTATCCACAGTACATACATAATACAGAAAGCTTACTCTATAATGTTATTAGTAGCTCCAAAACCCATTAAACCTATGTAAATTCAAAAGCAAACTTATTTGAAAGCTTAAAACTGTAACGCTAATATTATATACACACATATCAAGATATATGTTATACATTTTACAAAACGTAAAGGTATAAATTCAAACCCTAGAATACCTAAGCTTAGGTTTAATATGCATTCAATACCACATACTATATATACCGTCGGAAGCAACAGCTATATTAAAAAGTATATGCTATCACCTTTATACACGTTGTATACATTGTTTTTATTTATTTGTGATTATTGCTGTCAAAAATTCTAATTTGGGAAGAAATTTTTTTTAAACTTTTTTTTTGTCGGAAACCCATATTTTCCGAGTTATGGACCTCCAAAATTTTGACATTGATTTCGATATAACTTGAACAATTCTTATCGGATTTGAGGAATATATGTATCGTATGAAAGCTTATTAAATTGCCTTTATTTCAAAATAAAAAATTCCGAAATCCTTTAACCCATTGTGAACCTATTCAAGATTGTGCATTTTTGATAAAGAGTTTTTGTGAAAAGCTGTAATTATCAGACGAAATTACGTATATAAGGTATATATTTGCACATTTACAATAAAAGTAGGGGTCACAAGCTATTTTTTTGTTGGTTATTATGACTTTTTGACTCTTAAAGTGCTGGATATATTAGGAGTTAAAGTTGGATATTATTTTTTTTCGCGATTTACTCGTTTCAGTGTAGCTTAGCTAATTGCAGTAAAACTGTATGGCAACATTGTGTAGTTATTTTCTTATAACCGCGATTTACTCTGTAAATAATTTGAGTACAGCGAATTTCCCAACAACATTTTCATAATAGAACGGAGAAGAAATGAGGGGATGCTTTAATACCATGTGAGATAAGGCCATGATGGCTTTATCTTGTCTTATGTCTTCCCGGAGACACTAAAGTTAAATATTGAAATCTGGCTTCGCATACTAAAGTTTTTCTGCGTGGCGGCCTGCGGCCGAATTTTTTAAGAAAGTGTTGTTTTTAGTCTAATGGGTTTTTGTTATTTGTGCAATAAAAAAAAAACAAAGTTGTACCCCTAATATCTCCGGATTACAAAGGGTTAAAAGGTCAAACTATATCTTAAATAAAAGCTTTTAATCCTATGAATGTACTAATTAACATATATTTTGTTGTGTAATAGCGTTTTATTGAAATAAAATGAATTATTTACAAAAAACTGCATCTTAAAAAGAAAGAAAATTATTTTGGTCCATAATGGGTTAATGGATTTCGAACTTTTTTATATCAAATTAAAGGTACTTTAATAAGCTTTCATATGATATATATATATTGCTAAAGTCCGATTAGAATTGTTCAAGTTATATCGAAATCAATGTCAAAACCTTAGAGGTCTATAACTCGGGAAATATGGGCTGTAATCGCATTAAAAAGTGGAACGAGTGGTGAAAATTTGGAACGGATCGGAGAGGTGCACCTAAACGAGACTTAAGCCCATTAAAGTAAGTGACATAATATACATTATAGTTTCAAAAGAAAGTGTGTAAATACTAGTGTAAGAAAAAAGCTAAGCAACAGGTACACCAATGGTTGTTTGCCCAACAAATCTAGGTGCGACAAATGTCCACCATGAAAACTTAAGTGTTAGAGGAACCTCCTGAGGCGGACAAATAGAGGGATGTAAGGATTCTGCAGAGTTAGAACATATCAGAGGAATTACAGAAACAAAGAAGAGCGCACCAATTTTCATGGCCAATTCAAATTTCAGACAAGTTAATGCTGAATTAAAGAATGTATTGGTCGGTACGGTTGGAGAAGCTCTTTTAACAAGAGAAAATATATTAACCGAAGACAAGTTACAGTTAACACCCACTACAATTTAATATATTCGCTTTGTGGTTAGGGTATAATGACTTAGTGCTGATGTTTGTAACCATCTTTAATTATACCGATTGGCTCAATCACTTTGTGAGTTGATATAGCAATGTCCGCCCGTCCGTCTCTGTGTCCATGTAAACCTTGTAATCAAACTACAGCTCGCAAATATGAAGATATTTTGATGCAATCTAGTATATAAGCGTCTATCGGCCATAGGATGAACGCTATTTAAATTGGTGAAAATCTGTCCATGTCCAAATATGATTTATGCTTATTTTCTATATCCAATTAGTTGGGCCTTAGAGATAGGGCCTGTGAACGCATGGTATAGGGTATCGTATAGTCGGTCTAAACCGACTATAATTTTCATACTTGTTTAACTATAAGCTTCTAAGTGGGTATTTATACATTTTTCTCCTAAAAATTATAATGCATATAAGTAGATACGAACTTGAATTAGTAAAAAGTTAAACAATGTTATTTATATATATATATTTTTTTTAATATAGTGTGTGTTTAATGGGTTGTGACCTTGGGGAGGCAAGACTCCATACGTTACCGAGGGATCCGAACCGGTATGTCTATATTTATATATTTTTTGTATATTCTAAATTTGTTGATATGTTCCTAATGACCAGTGATTGTAATTACTTGTTGTGATATTAAGCTTCCTATGGTCGTCCTAAGCAGGAATAATTAAAACAAATATGCTGTAATTTTGTTTTCTGTCTGCGACGTTTCAACACTATGGTTGGTGTCCTCATCAGGCGTCTAATTTTATTTAATAATAATTAAGAATATACATTTATTATCACTTTAACAAATTTATGTGAATTTTTTTTATAAAATAATTGTTACCTTAATAGTATTATTACACACTTAATCTAAATTTTACATTTTAATTTTATTTATTAAGTACTAAATTGTACGTGTTACTAATGTGATCACTGTCTTCTTTAATGTTTACTGTTTTGTCAATATGTTTCTTAATATGCAAACTTTCAAGTGTTATTCTTTTATTTGTTTTTGTCTCTCTTTCCAAGACTTTGATGTTGTCAAAATCAAAGTTGTGTTTATTGTCAAATGCATGTTGAGAGAGAGCTGTTGTTGTTATTCCTTTCTCAACTGTTCGTTTATGTTCTTTCAACCTAATCTCTAATTGTCTTTTCGTTTGTCCAATATATATTCTGTTACATTGTTGGTGGACATTACCATTGCATTTTATTTGGTATACTACATTGTGTTGTTTGTGTAAGTCTGTTTTCGTTTTTTGGGTGTTAAAAAGCTTATTCAATGTTTGATTTGGCTTCGAAGCTATTTTAATAGTTTCAGTGTTGATCAGATTTGTTATGTTTTTCCTATTCGTTATTGTTGGTAAATATGGTATAGTGGCAAAGGTCGTTTTTTGTCCGTTAGCTGAGTTAGATATTGCGTTGTTATTTTGTGTGTTATTATTTTGGGTTTCATTTATTACTGTGGAAATTAATTTGTTAATATATTTAATAGGATAATTATTTTTAGTCAAAATTGTTCTTAGTTTCTTTATGTTATCTTTTAGGAAAATGTTATCACTAATGTTTATTGCTGTTTTTATAAGATTTTTTGCTGTGTTTTTCTTCTGTATGGGGTCGTGGTTTGAAAAATAATTGATAATTCTACCAGATGAAATTTCTTTAGTAAACCAGTTTGTTATGAGTTTGTTATTAGTTTTATGTATGGTAATGTCTAAAAAGTTGAGGCTATGGTTTGTTTCCTCTTCTATCGTGAACTTTAATTTGTTATGGTAATAGTTAAATTCTTGTAATATTATTTGTTTATCTTTCTGTTTTATAATGGCAAAAAAGTCATCTACATATTTGGTAATATATTTTATTCCGATGTTTTTGGATTTTAGATTGTCTAGTGTGTAGTCTAATAGGTCATCTAAGACTATTTCCGCTATTATTGGAGAAAGTGGGTTCCCCATAGGCATACCATAATTTTGTATGTAAATATTGTTGTCAAACATAAAATAATTATTGTCTCTTAAACAAAAGTCAAGTATTTTGATAAATGTATTTTTTGGGATGCTGGTGTGAGCTTTTATTGTTTCCCATTTTTTAATAATTATTTTAATGGCTAAATGTATCGGGATATTTGTAAATAGTGATACGACGTCGAGAGATATCATCAAATCATTTTGTTCTATGTCTATTTCTTGTATATCTTTCTTAAGTTGTGTTGAGTTTTTAATGTTATATTTGGTGTTAGTTAAATTCTTTAGTATTGTACCTATGTATTTTGATAGTTGATAGGCTGGGAGTTCATATGACGCTGCTATTGGTCGCATTGGCATGTCCTGTTTGTGAATTTTCGGTTGTCCATATAATTGTGGTGCGTTAGCTGCATTGCATCTTAGTTTAAATTTAGTAAATGTTTCTATGTGGTTATTTTTATGTAGTTCAGTAATGATAGAATTGTTTTTATTAGTTAATTTTTCCGTTGGATCTGTTCGGCTTATTTTGTATGTGGTTTTATCTTCTAGGAGTTTGTTCATCTGCTTCATATAATGTTCTTTGTACATAAGTACTGTTTTATTTCCTTTATCTGATTTAGTAATTATTATATCGCTTTTGTGTCGTTTTAATAAGTTCAATGTGTCTTGATATGTTTTTAATATAAATCTGTCAATATAATTTATGTTGTGGTTTCTAAGATTGTATTGTAGTTGATGTGTTAAAAAGGACACCAACCATAGTGTCGAAACGTCGCAGACAGAAAACAAAATTACAGCATATTTGTTTTAATTATTCCTGCTTAGGACGACCATAGGAAGCTTAATATCACAACAAGTAATTCTAAATTTGTTATTTTTTCTATATTAAATTGATATTCAGATCTTGTTCTTACATATTTATAACAAATAATAAACATCTTTTACAAAAGTCAATATAGTGTTTTTTATTAAAATCCAATGGTTTTTTTTTAATAACTTTTACAATTAGGTGGTCGATTTACAACAAAGTTGCTAGCTTTACAAAGTTACACAACAAATATCCTAACAAACTTTGTACATCAAATGCTGTAAACTATAATCTGGCTGTAAACTATATCCAGCAAAATACATTCAGATTTAAAACCAGATAGTTTTCTTATGGTTAATGGCCGTCTTAAAATAATATATTTTGGTATTGCGAGTAATATAGCCACTGTTGTGTTGTGGGTCGGAAGGGCTATATGCGCTGTTAGATTGTCCAGATTTGTGACTACTACAAATTTACGGTTGCTGTCTAATCTGGGTTGTGAAGACCGGTTCTACCCACTGATTTAAAGGTACTGATAGGGCTGTGCCAGCACAAGCTTTTACTGCCTCTGGACACAAACGTTTAGGCACATCCCGCAAGTCTTTTTGATCTATTACTTTATCCGAAAAACTGCCTCCAACAGCAGCTTTGCTTATTGTATTCAACAATTTTTCCTGTTGCTATAAGTACACAAATTTAAAAATAAATAACAATCAATACTAAATATCTTAATAAACAATGATTATCATATCATGTACAGAAGAGGCAGAAAAATATTTTGTAGCAAAGAAAACTGGAAGAGTTTGGCTTAAAACTTTAATTATATAATCGTCACTTAAAAACAAATGAAGTGCATATATGAATATCAGTGATTTCAAAATGTTTATATATATTATTAACTTACATTGTTTTTCTGCTTTTGGTTCTTGCAATTGTTACAACAAATCCTTTTCTATGCCACTGAAATTTTCTGCTACCTTTTTAACTTTAAGTTGGATT
This sequence comes from Cordilura impudica, assembly GCA_963682025.1. Taxonomy (NCBI): domain Eukaryota; kingdom Metazoa; phylum Arthropoda; class Insecta; order Diptera; family Scathophagidae; genus Cordilura; species Cordilura impudica. The sequence goes on along the minus strand of OY821520.1, from coordinate 177,228,515 downwards.
TTCTTAGCTACTTCTGCTTGTAGTCCATCTACTAATTTTTGTAAGTCATTTGTTATTTTGTCTGTTTTACATTTTACTGAAGTTGTTTTTCTTTATACTTCAATCCCATTTCCAAATACTCAATCAATTTTTGTAGTTCTTGGTGGTTTTGTATTTGTTGTTCGTAATTGTTAATTTTTGGAACTCACATTTTTAAGGGTTTACTAGCCTTTATAAAATTAAATCTGTTCAACAGGCTGTTGTTTAGAAGCGTTCTCAATTGTAGATATCTGCTGTTATATTTGAGATTTTGTCTTCAGTTGCGGCTAATTTTTATTCCTTTTCAGCTGGATGTCTACTTATAGGAGTAAAAAAAGTGCCAATTAATGTTTTATTTATAAAGCCAATGGTATAGTACCCAAAGCATTGAATAATACCGGACAAAATTCGATTTAGGACCACTCACGCGCAAGTCATAATCCAAAGCATTAATACCACAATTCAACTTGCGAAAAGTTTCGTGACTCGCCACCAGCAACTGGACCAATAGTTAGCTCAACTATAGTAATTTTTGATTCCTTCCTTTCGGCCCTGGGTTGAGCACCACTGCATGTAACTGGCAAATTTACCAGCATTTATACCAACATTACTGGTATTATAACAATCACAAGCTTTGGGTTTTAATATGCATCTTTTATAATTTTTATTTCTGAAAAGGAAATACCACAGATTACTAAATTAAATGTTAATTTGTCAAAAATACAATTTTATGAATTTTTTTTCAATGTTTATACTCACTAAATTTCCATTGGGCTTAAGTCTAGTTTAGGGGCGATGCCCCGATCGGTTCAAACCTTTTACCACTTATAAAACTTTTTAATGTGATTCCAGGGAATATTTTTTTTTTGTCGGTCGAGCCTTATTTGAGCGCCTTCTATGTGGTATTTTAAAATTTGAAATCCATTAACCCATTATGAACCTCTTGCAAATTTTGCATTTTTGTGAGAGAGTATTTTTTAATATGGGATTATCTCATAAATAGACGTATGTCATGTATGGTTTTATAAATAACAAAGTTATACACTAATCAATATCAAAACTTTGGGGGTCCATAACTCGGAAAATAGGCTCGACCGACAAAAAAAAATATTTCCCTGGAATCACCCCAAAAGCCCCTACCCCCTCCAAAAAAACTAAAATATCGGGGCATCGCCCCTAAACTAGACTTGTTCCTTTGTATATTCTATTTTTTTAATCTCTTTCGCACTTCTTTACCAAAACAAAATGGAGAAAAAGGTAAACAAAGCCATACGGTTCGAGATTGCTTTTTTGACAGCTGTCAAGCTGTCACAAGTGGTATAAACTGTGACCGTGGTCAAGAGTATATAAAGCAATTATTCAAAACACTTAGGTAAATAAATATATAACAAATATGTTAGACAATCTACGAGAGTTTGGGGATACAATATCCAATAATAATAAATAATTTCGAAAATTTTGTTTGTTTTTATTCAATGTATGAAAAAGACCGGCAGCAATACAAAACATCAAAGGTTTCTGAAAATTATAATTGTGATTAAAAACAATAAATGTGAAGATATACAACACGCTGTATATGTTTTAGGCGAAAAAGTTGAGATAGTGTATTTTCATTGAGTGAGGCACATAATAAATTCTACAAAGCGCATGCCAACAAAAGTACACCAACTTTTGAAATTTTTACGCGGTGCAGGCTTCCAATTTGTTCTGATATTAAGTGGCAGAGGTTCGAAACAAAAAAACCAGGGTAAACTCTGTTAGCCCCCCTGCACAACGCAAAGGACGTTAGAGCGAGCTATTTAATATAAAAAACCTTAAACTAAAACGAAAGGTTATGTAACATAACCAGAACGCATTCAGAGAGGTTCATAACATAATTGCATGCTAAGCAGCAACCACGAGCACCACACAGCAAACACAGACTCATTAGTTTCTCTAATTCGAAAATAAAAAAACAACGAAGCGATGCTATTACCATATTCACGCGGTCATGTGAACCACTTGGTTTGCTCTCTGAATAACCATTGCGAACCTTGGTGTTTAACTGGTTGTTCTTGTTTCATTTTGAAGTCTTTACTTTTTGTAGAAATATTTAGCGCGGCTTCTTGTTTTTTGTGTGCTTTGCTGTAAAAATGGAAAAAAAAATAAGTAAGTAATATTTAAAAATATTACACGAATATACATTTATATATTGTTGTAACCTCCACACCTCAGCCGCAGAGAGTGTTCAAACGTGAACATGAGTATACATATTTATATACATAAGTATATTTATAATTTATATCTAATTAATTTATATCTATATTGTAATATCCCTTGTATTCCTGGTTTTATGGTATTTTTGAACCTTCTTGGAATAATCAGTTAAAATATGTATTTAACATATGTTTACGTTATTTTTATCTCTAATTAGCTTAGGAGAAATTCTTGTGGTGTTTTTCCGCATGTGATAGGTAGAACATATCTTTATGTTTTATGACCCTTTAAAGGGATGCTTGTGCGCTGATGAATAGAGCGTCTTATCACATGTTTAAATGTTTAGCAGGTAGAGGTTATTAGTTCTAGGTTAGTTTTAAATTGGTATAGTTAGCTCTTAAGGATTTTTTATATTAAAATAAAATCAGTATCTTACAACTACTCAAACGGTACGCGTTCTATTTTATTAGAATTTAATTCGTACATTTGGTCTTTCGAACTTAAAAAACAAAACCAGAAAAGCGTCAATCTCGGCTGAAAACAGAGATTGTAAGTATTAACATTAAATAAAGTGTTTGGAAAAAGTGTAGCAAAGCGTCAATCTCGGCTGAAAACAGAGACTGTAAATATTAAAATTAAAGTTTTTGGAAAAGGTGTTGAAAGCGTCAATCTCGGCTAGAACAGAGATTGTGTGCCAAATAAAATATATATATAATTAGCTGTTGTTGAAGAAGAACAGGAAAAAATGGCATAAAAACAAAAATTATTTGAGCGACAAAAAACCCTGGGCGAGGATGCAAATATCAGTCTCTCTAAATTAGAAAGAGGAGACGTAAGGACAGCATCGCTAAAAGCTATATAAGAGGGTTTAAATAAAATAGAGAACGAGTTTAAGAGCAATGACTCTAAACTGCGTGGTCTTGGAGTTACATCTGAGGACTATTTTAAAAATAATTATTTTGATAAATTACTATCGATAATAAAAGACGCTCATAATTTGTTGGAAAACCAGTTACAACAAACCTCAAAACTCCAAACACAAAAAGAAGATGTTCTGAAATTAGAAGCAGCTATACCTCAAAAGCAAGGTGAGGTTGAACCATGGCGAGAACGCATGGCTAAAATGGAGCAGACGTTTAACGTTTTCATGACGAAAATGGAAAAACAACAGTCTGCGCTGGAACAAGCTGCACAAGAGCAGATAAATATAAATCCCCATCATCAGGGAATGGCTTCAGAAATGGAAGCAACAACCTCACAGAGACAGAATAAAGAAGATGACAAGAAAAGAAGTACAATGCTCATGCACTATCGCCGTGAAATTTAAAGACTGGGAGATAGTCTTACAGAAGGTTGTGAGAGTAATAATATTCTAGTAATGGGGAGCACAAAGAATACATGGGAAAAGATGATGAGAGACATCAATGAAATTCGTAATAAATTGCTAATTGATTTTGCGGTAACAGAAGAAATTGATGAAGAATTCGAGGATATTGAAAAGCAGTACTCGTATGACTTAACAAAAATATTAAAACAAATGACGGTGGTAAAAGAAGAAAAAGCAGTAGCTTTAGAAAATATTAAAGTTGTATGTTTTAATGGAGAAATTGAAGGATGGGCTTCATTTCATGATTTATTCAAAAGATTAATTCATGAAAATTCCAGAATTGCTCCGGTAGAAAAGTTTGTACGTTTAAAGGGAAGCGTAAAAGGAGAGGCATTAAAGGTAATACAAAGCTTAAATGTGACAGACTGCAATTACGAAGCAGCTTCGGAAATGCTATGCAATCGATATGGAAACAAAATAATATTGTTTACTAAATTAATTGATAGAATATTAGATCAACCAACTGCAAATAGTATGTCAGCCGGAAGTCTGAACAATTTGCTGGATACAACAAATGAAAGTATTCAAGCACTTAAATCAGCAGGCTACAGATTAGAAGATGCTGATCCAATACTCGCTAGGATAATTATAAGAAAATTAGACAAAGAAGGTATATTACTCTACGAGCAAACAACACGAAAATCAAAAGAAGTAAAAATTTTAGATGACGTCGTGCAATTTGTTGAGCTACAGTATCAAGCTTTAGGTGCGTCTTTAAGTAAAAAGACACAGCCAAAGGTATCAGCCACAGCATCGAGCAACAGTGTTATTTTCTGAAAAATTATATTGTTCCTATTGCAATGGAGATGAACATAAAGCTAAAAATTGTAAGAAATTTTTATTACTACCAGTAGAAGGAAGACTAAGATGGGCTCGAAAATCCAAAGTATGCTTTGTTTGTCTCAATCACAAATTGGATAAAAAATGTTACAGTAGAAGCAGATGTGAGCATTGCGGTAAGAGACACAATTCAATAATACACTTACCCCCAGAAAAACCACCAGTGGTAATGAGTACCAATTCAACCACAATTGTTTATCTAGCTACGGCTCAAATTAAGGTAAAATCGTCACAAGGTGAATATATAACGCTAAGAGCACTTACTGACCAAGGATCTCAAGTATCAACAATATCAGAGGAAGCATCACAAATACTAGGACTTCCTAAGATAAGATGTAAGAGCGAAATACACGGATTGGGAGGAGCCGTAGTAGGAGTAGCAAAAAACAAAATCAAAATAGTTATAAAACCACGGTTCCTAAGCAGCCATGCAATTGAAACAGATGCGCTAGTATTGCCAACATTAACAAGTGCTCAGCCCGAGCAATCGTTTAATTTCAATGTTCACGAATGGGATAATTTTGTCTTGGCAGATCCGTTGCTAAATAAATCTGACCGAATAGACATGGCTATCGGCAGTGACATCTTTACCAACATAATTGAAGAAGGTATACAAAAAAGGGATGGGATTTTAGCTCAATCAACCAAACTTGGTTGGATTCTTTCTGGCATCATTAAAAAACAACCCAAAGCATCTAAAGTCTTGTCAGCTGCAACAAATTTAGAACGATTTTGGGAGCTTGAAGAAGTATCATCAAACGCGGAAGAATATGCAGAACATAAAATTTGCCTTGACTTGTTCAACAATACAACGAAAGTGGATGCAGAAAGAAAAATTGTAGTCAAGTTACCATTTAAAGAGGACATCGAACTTGGAGAGTCTAAAAAACAAGCAGTAGCTAGATTTTTATCCAGTGAAAGAAAACTGGAAACTGATAAGAAGAAAAAAGATGAATACATAAAATTTATGCGAGATTATATTCAACTGGGTCACATGCAGCTGGTTCCAGAAAACAGCGGGAAATATTATCTACCTCATCATCCAGTAATACATGAAAACAGCCTTACAACAAAACTACGAGTTGTATTTGATGCATCAGCAAAAACCACAAATGGAAGAAGCCTTAACGATATAATGTATACTGGCCCAAAACTACAAAAAGATATATACATCATTTTTAAATGGAGATTATGGAGATATGTGTACCGTCAAGTGAAAATAGCAAAAGAAGATCAGAACTATTAACATATTTTATGGAGAAAAAATAAACAAGAATCTATTAAAGAATACAAGCTTAATACGGTAACGTGCGGAACAGCTTCTGCTCCATTTCTAGCTGTAAGATCACTCTTCTTTATCGCAGATAATTGTCCTAAGCAATACATAAAAAATATCATCAAAGAAGATTTCTGCATGGATGACTGTGGTTGTCACAATCAAAATGGGATGATGTATTATCTAAAGAACATAAAAAAGAATGGCACGAATTCACAAAATATTTATCAGAACTTCAACATATTCGAGTTCCAAGGTGGATTCAATCAAAAGGCGATTCACAACTGGAGCTACATGGGTTTGCAGATGCATCAGAGAAAGCATATGCAGCTGTTATATGTGTTAAAATTAATACTTCAGTAATTCTTCTAACATCTAAAACAAAGGTAAATCCAATTAAGAAAATACATTACCAAAACTGGAACTATGTGCAGCGCATTTGTTAGCCAAGCTTATGCGTAAGGTAGCTGATATCATCCATCATAAACAATCTATTTATGTCTGGAGTGATTCCACTATTGCATTGAGTTGGATAAATAATAAAAGCAGCAAAGATAAATTTGTCAGAAATCGAGTAAGCGAAATAACAAATCTCATTCCTAAGGCAATATGAAATCATGTGAGCAGCAAAGATAATCCTGCGGATGCTGCATCTCGAGGCATTTGTGCTCGAAAATTTAAAGATCTTGCGTTGTGGTGGAATGGACCGACATGGTTACCGAAACCAGCTCACTACAGTTACTTCAGTTACAAAGGAACACTTTTTGGACAACATGACAAATAAGTATTCAAATTTCGGAAAACTTCAAAGGGTATTAGCGTATGTTCTGCGGTTTATAAGCAGAATTCAAACTAAAACAAATGTTCTGCCATATCTTCCAGAAAGTCGGGTAATGGAGTCACCACCATTTTTACACACTGGAGAGGTCAGAAGTCATTTAAACGATATATTGCTGTATTTGTTTGCATGACCACCAATGCAATACACTTTGAAGAGTAAGCGATCTGATGGCAGAAGCGTTTACAGCAGCACTTAAACGATTTTTTGCACGTAGGGGTATCAGTAGTGATATCTATTCTGATAACGGTACTAATTTTGTTGGTGCACATAAGAAACTGGATGCTGACTTCAATGCTGCCATCAAAAACAATGAATCAATGTTAGCATCGCAAAAAATAAAGTGGCACTTCATTCCCCCGGCAGCTCCTCACTTTGGAGGAATATGGGAAGCTGGCGTAAAATCTCTCAAATATCTAAAACGTGTAATAGGAGACACAAAGCTTACATACGAGGAAATGTCTACTCTGCTAAATCAAATTGAAGCCATATTAAATTCAAGACCTCTAATTGGAATTAATAATGAGAGCATAGACACAATCGATGTGTTAACGCCTGGGCATTTTCTTATCGGAAGGCCTATTAACGACTGTCCTGAAGATGTAAATTACTCACACATAACATCTTAAGATCGATGGAAGCTGATACAGCAATTGAAGAAAAGTTTCTGGACACGTTGGAAAAACGAATATTTGACAACATTACAACAACGTCAAAAATGGAAACATCCCGAAAATAATTTGAAAGAAGGAGCGATTGTCATATTAAAAGATGAGAAGACACAACCGACGAGCTGGCCACTTGGGAAGATTATAGAACTTCATGAAGGTCGAGGCGATAAAGTAAGAGTTGTAACACTAAAACTTCAAAGTAGTATCCTCAAGCGACCCATACACAAGGTTTGTCCGCTAGTGACGTATGAGAAGTTTGTTCGAGAACCAACAAAACCTGAACCACTTAATAAATAAACAGACATCTATAGTGGACTCGACTCTGAACTTGCTGAAAAAGAGTACAGATGATGTTAACGAGAATTTCAATAATATGTATAGTCAACTCAAGCTATTCTACGAGGAACTTGCAAATGCAAAAAATACTGAACGGTTGATGTTAATGTTTCAAATTATGTCTACACAATTAAATCTGATGATCGACGAATGTAGCTAATCCCAATCTTCAATAATTAGTTTATTAATAGACATAAATCACGAGCATGTGAATCCTGATCTATTAAGGCCATCTCAACTTCATGAACAACTTTTAAAAATCGAGAAGCTACTGCCAAATAATTTAGTTCTTCCTGGAAAGGCATCTGGAACAGAGCTAAAAGAGGTTTACAACACAATGGCGGCGAAGGGAATCATCATGGATTCTCGATTAGTAATTCAGTTGGAAATACCATTATTTCAAGAACATAGCTCTGAGGTTTACAAAATTATTAAGCTCCCAGTAGGAAGTAAAAACATCACTATGATGCCAATGATTGAAAACGAATTAATGGTATACCACTTTGCAAAAATGTATTTCTTGACGTCTCAAACACAATTAAACGCTTGTGAGAAGAATTTAAGAGGTCAGTTTAATTGTATCGGAAATATGCCTTGGAAACCAGCGATTGAACGTTCATGTGAAGTGTCAGCCTTAAAGCAATCTACTTACGCTGAATGCAGTTTTGAAGCTATACAAACGAGAAGCCTTTGGAAATCACTGTCAACCGAAAATAAGTGGGTGTTTGCCGTTTTTAACAACTTTGTACTCACAGTGGATTGCGGTCAAGGCAATCGGAGTTGGGTGACTTTACCTCTGAAGGGGATCCTAAGCCTATCACCAGGATGTACAGCCACGTATGAAGGGAGGAAGCTAACATCCTCTCAACTATTTAAATCTAAAGTCAAGTCTTCAATTCAGACATCTTCCTGGGGTCAAGTGATGTAGCTAATGGCAGCAAGAATGATAAAACCATTTGACGTGACAATTATAAATAACACGAAAGACATCAACCATTTAAGCAAGGAAGTCGAAGTATTAAGAGCAACGCATGTCAACCTTAAAAGCTTACAATTCCATACTGTTTCTGGACATGTTTCATTACTGTTATTTATCATTTGTTTAATAATAGCATTCTGCATTTATATGAAGTATAAATGCTGCAATTCTAAGGAAACGGTAGTTAAAATAGACATTTCTACTCCTGTTCCAGTGCGCGCCCGGCAAAATGTTCAAACGTGAACATGAGTATACATATTTATATACATAAGTATATTTATAATTTATATCAAATTAATTTATATCTACATTGTACTTTCCCTTGTATTCCTGGTTTTATGGTATTTTTGAACCTTCTTGGAATAATCAGTTAAAATATGTATTTAACATATATTTACGTTATTTTTATCTCTAATTAGCTTAAGGGTAAAAACATATGAAATCAACCAATGAGTTGACCGCACCGATTTCGAATTGGATGAATTTTGGTACGAAGGGAAAGTTAAACATAATAATAGCGTTTGCCAACTTTCAGTGTCGTAGCTCTCGTATTTTCAGAATTATGGCCATTGGCAAAAATCAATAAAAATGCACTCAGATACCTTAACACAATTTTTAATATCTCGAAAAGTATTCATTGTACGTTAATAATCAAGGGCTCATTTTACAGACTAAAACATGCGCCATTTTCAAATTTTCGATCAAGGATAATGTAAATAAAAAAGGACTAAAATTTCCAAAGGATATTTCTCGAAAATCAATATTTTTAAAAATTTCAAAAAAATATATGTTAATTCTTATTATGTTTTGTACAAGTCTGTCAAATTTCAATGTGGAGTCTTTATTACAACATGAGTTATTAAGAAAAAAGCAGGCGAAGGTTTATGTATTTCATGAAATGTACCAAAATACAAAAAGGTGACAAATTACAAAAAGAAGGACATATCAAATGTAACGGAACTTTTTCGACTTTACAACCTAGACGAAATATTTATTGCCTGTTCACACAAAAAATTTACAAATATTTTATGACCTGTGGTCGGCTTATTGGCAGTAGCAAATTCAGTCCCTATTTAAAAAACATTTTATGACCCGTAATTTTATTCACGCAAATTTTCCAATTCAAGAAAAGCAAGGCGTGTATTTTTTTACCTGTAATCTATTTTTTGTACCAAAAAAAAACAGTATAAATCGTTCAGAGACTGTAAGTCAAACTTCAGTTGAATACTAGATTTCATAAGTGCTAAACGTCAAAGTGTTATAGTGTTAAAGTGACTTGATCGTTTGAAAAAACAAAAAAAAGAGACTAAATATTTAAATAAATTATAATTATTGTCAATACAAAAAAGTCGTGCACAATTCATTCGGTTGTGGTATTTAAAAAAAAATATGCCATTCCATTCAACATTTTGCTGTAATCCTTTTAAAAAATCCGGACACACTGGGTGCAATAAAAGTTTAAGACAAGTCCAAGAATGGATGCTACAGTATACTATCTCAAATAAAATTTGTGGGACATGTAGAATAAAATTTTCGCATCTGAAGAAATCTAATAAATCTAATTTGGAAGAAGGTTCAGACATAAACGAAAATGTAGATACTTTCGATGACATTGCGTCAGGCACGGAAGAAGATGACATTGCGTCAGGCACGGAAGAAGTTGCTATTTCAAAATTAAACCAATCTTTACCGTATCTGGAACAATCCGATAAAAAAGAAGAAGTTACATCAAAAACGGTACAGAGATGGAAAATTCAGGAAAATAAGTGATTCGATTCAAGACAAAATTTTCCACGGTTCAGCACAATCAACTTCGCATATGTGCCCACAATCCGAAATAATAGAACAATTAAAAGAAAAGTTTAAAACATTAACAAAAAATAGCGAGAAAATCCAACTGCTAACAATTTTACCAAAAAGCTGGGCAATACATAAAATTGAGGAAGAATTCCTGGTTACAAACTATATCGCGCGAAAAGTTAAGCATTTGGTTGAAACAAAGGGTGTGATGAGTACGCCTAACCCAAAACTGGGAAGTCCAATTTCACCAGTGACAAGCAATTTAGTAAAATCCTTTTATGAATCCGATGACGTCAGCAGGTGTATGCCCGGACAGAAAGATTTCGTGTCTTTTTTTGAAAATGGTACAAAAGTCAGGAAAAATAAAAGACTTTTGCTTGGAAACTTAAGAGAAATGTACGCCTTATTCAAGGAACGACATGATGGAATATAAATTGGTATTTCCAAGTTTTGCCAACTTCGTCCGAGGAATATAATTCTAGCAAATGCGAGTGGATCTCATAACGTGTGTGTTTGTACAAAGCATCAAAATGTGAAGCTGATGATTGATGCCATAAATTTAAAAAAATTAACTGCTGGTGTTCCGAATTATCAGCTTGAATGTTACAAAGATTGTTTCAAACAAATGACATGCATTCCATCTTCTTCAAAGTGTCACCTACGTAAATGTAACAAGTGTCCAGGAATTGAAAATTTAAAAGCAAAACTAAATCAATTACTAGAGCAAAATGATATTGATGAAATAACATATAAACAATGGGTAAGTGTAGATAGGGATAATTTGGAGACCATGATTGGCCAAGCCGACGTTTTTGTGGATTCCCTATGTGAAAAACTTGAAATTCTATTACCTCATTCATTTATTGCAAAACAGCAGGCAGCATATCTGAGCGAAAGAAAATCAAATTTGGAAGAAAATGAGTATATAGCAGTTTGCGATTTTTCAGAAAATGCTTCTTTTACTATTCAGGATGCAGTCCAGGGATTTCACTGGAACAACTCTCAGGCCACTTTATACCCAATTGCTATTTATTTTAAATCAGATGGAAAAACACAACATACAAACTTCATAATAATATCTGATTGTCTTGTACACGATTCTGTAGCTGTTCACCTGTTCCATCGCCACCTGAATGTATTTTTGAGAAAAAAGTTTAAAACAACCCCGAAGAAAATCACGTATTTTTCAGACGGTAGTGCTGCCCAGTTTAAAAATAAAAAGAACTTTATCAATTTATGTTATCATATGGAAGATTTTGGATGTAATGCTGAGTGGCATTTTTTTGCAACAAGCCATGGAAAAGGCCCAAGTGACGGTCTTGGAGGTACCGTAAAGAGAGAGGCACGTCGACTAGTTTACAGCGTCCATTACAAGGTCAAATAACTACTCCAAAACAATTATATGAATGGTGCCTGCAAAATCTTTTGAACTGTAATTTCGAGTTTTTAACTCTAGAAGACCACGAAGAAGAAGCACGGTTCCTTCAAATTCGTTTTAAAGATTTGCGTACTATTCCTGGAACTCAAAAGCTGCATTCTATTGAACCTGTAGATAAAAAAAAAATTAAAGTCAAGCGATACGCGGCAGATGCAGATTTTTTAATTGAAATCCTTCAGAAATAAATAAATATGCTGTAATAAAGTGTTTAATAATGATAATACATTATGTTGTACTTTTTATTAAAGGTTTAGCAATGGAGAAAAAGAGTTTAAGCAAAGAAAAGTCGAAAAAGTTCCGTTACATTTGATTTCTCCTTCTTTTTGTAATTTGTCACTTTTTTGTATTTTGGTACATTTCATGAAATACATAAACCTTCGCCTGCTTTTTTCTTAATAACTCATGTTGTAATAAAGACTCTACATTGAAATTTGACAGACTTGTACAAAACATAATAAGAATTAACATATATTTTTTTGAAATTTTTAAAAATATTGATTTTCGAGAAATATCCTTTGGAAATTTTAGTCCTTTTTTATTTGCATTATCCTTGATCGAAAATTTGAAAAAAAATTTTTTTTGGAATGGCGCATGTTTTAGTCTGTAAAATGAGCCCTTGTTTATTAACGTGCAATGAATACTTTTCGAGATATTAAAAATTGTGTTAAGGCATCTGAGTGCATTTTTATTGATTTTTGCCAACTTGGAATGGCCATAATTCTGAAAGTTCGAAGGCTATATGTCTGAAAGTTGGCAAATATTATTGTGCCGATCCATAGATCATGTGTACAAAATCTTATCAAATTTGGAGGTGATGAGGTCACAAATGTTAATATTTTCGGTTGATTTCATATGTTTTTACCCTTAAGAGGAATTCTTGTGGTGTTTTTCCGCATGTGATAGATAGAAAATACTATTAGTTAGAACATGTCTTTATGTTTTATGACCCTTTAAAGGGATGCTTGTGCGCTGATGAATAGAGCGTCTTATCACATATTTAAATGTTTAACAGGTAGAGGTTATTAGTTCTAGGTTAGTTTTAAATTAGTATAGTTAGCTCTTAAGGATTTTTTATATTAAAATAAAATCAGTATCTTACAACTACTCAAACGGTACGCGTTTTATTTTATTAGAATTTAATTCGTACAGAGGGTATATATAGGTTTATCGTTCCGTTTGTAATGCATCGAAAAACTAATTTGCGACCCCATGAAGTATATATATTCCTTATTCTTATCAAAGCTAGAGTCGATATAGCGACCATTTACCTGGGTCAGGTTACGGCAAATTATTTGCCATTATTCTCACCAGGTTAGCGTTTAAGTTGGAATAAATCGGGAGTCACTGTGCTGAGATCTGAACAAAAATTTGTAGACACCTCTAAAAAAAAAAATCTAGTTTGTTTGTTGTAATAGTTTAGTGGTTGACCATAATGGTTGAAAGTAATACAACATCATAAAAATTAAAAATAATTTTTTGTGTTTTCTTCGACTTTTTGTTATTATTAATTTATACGTTTATTTGCCCTCAAGCTCAATATTAAAAATTAAAAGTTAAAAATTAAAATTTTAAAATTAAAAACTAAAAATTAAAAATTTAAAATTAATAATTTACATTAAAAATTAAAAAAAAAAATATAAATTAAAAATTTAAAATAAAAAATTAAAAAAAAAACATTAGAAATTAGAAATTAAAAATTAAAAAATTGAGTCTTATGCCGTTTTCTTTTCTGACAAAAAATGATTTGATTTGCACTTTTTTCGAAAAGTGTATTTTTTATATACTCTTATGCCGGTTTTCTCAATGTATCGTCAAACTGCCTGTTACTTAACCAGGACATAAATTTATTGGACCGATAAACTGCCGGTTAACAATTTTGGTTTTCTCAATGTACTGACAAAAAACATTATTTTCAGTTGGTAATGCCTCTCAATATAGATGGGAAGGTTGGGAACTCTGTCTTCAAGTGACAACTTGTTGACATAAATCAGCTGTTTTCCAAATGTGAAAAAAATATAACAAAAAATAATAAGAAAACACAATAAACCACCAACAATATACAGAAACCAAAAAATAAAATACAATAAAAAGAATAAAGTATAAAATAATATGTATAAAATGGTCGATAAAAAACAACGTGGAAAAAACTTTAGCACTGAAGAAGAACTGCTGCTTGTTGATTTAGTTACACATCAAAAACATATTTTTGAGAACAAAAAAACGAACGCAATCTGTTGGAAACAAAAAAATGATGCATGGATGAACCTGGAAGATTCCTTTAAGAGCCACAGTGGAATACACCGTCCCTGGAAAACATTAAGGGACAAGTACGACAATCTCAAGCGAAAGTCGAAAATGGAACTGGCCAGTGAAAAGCGTGAGACATACAGTACTGGTGGCGGTACACCTTCCAATGCTTCAGTATCTGCCGTTTCCGAAAAAATATTAGCTATGGTTGGGAACAGAGCAACTGGATTGCACAATCCATTCGATAATGTTGGTAAGAAAATGTGAACTTCTAGTTAAAATTATTTGTTACATTATTGTGATTTTTTAATAGCGAATATTATTAATATTGATGATGAAATGAAAGAGGAATTTCTGGAAACTATGGACGCTCTTAACAACAATTCAATCTTGGAAGAGAATTTCCTGAAAAACTCGAAGTGAACGTGAAACCCGAATGCAATGCAATCATTCCCGAAATGAAAAACAAGCAATCTTCAAGCGGAGTAAAATTTTCTTCTGCAGTGAAACAAAAAGTTTCCAAAGAATTATTAATTTCTAATAAGAATAAAAAAACATCGATGGAAGAAGAAAAAATGAAATTAATTAAATTACAACAGGTCTTTTATGAAGGTGAAATTAGTAGAGCAAATGAAAAGCATGAATTAGAAATAGAGTCGATGAGATTAAAAAATGAAATATTAACTATTGAATTAGAAGAAAAAAAAAAAATGAATTTGATTTATATTAGCTTTTAACATTTAACTTTAAGTATATGTAAGCTGTAAATATATAAAATTTTTCACATACATACATATATTTTAACCTTCATAAAAGGCCTATTCAAATTTAAGTAATTCGATTTTTTCCTCTTCTTATTAGAAATAAATACTTAAAGATAGATGTAGAATTTATCCGATCTCATCAGAATCTTAATTTAAAACTGATATTTTTTTTTGTTTATTTTAAATTTTAGTTTACTAATGTACCTTATTATTAATAAAAGATTGAATTGAAGACTGAATAGTAACCAAAACTTTTATATTTATAAAAAATTTTATTTATACTGTATTTAAAATGACCAGTGGCTGCGTGACCTTTGAATATAAGCTTCGAACGACCTTGCATTTGAGACAATATAATAACAAACACAATAAAATAAAACATATGGGTTCGTTCTTCACGTCATCGCTTTGAGGGGGGAATATGTTACGAAGCACTAGTACGGTTGGACACCACTTATGTTGCGATTACACATACCACCGGGCGTCACCTTGTTACAAACCGTTCGCACTGATGAGGATTCCGACTAGCTCGTATATATTCTCAGGAAGGTCCCAACCCTCTCACCAGGCGCGTGAACGTACACAAAATTAAAAAAAAACAATATTAAACTGAAACCAAACTAAATACTCATTAACAACAAACCACACCATACCACAAGACAATACGGAGACAGATGTTATGCTCCTCGATTTGCCCACCCAACCTTGATCGAAATAACTCCACAAACATGTTCATTTTCGACTCCTGACACCACTTGACCTTCCCTCCTTTAACTTACCATTATTACCTTTAACCCTTTGAACAATTAAGCCAACATTATTTAATAATCAACTTTCATTTAATTAACATTATTATATATATATTTTTTTTTTCCCCAATATAAACTTAAACCTAACAATATTATTTCTTAACCTCTATTCACTTACATAATCCTAAAAAAAATTGCAGAACAAATTTTTATTAAATATAATACACCCTTAACTTACGCTTCCTTTAAATACACTCTCTCTTCGATATAGAAATGTTCATGAAACTTTCATACATAAATAGTTATTAATACAATTTCATATTTATATATATTACCATACAAAACTTATTTAATCTTTCCTTTTTTTTTCTTATATTTACCCTAGTCTCCTATCGACTAGCAAAAATCTGATCATTAATACATGATCATTAATATCTCTTTTTTACTTCACTTTTACTTTTAACTTTAAAATTTTTCAACACTCTTCACTCCCTAGGGCTCAAATCTCCTATAACTGCCAAATATGGAACGCACAAACTACCTAAATATCTATCTGAAGGAGCTCCCTAAGATGATAAATTACTTCTGGCACTACCCAGATATTTATTTTACAACCAACCGCGTTGATGTGACCCCTAACTTCTGGTGTTCAAGTAAGTATAAAATTTTGATTTTTTTTCCAATTTAACAGAATTTCAATTAAAGATTTATTTTTTTCAGATTTTTGCCGTTAACATGGGAATACACATGACTCACTACCTCACTTGTTTTTTTTTTTTTTTGTTTTATATAATTTTAACCTTACTTAAACTTTCTATATATTTATTCTTAGTCTATATATGTATGTATATCTATGTGTATTTTTTTTTACTTTATTTTAACATTTTTATACCATTAAAAGATTTTACTTGTAAACTTCACATTCAGCTCTTTTATATTCTTTTCACAGATTTGTTTTCATATATGTGCAATTTCAATCCAGAACTTTTACAAATTAGTCAAACTTAATTTCGTTTTCAAATATTTTACATAGTTCTCTTGATACACAACTATGTTCTAGCTTGGTTTTACACACTGATAGCAGTGTTGTTGCTCTATGTGACTTTTTTGATCTTTTTGGTTGTTCGACTATACACGTAACAAAAATTACAATACAATAGCAGAGTACCTGACTATCCACGGGATTACCACACTTCTCTGGAGGATTCGGGAACACCGGAACACTCAGCACCTATTCCACTCGCTGTCGTTCTTATTTTTCTCCGTTGCCCTCTTTCGAATAATATTTTGGGGTCACCACCAGGTCTGTAACATCAAAGACATATTCTCCTATATTCACTATTTACGGTATAACCTCCACTACACTTACTTTTAAAATTTTTTTTTTCACTGTTTATTTTCACTCTTGATTATTTAAATCTCAACAACCGAGCCTTAACACTAGACTATACACAAGTAATAAACTTCGCCTTACAAATTTGACTATGCACAATATACGTTTGACTTCTTCAGTCAACATATAACTTCTGACTCTTATTAATTTATCCCTGCATCGACTTCGCTTGTTCTAAGTTGCTGTTTTTTTCCATTATTCCAGATACTATATACTTCAACGTTACTTTTTTTTATACATTATATATTCTTACTTTAGCGCCACAATCTCCATCTTTTATTTTCTATATCATCCTATCTTTTGTTAACATCCCCGCCAAAACTCCATCTTTTATTTTGTAAATTAATTTGGCTCCATATAACTTATATTTCTTCGTCTTTTGAATTTTTCTTTCCTTGACACTATATTTTCTGCATGTTATCTAGAACCTTCCTTTTTGATAACCAAAGAAAATAAATATCTTCCTTTTCACTTCATCCCACATGTCCAAATCCTCCCTTTTCCACACCAAACTATCCTGTACAATACCAGGCGACCATAAAAACTTGTAGGTTCATTCACTTTACATTATTTTAATATTTTTCAAATTATCCGCTACGATTTTACTACTAACTTTGTTTACCTTTTTTTTTTGTTTTATTTACTACAATACCCTATGGTCTTACACATTTTCCTCGTGTTGCCAATTATAATATCAGTTCGCCGTGCTATTCAATACACACTGGCAACTACATTTTTCTGTCATTGATAAAACCACACCACATACATATTGTAAGTATAAATTTTTCATTTGTATTTACATTCTCTTTTTTTCCTTTTCAGGTTTTCCGATGCACTTCTTTGGACTTTGGACAGGATGACTACATTCCGGGTAAGTATTTTATATCGGATACAACAAAGGTTGTAGCCTCTTTTATTTTACTAATGTTCTGTCTCTTCTATTTTCAGCTTTATTATCTCCCACATATTATCACCTACATACATACATATGTGTAAATCAACGCATTAATGCATTTAATTTTTTTTCTATTTCCTTGCAGATTTACCTTCATTCTGGGCCAAATCATTGGATCAACGTTTCAGGTAAGTATTTAACACAAGGCAACGTATCGTCCCAAAATTTTTTTTTTACACTTTTTCACTAATTTTCCTTCTCTCTATTTTCAGGTTTAAAACCAAAAATGAGCATGATGGGGTAAACTGCGGTGTCGCTCTGCCGCATAATCCAGGTTTACCCACCAAAAATTAAATTTATAAGAACCAGGACATGGGGTAGGAGTAGGTTCGCTCCAAACAAGTGTTAGGAACCCCCTCCTTGAACAGTTAGGGACATAAGAAAAATAAAATAAACACAACTAACAAAAAAAAAACAAAAAAAAAATACTAACAACAAAAAAATAGCTCAAACGTGTTTGGGACTGGGGGTTTCGCCCGATCCTTGGGCGGAACATCCACTCCCTTATCATTGACATAGAGACTGGTTTTTTCGCCCGATCCATGGGTGGACAAAGCACTCCCGGAAACCCTTCGCGGCTCTTCCTTAAGGTTCCGCCACGCAAAATTTTTCTTTGTCATTGACTTAGAAAAATTTTGCGTGGCTATCCCACCGCAACAAATAGCTGAACGGAAATTTTGGATTATTACACCAGCTACCAAACCATCGAATTTAAAGACTGAAATGGAAACAATGAAAATCTAGAAATATAAAAATTTATGAATGAATTTGTGTACACACCTTGCAAAATAATTATTGATTAATATTGTCCGGGCGTTAGATGACGTCTCTGCAACGATAGGTTCATTATCAAAAAAGGTTGTGAGGTGATTAGTATGCATTTCAGGAGGCAAAGGATCTTTTTGAAAGATGCATAAATTGTGTAGAACTCCACATGCAATTATCACACTCATCGCAGTTGATACTTTTAACCGAATTCCCAAAGATAATACGGGGAAGCGACGCTTCCAAACTCCAAAACATCTCTCTACAACATTTCGCGTTCGAATCTGCGACTCATTATACAGTTTTTGTGGCCGTGGATTAAGCAGAGGTGTCAACATATAACTGGATGCCTTGTAACCTCCATCACCAAGAATGTAAAGTTGGCCGAATTCCCCACTATCTAAACGATATTTTAATCTGCTGTTATTAAAAATCATGCTATCATGGCTTGAGCCAGGCCATCTTGAGACCAAATCTTGGAATATTAAATTAGCATCACATACAGCCTGAACATTAAAGGAAAAATATCCTTTTCGGTTCCGGAATATTTCCCCACAATCTCCTCCCGGTGATTGAATTCGTACATGTGTACAGTCGATCGAACCAACCACCTTTGGAAATTTGGAAATTCGAAAAAATGCATCCACAGTAGCTGTATGTGGCTGATGAAATTTAATAAAATCTCTAGCGAAAGCTGCAATTGCTTCAGAGACGTCTTTTACCGCTCGAGAAGCAGAAGGTACGCTTACTCCACAAAAATCTCCGGCCGTTATAAGAAAATTGCCACTGGCATAATATCGTAATGTTAGCAAAAGTTTGATTTCGGGCGTTAGAGCTTTATTTCTGTCCGTCATTGAGCAAATTTTGTCAGTGATCATATCAAGAACAATTTTAAATGTTGCCTTTGACAGCCGGAATCTTTTACAAAATTCATTTTCTTCCATGTCTGCCAGGTAGTTAGGTCTGGCATGATAAACTCTTTCAGCAATCACTTGGAACTCATGTTCTTCGAGTTCTTGCTCCATCAAATGAATGTTTATTCCTCTACCAAACATTTTTTATAAAATCTATTTCATATTTTTTTTTTATAAAAAAAAATACAAGGTATTGCCATATAAAAATTATGAACAGCAGTCAGCTGATTGAATTTATCTGTACGAAAAATAAATAATTGGCAGATGAGTACCTGTTAGTTTTGCGACACAATAGAAGCAAACGTGACATTGAGAAAATCAAATTTCTTTAACCGGCAGTTTCTCATTGGGATAAAAGATAATCGGCTATTGAGAAAACGGGCATTAAAGGTGCTATTACACGATGTGTTTTTTACATATGTACTGTCACTTTTTTTTATCCATATGAAATTCCTCATGTCTGTCAAAATTGTCATTTACATACGATTCATAATTTTTGCTATCACACGTGCATATGTATTTCCGTATGACATAACCTCTAAATGTAAACAACAGCTGATTTAATTTGTGAATTTACAAAAATTTATTGTTAAAAAAAGTTATATATTTTTTAATTGTTAATTAATATTAAACAATTTATTTTTCTTTCAATATTAATCTTTATAATTTACTCTGTTTTTCTTTCACCACAAGCAGTGTTGTATTTTCATATGTTTGTCATGCAAAAATAGAACCTGTTCTAATTGAAAAATGTATATGTGACTTTCCTCATGTATTGTACATAAACAATGTTTCATATGTATCACACGATGTGTGCAACTTTTGTTGTGGGAAAATATGTAAAAAAAAACACATCATGTAATAGCACCTTAATTAAGCCCTAAACACATAACTGCGAGTTGCGAGTGCGAAAAAAAAACGAGAATGAGGCAGCATGATATTTTCTATATGTGGAAGCGAGATCGATAGTAAAGCTTTTTTGTGTTTTGTTTGATTTATAGTAGTTTTTCAGTACAGTAAGTTCAACTCGTTTCTATATAGATAAAAATTGGTTCTTAATTTAAAAATTTATATAAATTAATCAATATTTAGTGTTTTTTTTAAATTAAGCTATTTCACTTAAGGCCCATTTATATAATACCAGTCAGTCGTATGATTTTTCGACATAAAATTCCGATGAAAGTCATCGGACTGTCATAAAGTCGTACCGACATTATTTCTGCATACTTATGCTATTTAAACCATCACACTCAAGTCTTATGAAAACAGCTGTTTAGAATAACAAACAAATTTATTTTGAAATTTTTATTTTATTTCCACTTTCTTTGTTATTGTTTACCTTTTTTTTAAATATTACCAAAAAACAAACTCTGGTCCGATGAAAATGACAAGTTTTTAGAAATATTTGAAAAAAAACTATCAGACTTCGAAAGTAAAAACATACAGACTGTCAATTTCATAACATCAGCTTTTTACATGATGCGACTTTTTTCATAATACTGCAATTTTTGACAGGTCGTATTACAAAGTGTGATAGTGTAAACTGGCCTTCAGTATTCGGTTGGGTTTATATACAAAGTTTATGTTGTTATTTTTAATTGTATATATATTATGTTTCTATTGTCTGTTAGACCAGGAATATGTTATACACTCTAAAATTTGCAATATTTCTTTTCGTATGTGTTACCGCGTTGGATGTTGTTTTTTAACCGCTATTTTATTTCTTCTATTAATGAATTTATGAGTTTTTTGGAGAACGGTTCTCTATTAGTGTATTTTGTAAATTTTGTGTATGTTTTATATGTGGAACTGTTTGTCGCTAATTTTCAGATCTCTTTCAATGAAGTTTTTGCCGTGTTTATTTCTGGTTTTTTGGTTGGGTTGCATTGTAATTCATAAGTCTCCCCATTATATTAAAACAATTTTTTAACATATTTTAAAATTCAACTAAAAATGAAAATATATTTTAAACCATCGATAAATTTTCAGTCGATTTTTATGCTGGCTAGACCCCAGGCAACGGTTGCTTCAATGTGTGGCAGCAACAATGATACACACGTAGCAACGGTTGCCTCAACCAAGCAGAAATATCAAAAAGTTTTGATATTTTTCGTTGGTTGATGCAACCGTTGAAGCTACCGTTGCCTGGTGTGAAGCCAGCATTACATTTTAGAGAAAAAGTTTAAGGTAAAAAAAAAAAACAAAAAAAACGCGTATAAAAATCCACTGAGTGGCTTCAGCCTGTAATCCGAGCTATTTCACGAAAAGTTTTACCCTCATTTCTAAGCTTTAGGATAATTTTTCTCTCGTCAGCACCGATTTTTTCGATTTCAGGACTCATCCAAAAGTTAAATCAACTTCATACAAACGAGTTTATCTTGTACTAAAATTAAATGTATGTACCAGACTTTTACGTCGTTGCACAATTCATAGGATTCCCCAGTTGTAAATATTTTTTCTGGCACTTATAAAAATTAAGTAGAAACGTTCCGTAAGATTTTTGAAAAGTAAATAAAATTCCCAATATGTCCATTGGTAAAAATTTTGAAATTCAAAATGTTTTATTAAAATTTTTATTAATATTTAAAATTTTCATCTTCAAGTGCATAGTTACGCTCATCTCAAACGCTGCACTAAGGGGCGACATACTGTGAGCGTCAAAATAAAGTAAACAACTCAGTTACTCATATTAACCCTTAATTTTAGTCATAAGCTTGAAGCCCTAAACACATAACGGCGAGATGCGAGTGCGTGTAAAAAATAAGCTTTTTGCATGCTAGAATTTGTGCTTCTACAAAATCATCGAAATGCTTTCGAGCAGCTGATTTGTCCTACTGTCGGACATAAAAATTTTTTTCAATTATATATTCTTCCTTTATTTACATATTTTAACAAATTTGATATTTACATATGAGATCTTATCTTAACATAGATATTGCAACAAATAATATATGTATAGGATCTAAAGACATTAAATAGTTTTTATTTTATTTTTTAATGATTTTTAAAGGAAAATGGGAGGGAAAAAACCTTTATAAGATTTAATAAACTCAAATACTAACTGAAAATATTTATATGCTTAGAAATATTAGAAATAATAGACCTCTCTAAGCATATAATTTTCAATTTGGTGATTTCTTTTTAATTTTACGTTACTTCTCTACATTCTCTTATCTGTGGGTAAGAGGAATTTTCAATTTTGGCAAAATAATTGTTGTTAATCCTTGTTATGAAATCGAAAATTTTTTCATAACCTGTTTCTTCATGAAGAAGATTTGTAGAATACCTCCAGGGCCTTTTATTTATCATTTTAAGACATTTGTTTTGTATAATTTGTAAGCGTTTTAGGTGGCAGTTGGCAGCGTCACTCCAAATAGGACACGCATATGTTAATATTGGCCTTATAACACTTTTGAATAGGAGATTTTTGTTTTTGGGGTTTAGAAATGACCTTCTATTTAGAAGTGGCCATAATGCTTTAAATGATTTTATAGCATTTTGGCACGTAGCCATAATATGTTGTTTAAAAGTAAGCTTTTTGTCCAAGACAACTCCGAGATATTTGACATGATTAACTACATTTATGGTATTATTTCCAATATGAAGATGACGTCTTGGCAATCTTTTGGGAGATTTGTTGAACGGAAAAATAATTGCTTGGGTCTTGTTTGGATTAATTTTGATTTTCCATTTGTGAAAATATTTACTGCAATTTACAAGTTCCTTTTCCACTTTCTTCAGGAGTGCACTTGTAAGTTTGTTTGAAGAAATTAACGCAGTATCATCTGCGTAGTAAGCAATTTTCATATATTTCGGGACTTTGAAATCGGATGTATATATCGAGTAAAGCAATGGCGACAAGACTGATCCTTGAGTTAACCCTGTGGTAATGGTGTTTGGAGATGATGTTTCATTATTAATCGCAACTTTAAAGCTTCTGCCGTGAATGAAATCTGAAATAAGTTTGCATAAATATTTTGGTACATATGCATCAAGAAGTTTAAATACTAGGCCATTATGCCAAACGGTGTCAAACGCTTTTTCGATATCCAACAATATTAGACCCGTTGAACGTTTATTGTTTTTATTGATGATTATTTGATTTTTAATTCTGTGTATTTGGTGAGTAGTGCTATGCTCTTTTTTAAATCCAAATTGTTCTTTAGCGACAATAGAATTGGTCGTTACAAATTCACTAAGACGAGAATGTAGTATTATTTCAAATATTTTACCTAAGTTACTTAATAAACTAATAGGTCTATAGCTATTTGGGTTATTTTTTGGCTTACTAGATTTGTTGATAGCTATAACCTTAGCGTTTTTGAAATGGTTTGGGAAATAGTTGAGTTTGATGCAGCTGTTAAATATTATAACCAGTAATTTTAGAGCTTTGGGTGGTAGTTCCTTTAAGAGCAGGTTGGGAACATTGTCAAAACCAGGAGATTTTGAGGGTTTTATTAATGAGACAATATTCATTACTTCTTCTAGAGATGTATAAATTGCTGACTCAGAACTGGGATTTTCCTTCTTAAAATTATTTACTGTTGTATTTATTACTACATCCGCTGAGTGGTTGTAATTCGAAGTGAGGTTATTTGCTTTGACAAATGTATTTGCCAGGACTTCAGCCTTGTCCTTATCAGATGTTATCCTTGTATTTCCAACCTCATGGTGAGAGATTTGATTTTTTCCTTTTCCTCACAAGTTCCTGCTTATTCTCCAAAATGATTTATCACCTGCTATTAAATTGGATAATAATTGACACCATTTCTTATTGCGTTCCGAATTAATACTTTTATCAATCATGTTACTTAGAAACTTAGTACATTGATTATAAAAAGTTTGCTCGGCTATATTTGAAGATCGTTGGCTTTTTCTTTTAAAGCTTCTTCTTAGTTTAATATATTTCATAGTTCTTTCTGGTAATGTGTAATTATTTTGTTGGGTTATTTTAGGTGTAGATGCATCCCTTGCTTCGAAGACTACATTTATAAATTTTTGTATTTCCTGATCAATTACTACCTTGGTATTGTATACATCCGAATTTAACGTGATTTTATTTTCTAAAAAATTCATATAAATGTTCAAGTTGGTTGCACTATAATCATAATAGTTGAGGTCAACCTGCGAGGCCACTGATCTTTTAAGTGTACACATAATGGGGCGATGGTCTGACGGTATTTCGTAATCCATTGTCTTTACGTCTATATTTAAAGCAGTATTGCTTAAAATAATATCGACTGTGGATGCTTCGCGATTGTGTTGATGGGGGAATAGGGTTGGACTATTAGGATAGTGTATAAAAAAATTGCTTGATTGCTGTAGATTGTTGAGTGCTATTCCTGCAGTATTATTTGAACGGCAATTCCAAGAGCAATGTTTGGCATTTAGGTCACCAAAAACTATATATTCTTTGGTGGAAGGTGTTAGGTTCAAGATATCAGCATAGAAGTTATGGGTATATCTTGGTGAATATAACGAAGATAGAAAAATAGGTCTATTATTTATAATAACTTCAATTGAGATGTTTTCGATTGATGAAGTGTTTGATATAAAGAGGTTTTTGTGAGCGACAGATTTATGAATTAACAGAGCTACTCCTCCTCCTCTAGCATCTGTTCTGTCACTTCTATATAAATAACAATTTTTAAAAAAGGGTCTATGATTTTCTGAAAAAAATGTTTCATTCAAAGACGCTATTTTAATATTTTCTCTTTCAATTAGTATTTCAAATTGTTTTAATTTAGAAAAGTTTGAAATGCCATTAGCATTCATGTGAAGCATTTTGAATTCGTTTAAATTATTAGTATAATCCATGGGCGTATTTTACCGTTGACATTACAACTTTGATTTGTTGTACTTTTGAAGTGCACCTATGCAAATCATCCATAGCTGTAGTGAAAATATCAAAAAGCTCATCAATGCTAAATAAATCGTTGTTTGTGTTCAGCTGATTAGCATATGTAGCTTTGCTGTTATTATTGATGTTATTGTTACAATTTGTGTTGTTGTTTCTTAAATTAGGAAAATCTCCCACATTAAATTGAAATGAGTTATTTTGTAGTTGTCTGCTTTTATTCGGACTTTTAGAAGTAACTCTTGTTCTAGTTTCCAAATAGAGAGAACGTAACGGACAGTTGATATCGTTTGCAGAGTGACCAGTTCTCTCTTTTCCTTGCTTTTTGCAATTAAAGCATGTAAAAACAGCTGGCCTTTTTTCATTTGTGTTAAACGGACACACACTTTTATGATGTTGTTCTGCTCATATCATACATGCAGCAATGTTCAATGCCAATGTTCACCGCCATGGCCATACATCAAGCAGTTCCAGCATTGAGTTGGTTAATTCTTGGATTTCGATTTATATTTTTTCAAAGAAATTATAATATTAGAAATTGTTCGTACGTTTTTTAAAGCAGTTGGATTAAAATTTTTACGAACAAATTGAACTTTATAAACTGCATTATTGTTTGAACTGAATTTGGTGACTATTTCAGTTACGGAAGAGGGGGATAGGTTGTAGTTTTTTAGCTCCTTGGAGATTTCCTCAGAGCTTATGCGGGGTAAACCGTGTAAAAAGGTGGTGTATAACCTATCTTCTTTGGAGCCATAAGAATGAAACTCCATCTTATTCTCTTTAAGTATTTGCTTGTAGCATTCGTACATTTTATTACTAGGAGCAAAAATTTTGGTCCCAATTGAAGTACGTTTGAAAATGCAATCCTTACCAAGCAGCTTTTGTATTTCTGTAAATGAAGCGTTAGCTTCTACAACAATGGGTGGAGGTTTGTGTTCCTTAACATCGTTAATATTTGATACGGGAGTTACGTCCATATCATTGAGGCCAGCAAGCAGGCTAAATCTGTTGCTTGAAGTTGACGCCATGTTCGGGTTAACAAAACCCGGAGGAAGTTTTGTCATCTTCTTATTCACAAGTTTTCTTTTTGATGAAGATTTGGCCCCTCGGGCCATCGTAAAATTTTTATTCCTGTTTTAAGCTGGATTGTCTACCACGTGAGTTCAAATGAGGTCAAGAATAGGAAATTGCAAAAACAAAAATATACACTTGTTTTTAATTTAAAATAGTTGTACTCTAAGCGCTTTGATTTTTTACACAACCGTTCGTAAAGAGAGTTAGATTCGAACTCCTGTCGAACATAATTCAATTGTCAATTGTATACAAAGCTGTTCATAAAACAAACAATAAGTATAACAAAAATCGAAATTATTAACGGGTTAAATTAAGTAATTACTATAGTAGGCATCGCGTTTAATGCCTATCAGCTGATTCTCCTGTCATCTGATTTTTCTCGCACAGAAAATATAATCAATTCTATTTCCCTTGCGAGTGTTTTTACAACCTAAGTTGGCAACGCCACACAAAAAAGCTTTACTATCGATCTCGCTTCCACATATAGAAAAAATCATGCTGCCTCATTCCCGTTTTTTCTCGCACTCGCAGTTATGTGTTTAGGGCTTAAGTCCCGGTTTACACATGAAATTTTTCTTTCTGAAACTGTTTGAAATTCTCTTTTAAACTTTCATCCGTATCTACACACTGAAATTTTTGTATTGAATTTCAAGATTTGTACCCCCACATCAATAAATATCAATTTGCCGAATGCCTTTATATTTGTAAAAATCAGAGCCTGAGTTTGGTGGTGATTTAATACTTATATGTTTTCATCAAGAGCTCCTAAAGTGTGAGGAAAGTCCCATATCAAATCGAAATCTTTTGTGATTTGAAGCCACTCATTTTGTGTTACAGGAACCTGGAAAATTAAACAAAAAATTATTGATTACAATTAAGTACACAAATAAACTATGTAAACACCATACCTTCAAATTTGTCTCACTTAGACTGGCGTATACTGCTGTAATGGTGCGGTGCTGGTGGAACTTCCGCTTCCATTTCCCTGGGCCTTAACGGGTCGCACGTGCTGGCAGGGAGCCTAGCTCGCCGGAGGGGTGGGATCTTGTTAAGACCCAGGGAAACCGCACTACAGATATTCACGTGCGATTTTCGAAAAAAAAAACTGTAAACTGTCGCTAAAGGGACGGATGGCCATACTTACCTTGGGATTGGGGACGAGGTGTTCTGCCCCTTTTGCCCTCCCTACCTTGTTACCTATGATCCATCTTATTTGGAGGTAACCCACTTAAATGATAAGAAAAATTTTGGTTTGGTTTGGTTTCCTACATTGGGTTATATAAATTAATTTTATTCGACTTTCATTTTAAGGTTATAATTTAAAACTTTAAATTATATTAGCAACATTCTTATGGTAACCACTTTATGTTTAGGAAAAATTTTTAATTTTCGGATATTTTAAATTTTCGCAAAATTTTATTTTTAGGAAAATTTTAATGTTTAGGAAAACTTAAGATTCTAGCAAAATTTTATACATATTTAGGAAGATAATTTTAATTTTAGGATAATTTTTAATTTTAGCAAAATTTTATTTTTAACAAAATTATAATTTTTAGCTAAATTATATTTCTTATTATAATTTTTAATTTTAGCTCAATTTTATTTTTTTTTAGGAAAATTTTTTTTTTAGTTTAACTTTATACATAGCAAAGTTCTTAATTTAGAAATTTTTTTTTTTGTTTAAATTTATATATAGAAAATTTTATGAATGCGGAAAAATGTTTAGTTAAAATTAATATTTATATTTTTTTATAATTAGAAAAATTTTTTTTTCTTTTATTTTCACAAAATGTGATATTTATACAAATTTTTTTTAATTAGAGAATTTCTTACAATAGAAAATTTTTGTTTTGTTTTGTTTGATTTTATTATTAGACAAATATTAACTTAATTTAATATTTATAGGAAAAACTTTAAGCTAAGGGAAATCGTAGCGAACTTTTATTATTAGGAACATTTTTATATTTAGGAAAAATTTAAATTTTTTTTCTAATTTGATTGAATGAGGATGTATACAAATTTGTTTCCTTTGACGAGTTTCATTTATATATAATTTCATAGTTTGGTTTTAAGATATCTTTATAAATAATTATTAATTATTTATTGATATTATGATGTAATATATAAATATATATAATATTTAATATTTAACAACTGAACGGCACTGCACCATCCAGACGATGTTTTAACTTATATATGTTCACCTTGATTGTGTTGACCTTTTCTCCTTGATGTTTATTTTATTGTTGTTTTTGATAAGGTTCTTCCTGCTGTGGTGATTATTGTTAGCTTTTGTTCATATATGTTGTTGTATTTGATTGGGGACAGCGGCAGTTTAATAGATTTTCTTAAAAATTTTGTTTAATGTTCTCTTTACTTAAAATTTTTCAGTTTACCACTTGAAATCTTATTTTCTTGTTCCTATTTTTCCAACTTTATTTTTTTGCAGAAACACGATTTTTGTACTCTTTCAGTTCGTGAAGAATTTATATACAAATATGCATGTAAAATATATTTATAAAAATAAATCATTTATATTGGATTAATGTTCAATAGATTTTTTTTCTTTAACATTAGATTTTTTTTTGTTGTTGTTGTAAATGTTTTATTTAATAAAAACTATGCAACACAGTTCTTTTTAATTAAAACCTTTGAATTAAAAAAATAGAGAGCACTATTTAAGAATTTTACGGCACAAAAGACCGTCATCCACGAGACTCCAGAACTTGAATCAATGTTCCTTTTTATTTATTAAATTTTAAATTTTAATTTTCTTTACTTTCTTAAATTTTAATTTTCTTAAATTTTAAAATTCTTATTTAATAACTTAATTTTAATTTAATCTAAGGTTTTTCCTCAACCTTTCTTTACAAAATTCCAAATTCAACTCTCAATCAAAATTATATTCTTTCTATTCAACCTATCTTCATTCATTCATTCATCTCAAGATAAAAACCTGTTTCAAAAAAAAAAAAAAAAATCGCAACCATTCCTTGAGAACATTCATATTCATTCATATGTGTAACCAATACTCATACATTCATTAAATTCCCTATGAAAAAAAATCTTCATCTAACGGTGAGGAGAACAAGGTAAGCCAATGTTAATGGCTGACAACATGGGTGGGAATGAGAACGAGTAAAAGCTTTACACATGAATAAACTGTTTAAAAATAGAATTTCTTCTCTTGCAACAAAAAAAATTGGCAAACGACATTACCATATAAGGTGTTGTTTATTAAATGGTACAGCACAAAAAACCAAAACAAACATACATACAAATCTCATACTGACGAAACGGGATTCTTGCAAAAATTTTTCATTGCAAAATAAATAACGTTTCGCTTAATGTGACTTGTACATTTTTTGTTAAGTACAGTCGTCACCAAAAGTAAACGGCCGTCACCTTACCTTTGCGCTGATTGCATATCTCATTTTGGTATCCTGCTTTTTTATTGCCGGTTCCACCTGAAATTAATTTTGCTAAAACGCGCAATTTATGCAAACTTTTTAATTACAAACTTACCAAAGCTAGAAGTGTCTCGAAAGTGTCGACTGTCATTCTGCAAAAATTTTTAAAGTCCCCGTCATCCTCCCACAGCACATCCTTTAGAAGAAGGGACTCGATGTCATGCAGATTACTCTTTTCTAAAAAAGGATTAACCCAAAATATCGGGCTTTTTCTTTCGTTTTTTTCTTCTTCAATTTGTATTTTTAATTTTTGTAACTCTTTTAAAAGACATATGGAAATGAAATGTCTAAACATAATTACCCCACTTCACGTTTTCTCTCATTTTGTTTCTCTGACTTGAACATGAACATTGTCATAAATTATAGCTGGTCGAGACACCGTGTTATCTTAGGCTGTGTTTACACGGCGACTTTTGACGACGTCTTTTTTGTTTGTAGGCGAACGGTGTAGAGAAGCAAGAGGGGTAAACAAAAAGACACGATTTCTGTTCCTCAAGACTTTTTCATATTTCTATTTACACCCATTTCTTTTTTTCTTGTAACGTTTTATTCTTTTTCGTACTTTGAAGTGGCCACTTCAGTGAGATCAAGAATCGCTTACATTTTTATTTATTTTTTTATTTAATATATGCATAACATCTTTAAACTGAATATGTTTTAACTTAAAACTTTTAAATATTGATACGTTCTGCTATTTGATTAAATATTCTAAACATTCTACTCTTAATAATTTAAATATTAAATAGGTTTTTGTATACAGTGTGAAAAATTATGATATATTATTTAGTATAAAAAGATGATTGAAACAAAATTAAAATTTGCATATTAATTACAGTATTAATTGCAATATGTCTGAAAAATGACTATAAATCTAACAAACAAAAAATTTTTTCGCTTCAAAGCGTCATCTCAAATATATGTAAAGTGCATATGTAGGTATGTACAAAACCGTACATCACATATGACAACTCTTGTGAAAACTGAGAATAGTGGAAATTAGAAGTATAAATGCAAAAAATATTCAAAATTCAAAAATAACGATTGGTTGTTTGGACAGAGTTGTATCTTCTGAAATTAATACAAAGTAAAGCTGTATGGTACGAAAACTGACTCTAACCACACTGCTCGTAGGCTTGACTTTAGGTGAGTGTGTTAAAGCGCTGACCAAAAAGTGCAAGTACGAGTGTATGTGAAGGTTCATGGTTCAAAACCTCACGGCCGCCCTAAGTAGAAAAATTTCATATAGAAACAATATATTCAATTAAAACAACAATTATCACAATGTTCAACAAGTCGCTGATGAAGGCTGAAATACCAGAAACCGGTCCGATTAAGAATACAGTGCAGTTATGAATTTTTGAAATATATGCTTTCTTCTTTACCAATTGAGATAAAAAGATTATATCTTTGTTGTGTATCAAATTGAAATAGCAGTTTATAACAAATATCAAAGTAGCAACACTAATTATTTTCTACAACCCTGTTTGGTTCTAGTATACATACTCATTCTACCATTTTTCTTGTTACCACTAATACGCTGTTCTTGTTAATTTACTTTTATAAAATTTAATAAAGCTCAAAATATTAAACATAACATTGGTGTCACAATTGGGATTCATGCAGCATGGATACAGAAGCTATGAAAGCATTCACAGATTCGTTGGCTGGTGCAATTCGTCAAGCGTTCGCAGATGCAACACAACAGTCATTAGCCGCTAATCCTAGTACTTCAAAAAATGTGCGAAAAGTGCCGCCATTTTGCGTGGCTGAATATAAATCTACTGACGGAACCACCGTACAAGATTATTTGAAACGTTTCGACTGGGCGCTACAATTCAGTAAAATTCAACCTGAGGAATTTGCGACATACGCAAGAGTGTATATGGGGGCGGAACTAAATAATGCATTGAAGATCCTTATCTCGCCTAAAAGCCCGGAGACATTGTCGTTCGAGGAAGTCAAAAACACGTTGATACGCCACTAAGATGTAAGGAAAAATAAATACGCGGAGAGCATAAAATTTTTGAAAATTCAACAGGAGAAGGAGGAGAATATTAAAAATTTCATTTTGTGAATACGGAGATTTTTTAAATAGAATGCTTACTGAACAATTACTGTACGGCTTAAAGTCGAGAAATATGTGCGACGAAATAATCTCTAGGAAGCCAGCCAATTTTCTGTGGCATATGAAATTGCACACTCTATGGAGTTGACGCAGCATACGACTGGAGAAATGAAAGAGGACGGTCCGTTGCCAACCGAATACGAACTTCATAAACTCGGATACACCCCAATGCAACTGAAGCCGTAAAACAGAAGTAAAACATCAAAATAACGTACTAACGCAACTCCACCCTCCTGTTTCGGGTGCGGCGGTCAACATATGCATAGCCAATGCATACTTAAACAATCCAAATACTTTCTGTGTATTAAAATTGGCCGTATTGGTATGCAAAAGTAAAACATCACAATTAACAGAAGAAGAGGAAGAGCCGGCCGACCATAACCAAATCTTAAATCAGGTAATTTCAATTAATACAATCAAAGCAAATTCTAAAAAGGTAATATCCGTGGATGTCGATGGTACGTTGCTCAACATGGAATTAGACACTGGTGCTCCCTGCTCGATAATCAGCATGAAAACGTTGCACTCGATTAAAGGAAACATTAAATTGTACACGACAAATAAACAATTTTCTAGCTATTCGGGGCATAAAATAAAATGTTTGGGCCGCTTAAGTGTTAACGCTACAATGGGGAAAACGTCTTGTAAACTTTTTTTGTACGTGGTGGATGGGGACTTAGACACGTTAATGGGACATAAATGGATAGCAAAATTCGTTAGCGAAATTAACTTTGCTAACCTTTTTCTGCAACAAATCAGATAAACAACATTACCAAGATATACCGAACGTAATGAGTTTCTTTGAAAATATCCTCGTATACGCAGAGACGTTTGATAACTTGATTTTAACTCTGAAAACAGTATTGCATAAGTTGGTGACCCAAGGTGTCCGTTTGAATAGATCGAAATGCATTTTTGCCACACCATATGTAGAATTCTTAGGCCACCGAATAAATAAATTTGGTGTACACAAATCTGACAAACATATCGAGGCCATTAAGAGTGCCCCTAAACCATCGACACCGGAGGAACTTCAACTGCTACTGGGGAAAGCTACTTACTATAATGCATTTATTACCGACCTAGCAACAAGAGCTAGACCTTTGAGGAACATGTTGCTGGAAAAGAATTCCAATTGGACGCCGGAAAGTACACAGGCATACGAAGATATAAAATTCACTCTCATTTCTCCTCAAGTTCTAACAACATATAATCCTACTTTACCTCTAATTCTAGCGACGGACGCGAGTAGGTGTGTTCGTTTCGCATAAAATGCAAGATGGATCGGAACGACCTATTGCGTATGCCAGTAGAACATTAAATAAGACAGAAATGAGTTACCCCCAGATGGAAAAGGAAGCACTAGCTATTGTGTGGGCTGTAAAGAAATGGTTCAAATACCTGTACGCTCGACATTTCACTCTCATTACGAACCACAAACCGCTTTCACAAATCCTACACCCGGCTAAATCACTACCAAATCTATGTATAAGCCGCATGACAAATTATGCGGATTTTCTGAGTAATTTCGATTACAATGTCATATGCGAACCGACCAAACAGCTAATGCTGATTTTTGTTCCCGAATTATGAACGAAAACGAATGTGATGTCAATAAACACTATTTCAATGGATGAATCGATGAATTTATTATTCACCAAATAGATCAATTACCGCTAAGAGCGTCTACTATAGCGAGGGAAACAGACAAAGGCGAATACTTAGGCAAAATTGTTAAACTTCTGAAAATGGGAAAAAATCTACAAAAAGCTACAAAAGGCTACACTGCCCCGGAGCAAAATTACAGACTTACTGCAGGCTGCTTAAGTTATGACCACAGGATAATCATGCCAACATCTCTTAAAAATAAGTACTTGACTAGTAAAAATGAAGGGCCTTGCTCGCTCCTTTGTTTACTGGCTTGGAATAGATAAAGATATTGAAAACTGCGCCAAAATGTGTAATGACTGTGTAATGCAGGCGAACATACTACCTAAATATGGGGAGCAACACTGGGCGTATCAAAAAGGACATTGGGAAACGGTGCACATCGACTATGCTGGTCCTTTTTTGGGATCCATGTTTCTAATCGTCACAGATGAATACAGCAAATGGGTCGAACTTAAAATTACAGCATCAACGACAACCGCAGCAACAGCGGCCATTTTAGATGAAATGTCCGCTGCTTACGGTATACCGACAATAATTGTTACAGACAATGGTACAAATTTTTCTTCTACAGAATTTCGAGAATTTTTACAAATGAGTGGTGTCATAAACCATAAACAAACGGCTCCGTATCACCCAGCAACAAACGGACAAGCGGAAAGAAGTGTACAAACAGTGAAGAGAGCTCTTAAGGCAATGGGGTCAACTAAATCCAATGTTCAGAGGAATCTTAATGAATTCTTACGTCAATATAGAAATGCGCTGTCTTTCTGTCGGGTAATCCCAGAATGACTAAATGGTTACCAGGCACTATAGCGGGCCGATTAGGAAATCTTCATTATACCATAGAGTACAATGGAAAGCAATTTAAGAGGCATATAAATCAAATTCGAAGCACAACGGTTCATCAGTCAGACACCCAGTTGGAAGAGGCGCAGAAAGAATTAGCATACAGAGAGCCACATAACGGCGGTACTCCAGTTGAGGAGGATCCCAAGGAGCCACAGTACAGCAGGACTCCAATTGAAAAATATCCCGAAGATTCTGCTAGACAGGAAAATCGCAACACCACAAGGAAACGTCACGACTTATGGTAATCCCAATGATCAGTCAGAACACGAAGATATCTATGGCACACCACTGGCTGAATCGAGTGCAATGAAAATAGTATATAACAAATACCAAAGTAGCAACACTAATTATTTTCTACAACCCTGTTTGGTTCTAGTATACATACTCATCCTACCATTTTTCTTGTTACCACTAACCCACCAATCTCACATCACACTGCAAGTTCGAAAAACTCAATACACTCACATTTTTTTACTAATACACACACATTTCCCGCAGTGGTCACACTAATGGCACCAAATATTTCGTGCGAGAAGTGGCAGACACTAACGATGATTAATGTTACCCTGTTATAAATTTAATGCAAATTTACTGGATACTGTAAAATTGTAATTAAAGTTTTAACTTGTTAAATCTATTACAATGATTTATTTTTTGAAATGCGCATACAAAAACGCAAGTTTGTTAATTATAGAGCATAAATATTATTAACTATTATTAAAATAATACTAATAATAAATGTAAACATTTTCCCTCAAACATGTGCCTGTATAATAAACTCGGTAACTCTACTTAAAATAAAATAAGAGAGAGAAGTATACAAATTTTTTCAAGTTTACGCTTCGACAACATTTTAAAAATGAGATTGCAGTCAGATGTGTGAGCATAAAATTTAATGGCGATGGATTCGACTAATTCGAACAATTTTTCGTTGATAATACGTACACAACGATTTTACAATTTCAGTGTGATGTGGGATTGGGGGGTAACACGCTGTTCTTGTTAATTTACTTTTATACGATTTAATAAAGCTGAAAATATTAAACATAACAATCTTATAATGAAATAATGTAAATAATATTTAACAAATAAATAAATTGAATTTAAAAATAAAAAAGATAATTTGAATTTAGATTAATTCATATATTTTTATACACTATACCACTCACTATGTGGTTTGGGTATAATGTGCTGCTGCTTGTAACTACCAAAAATATTTGACCTAGACCCATCCTTTACTATACCGATCGAATCAGAATCACTTTTTGAGTCGATTTAACAATGTCCGTCCGTCTGTGTGTCCATGTAAACCTTGTAATCAAACTGCAGGTCGCAAATTGTAATGGTGCCGCGTTGGTGGAAGATCCGCTTCCGTTTCCCTGAGCCTTTGCTGGTCGCACGTGCTGGCGTAGGGGCCTAGCTCGCCGGATGGGTGGGGTCTTGCTCAGGCCCAGGGAAACCGCACTACAGATTTTCACGTGCGATTTGCAAAAAAACTGTCAATTAACACGGATGCTAAAGGATGGATGTTCATACTTACTTGGGGATTGGGGACGAGGTGTTCTGCCCCTTTTGCCCTCCCTACCATGTTACCTCGACTCCATCTTACTTGGAGGTAACCCACAGCAATAAAAAGAAGTTGGTTTGGTTTGGTTTTCTACATTGGGTTAAATTAATAAACTTTTATTACAAATTCATTTTTCCGTTTCCGTTTTGTACATTAACTACAAATTTTATTTATGTCTAATGTGGCTGGAATGAAAGTGGTTTCAAAGGTTTAAGTTGATCTTATAGAACAATTTTAATTTCAACTTGAATAGAAAATTTTGTAATTTAAATTATTTGAAAATTTTGTTAGTTTAAAATTTTTTTTATTATTATTTTTTTTTTTTTTTTTAATGTCTAGTTCGATCGAAAATTCTCAATTTAAATTTTTGTTGGAGGAATGTTTTTTTTTTACATTTTGTTTCTGAATATACTTTTTCTTTCTTATTTACTATGGCTAAAACATTAATATTTGAAGCCGTTAAATATATGTTTTCTTGTTTTATATGTATAGTGGTAAATTTTAAACGGTTACAAAACCCCATATTAGGTATATATTGTTTCTTTTTTTTTTTTTTTTTTGTGCACACTATATTCAGAAAAATTTTAAACTCTTTGAATCATTTTTAATTTAAGGAAAATTTTAATGTTTTAAAATTCTAATTAAAAAAATGTTAATTTTAGAAATTTGATAAACTTAGAAAAATCTCCTTTTTTCTAATTTGTATAGAAATAAAATCTTATGTTTAGAAAATGTATATACTTAGACGTTTAAGTTTATGTTAAAAAGTTTAATGTAGGAAATTTGCGCTTTTAATATATTAATAAATTTTTATGTTCTTCTAAATTTATATTTTGAAAACATTTTATTAGAAAAATTTTGTATTTAGAAAAATTTTATATTTAGTTTAATTTTATATATAGCAAAAAAATTTAATATAGTAAAAATTTTTAATCTTTTAAAAATATTTATATTTTACAAAAAGTTTTAATTTATAAAATTATTTGTAGTTTTGGAAGAAAAAATAAAAATTACCGCCTTATTGCTGGTCGTTGTCGCTTGACGTCGGGGATGTGTTTGCTGCTGGCACGGCCTGTGATGATTTCTGTTGACTTCTTTAATTTTCAGCTTAGTTTTTACACCAGGTTTTCGAATTTTAGTTTTCCGCGGTTTCAATCAATGTTTTTTTTTTTTTTTTACATAATTTTCAGGTTTTCATTTTAGATTTTAAAATTTTTTCAGTATATTTTTTTTTTGTATTTTTTTCACATTTTTCAACCAAAGGTCTTTTCATAAATTTTCAGGTTTTTATATTTTTAGTTTTTTTTTCAGGTCTTCAAATTAGTTTTTACACGTTTTCTTTTCATGCTTAGTACAGTCTTCACTTAAATTTTTCCCACGTTTTTTTTTTTTTGTCTTTCCCGAATCTTTAATTTTCAACTGTCTCCTCCAATCGCCAAAACTTCAATGAATTTTAAATTCTGGCGTCATCTTCATAACACCAATTATACAAGCCTTTTTTTTCTTACTAGCACAACCAAAAAAATAAACCTGTTTTTTGTATTACCTACGCTCACCCACTCATAGAATAGCCTATGTATGTCATTATGTAACTTTTTATCTCTTTATCCCTAATACACATAGATATACATACACTCGTTCATAATCTCACTCTTTTCGTAAAAAAAAAATACCAACTCATATTAAAAGGAGTGAGTAAGTGAGATTATTGAGCGAATGAAGGGGCAAGCCAATACCAATAGCTGAAAACCAAGTGGGAGAACGAGAAGGATTGCAAGCTGTAGTTGACCCATACATACATGCATAATCATGAATTCATATAAACAACGAAGAGACAAACAAATCGCTCCATTAATCAGTTTGCAAAAATAGAACAAAAAATTTTCCATTCACATGTACATTCTTGAACTTGAAAATAATTTCAAGATCAAGGTTATTATTTTTTTCTTCTTTCTTATTCTGCTTGTAACAGAAATTCTTTTGTTACAGTAAAGCGCAAAACAGATCACCGTCACAAAACAGATGGTTTTGATTTCCATGAAAGGAAAAATCAACTGAAAACGGATATGTAGGGTATTTACGCATTGGCTTTTTGCAAATCTTTCGCGTGATACATGCCAAGGTCTTTTCCGGCTAAATCCACCAATCTATAATTGCAATAACCAATTTTCTTAAAAATTTTGGCCTTCAAAAATTTAGGGGCAAGTTTAGAATTATATGCAGAAGCTTTATTGCTCTGCGAAAAATTTCGTCGGTAAACAACTTCACCTTCTGAAAAATTAACTGCCCTAGTTCTCTGATCGTAGGTTTTCTTATTGGCGTCATAGGCTCTTTCTAAATTTTCCTTCACTTTTTGTCGAACAAGATGTAATTTGTCGGAGTTATCTACCACATCTAAACCTTCTTCTAATAAATCTAACGTTTTAAAGACTTCATAGGATTGTCCGTGAGTAACCATTTGGTGTCCAAACAGAACATAATACGGTGAAAAACCTAATGAACTGTGATATGAGCTTCTCAAAGCAACTCCTATTTGGCTCAAATTCGTATCCCACATACGCTGATCTTTTCCTAGATACGAACGTATTCCAGCTGTAATGGATCGATTAATTCGTTCAGAGTTATTAGATTGGGGTGAATAAATGGCTGTGAAAATATGTTTTACTCCATATTTAGTTAAAAAACTTTCAAAAAGTGAGGATCTAAATTGAGAACCGTTGTCTGTAATAACGACTTCATGCACGCCGAATAAATGAAAGACATTTTTTTCAAGAACATCAATAACCGAAGTGGTCGACATTTTCCGTAACGCTTTAAATAACGGATATTTTGTGAAGTGGTCTAATACCAAAAAAAATAGCTACATTGCCAGCTTTTGACCGCGGATAAGGTCCAATAAAATCTAAATATAATCGTTGAAAAGGTCTAAACGATTTGGCTTGAACACCCATAGGTGGTTTTAAAATAAAATTTGGCGCTTTGCTTTGTTTGCAAATGTCGCAACTTAATACAAAGGATCTAACCTGAGTAGCCATATTGGGCCAATAAAAATTTCGCCTCAATCGTTCGAGGGTTTTTCCCACACCTCCATGTGCAAACATGGGTGGATTATGAGCGCGTTCGATCACACAAGAGGTAAGTTCCTGTGGAACCCACAACTTCCATGATCGAACCTCTGAAAATTCATCGCGTGAAAACTCTACGCGTTTATAGATGAAACCATCTACGACTTTTAAATCGGGCAACCGATTTTTATTGCTTTCGATATCAGCGATCAATTTAATATATTGTCCTGATGAAAAATATGGAGAAGATAAATCTATCTCTGGTTCTAACGTATCTAAGCTGTCAATGTTGCTAAAAGTTAGGGGGTTATCATTTTCAGATGGTAGCCTCGATAGAGCATCGGGTACAATATGTTCACTTCCCTTACGGTGTAAAATTGAAAAGTTGAAACCTTGGAGCTTTATGGACCAACGAGCTAGCCGGCCATTTAGGTCTGGTTGACGCATTAACCATTTTAATGAAGCGTGGTCCGTAATGACACAAAATTCGTGACCTTCTTCATACTCTCTAAATTTTTCTATGCTTAAAACTGCAGCAAGGCATTCGAGTTCGGTAATAGAATAGTTCTGTTGGGCTCTATTTAATTTATGCGAGAAAAATGCAATGGGCCTTTCGACACCATTTTCATCTTCTTGAGCCAAAACTCCACCGACTCCTGTCTTGCAAGCATCACAAGAAATGATGAAAGGTCGTTTGAAATTCGGCGTTATTAATAACGGAGCAGAGGTTAATTTTTCTTTGATTAAATCAAAGGACTTTTGCCCTTCAGGGTTCCAAACAAACGTTTTACATTTTTTTTGTAAGGTCAGTTAACGGACTAGTTAGGGAAGCAAAATTTTCCAAAAATCGTCTGTACCAACCTACAAGACCTAAAAATTGGCGAACCTCTTTGGCTGTTTTTGGTTCAGTTAACCCTTTAATCGCGGAAACTTTACTGGGATCAGGTTTTATACACCCAGAACCAATTATGTAACCTAAATATCGGACTTCCTTCATGCACCATTTGCATTTAGCAATATTTAACGTCAGACCGGCTTTGCGAATTAATTGTGCTACTTCGAGCAATAAAGAAATATGTTCTTCGAAATCATCGCTTACTAAGAGCAAATCGTCTAAATAAACGAAGACTCGATTTTTAAGATGCGGTGGAATAATAACATCCATTAATCGGCAAAGGGTCTGTGGTGCATTGGTCAAACCAAAAGGCATTACTTTAAATCGATATAAGGGCCTATTGGGAACAGTAAAAGCTGTCTTGTCGCGAGAATTTTCTTCTAAACTAACTTGCCAAAAAGCATGTTTTAAATCTAAAGATGAAATAAATTCAGCTTTAGGTAATCTTGATAAAATTCCGTTGATTTTAGGTTGAGGGTAAGCGTCGCGAATAGTTACGCTATTCAATTTACGAGAGTCAAGACAAAGTCTAAACTTTCCTTCTCTCTGGACGCAAGCTACAGGACTACTCCAAGAACAAGTAGGAGGGGCTTTTTCTATCACTCCGAGCGCCAACATGCGATCAACTTCGTCATGAATTTTCTTTTCTACTGCGGGAGAGACAGAAAAGTACCTTTGC
Source organism: Cordilura impudica (assembly GCA_963682025.1). Lineage (NCBI taxonomy): Eukaryota > Metazoa > Arthropoda > Insecta > Diptera > Scathophagidae > Cordilura > Cordilura impudica. The sequence goes on along the minus strand of OY821520.1, from coordinate 177,187,697 downwards.
TTGATGGGTTTGACTCCTGGCTCTATTTCAATCGAATGCTCTAAAATGGTGGTCTTCCCTATCCCTTCTTTATCAAAATCCGGAAAAATTTTTATAATTTGATCTAATCTCTGTCTTTGCTCATTAGTTAGAATATTCTCCTCACAAACTTGATTAAGCTCTTCAATTTTTAACGGGCTGTTCCCAAAAATCATAGACATAAGTCCGAACGAATGCCAAAAATCGATACCTAAGTATACATCATGTGTTAGATCGGGTATTATATAAAAACGTACTAATTTGGTAATATTTCGGTAGGTGACATTTGTTTCTACGAAACCTAAAATTTTATATTGCTGACCGCCAGCTGCTTCTACGAAATTAGAAAATTTTTTAAAAGGTAAATTTTTACCAAGAAAAGTTTTTGCAGCGGAACCACTTATGCAGGATAAAGAGGCGCCTGAATCTAAAAGGCCTAATAATTTCATTCCAAAGATGTCAATTTGGATATAGGGTCTTATGTCAGATTTTGACTTCTCAATAGATTCAATACAACTTTTAACCTTAAACTTGTTTAATTTTAACATTTTATAAAAAATTCTAATTCGTAGAGTATTTCTTTTTACTTTATGAATTTGGGTGTTAAATTTCGGTGGGGTGCTAATAGTTTCGCAAAAAATTCGCTTCCTAGCTAATTCATATAATCTAACTCTTTCATGATATGTTCTGAGTGGAAATAAAATTGGTTTAGACTTTTCCTTGTCATTTTTCAAAATTGTAAAATGTGTCAAATTAGTGAAATCGGTTTGTGAGCTACCGTCAGAGCTATTTTTAAGAATTTCAGGGGGGTTGTCAATATTTTCAAATTGTTTTTCGCCTAAAGACGAATTTATTTGGTTCTCGAGCGGAAGCTGGTGTTGTTGCTGGCGCTCGCCTGGAAGTTTCCCTGACACTTTTCGCATTGGGGTCTGTAGACACCTACGGATCCACATCCATAACAAAATATGGTTCTGTCCTCGAGACAGTCCGTATATCTGTGGCCTTCTTTTCTACAGTTCCAGCAGATATTAATTTTGCGTTTAGCAGGGTCTTCTTTTGGTTTGCGGACCTCGCAAACTTCTTCAGGTGGGTCTTCATCGAAAAATTCATCCTCAATGTCAATTTCATTAACTTGTCTCCTAAAAGTTTTATGAGTTCTATCGAGTTCGAAACTCAGAGCCTCTCGTCGCAAAACCAAATGGCGTAAATGGGAGACATTGTCAATTTGGAGGTAAAATAGTTCTCTCCTCAAATGAGGTCTTAAATTTCTACGCAAAATTTCTGTCAATTCTGATTCGCTCAGGGGATATCGTAGACGATCGCAAAGCTGCAGAATGGCGTGGTGAAAATCGTCAAAGCTTTCGTTAGCATTTTGCTTTCGGTCTCTGATCATTTCTCTGATATCTAAATCAGATAAATGATCGCTAAAATGCGCTTTAAGGGCTCTGCACAAATCTTCCCATTCGATTCTATCGACGGTGCTGCGATATCGCCAATACCATTCTTTAGCTTTGGACGTAAACAAAATGTGACAATGGTTGCCTAATAATCTAAAATCTCCTGCTAAACTATCATGGGTTAATGAGTTTACCATGTAAATAAATTTTTCTACTGGTAACCCGGTGGTGTTTCCATTAAACGTTATGTTCCAACTATTAATCAGACTTGCAATCTTCCCACTATTGTTAAGGACAACGGACGATAATGATGCTCTCTCACGACTTGCTGTTACAGACGGGTGAGTAGAAGGAGGCCTAATATTACGCGGAGGGACAAAAGTAGGTTCATGGGGAACTTGGTGAACAGACGGTGCTGAAAAATTTCGAGGGACGGACGCATTCGGAAAGATCTCTCTGGGCCATTCAGGTTCTCTGGTTGCGCTAATGTTTACGCTAGTAAATTGTTGAGATAACCTTTCTACCACAGCGTGAAGCTTATTTATTTCACCTTGGAAACTATTTTCTATTTTGGATCTAATACGATCCTCTAAACTCTCTCTTCCTTCGCCACTAGTCTGACCTGGTGAAATATTTCGGTTAGCATTGAACTCTGTATTTCTTTCCTTTCTGCTGGATAAAATTCTTTCCGCGGATTTCGGAATCGTTCCAGTATTAACTGGTAAACTTTCATTATTAACTCGGACGGAATATTTTAATAAACTATTTTTAGTGACAGTTTTATTACACTGCGGACAACAAGTGGAAACGTTTAGAAAATTAAACATGCACTCTTGGTGAAAGATGTGCCTACACCTGGTAGAAACTAAGTTACTGGTATGATCGTAACTTTCTTGGCATATCAAACAAACGTTCTCAGCCAAAGCCGAAGCTAAACTTCCTGGACTATGTCGTACCGCCATGATTTCGGACTAACTATAAAAATTTTAACGAAAATATATTCGGACGATATGAAAGAATGAACGAGTGTTGGTATAACGACAATGACAGCGAATATAATGAGATGTTACGCAGTTGAGATAATTTTAAGTCAAATTTAGTTCAGGTTCAATAGAACCAATATAGGCTGTAAATAAATAGATGAGCGTTTGTAAGGTTGAGTTTGGCTGAGCTAGGTAAAGTTCAAATAAGTTAATGGGAAATATTTAAGCAATGACACGCGTTCAAATTGATTACAATTTTAGTTCTAAGTGAACAAAGGTTGTACGGCCCACAAATGTGAATTTTATGAATTCCAAAAAAAATTTTATAATTTACGTTAATTTAAATTTACGAAAAATTTCAGTTCACGTCGAAAAGGGAATGAAATTCAGTGAAAAAAAGTGATTACAAAAGTTAGTTAAAATTGATCAAAAGTTGGAGTTTTAATCGAACCCACGCAAAATTATTCAAGAATTAAATTTTCAATTTAAGTTCAAAGCAGACTTAAATTTTTAAAAATTATCAAAAGTTTCAATTTAAGTTCTCTTAAATTTAATAAAAAAAAATTTCAAAATTAAAGTTCAGAATACCATTCTTAATGTCAAAAATTCTAAAAATTTCAATTTACTTTTTCAATAGAGTTATAATTCAATAAATTGTTAGTAAATTTTTAATATATAATTTTCAATATAAATTTAATATAATTCAATATAGTATTTCAATATAAATTTTCAATATTTTAATTTTCAATATAGCTTTTCACTATAGTTTTCAAAATATAATTTTCACTATAAAAATTTTAAAAAGATTTCAAAAAAAATTTCAAACAAAATTTTCAATATACTTTTCAATATATTTTCAACAAAGTTTCAAAATTTCTATATAAAGTTTTAATATAATTTCAATATAGTTTTCATATATAATTTCAATATAAAATTTTCAAAAGGTTTCAAACAAAAAAAATTTCAAACAAAATTTTCAATATAAACTTCATGAAGATTTCCACAAAAATTTTCAATGTAGTATTCAATCTATGTTAATATAAATTTTCAAAATTAGTTCAAATATTTTTTTTTTTTTTTAATAAAAATTTTCCAAAATTTAAAACTTAGTTCAATTATAAGTTAATAAAACAACTTTCAGAAAATTTCAAAATTTTCAATATACTTTTCAATATATTTCAAAAAAATTTCAATAAATTGTCAACCCAATGTAGTTATCCAAACCAAACCAATCATTAAAAAAAATCCGTAAGTAAGTATGACCATCCATCAAAAAAAAATAAAATTTTAAATTTGAGACTTTAAATTGTTTCCGAATCTTTGCTACGATTTCGTACTATAAAAATTATTTCGGATAAGTAACCGGTTCATTTAGAACGAAATTCTTATATTCCGGAAATAATCTTTACTGACCAAAGCAAAGTAAAAGAATCACAAAAATTAAATTTAAAAAAATGTTGAAATGTGAACTCAAATGTCAAACAAGTTTCCATTTCGGTTAATGTAAATAGGGATATACCCATATTTAATAAAAATTCCAGAAATATCAGCAACTATGACTTCAAGAACACGGATACAAAAAAAAATTAGGATTAAGGAACAATGTGCTTTCCCGGTGCACAGATGTTAAAAAATTGAGATAAATTATTAAGTTCCTGTTGTAGGCTATAAAAAAAGTGGTTAATTTAAACTTGGACTATTAATGTTCAGGCCCCACGTTGGGCGCCATTTCTGTAATGGTGCGGCGTTGGTGGAAGATCCGCTTCCGTTTCCCTGAGCCTTTGCTGGTCGCACGTGCTGGCGTAGGGGCCTAGCTCGCCGGATGGGTGGGGTCTTGCTCAGGCCCAGGGAAACCGCACTACAGATTTTCACGTGCGATTTGCAAAAAAACTGTCAATTAACACGGATGCTAAGGGATGGATGTTCATACTTACTTGGGGATTGGGGACGAGGTGTTCTGCCCCTTTTGCCCTCCCTACCATGTTACCTCGACTCCATCTTACTTGGAGGTAACCCACAGCAATAAAAAGAAGTTGGTTTGGTTTGGTTTTCTACATTGGGTTAAATTAATAAACTTTTATTACAAATTCATTTTTCCGTTTCCGTTTTGTACATTAACTACAAATTTTATTTATGTCTAATGTGGCTGGAATGAAAGTGGTTTCAAAGGTTTAAGTTGATCTTATAGAACAATTTTAATTTCAACTTGAATAGAAAATTTTGTAATTTAAATTATTTGAAAATTTTGTTAGTTTAAATTTTTTTTTATTATTAATTTTTTTTTTTTTTTTTAATGTCTAGTTCGATCGAAAATTCTCAATTTAAATTTTTGTTGGAGGAATGTTTTTTTTTACATTTTGTTTCTGAATATACTTTTTCTTTCTTATTTACTATGGCTAAAACATTAATATTTGAAGCCGTTAAATATATGTTTTCTTGTTTTATATGTATAGTGGTAAATTTTAAACGGTTACAAAACCCCATATTAGGTATATATTGTTTCTTTTTTTTTTTTTTTTTTTTGTGCACACTATATTCAGAAAAATTTTAAACTCTTTGAATCATTTTTAATTTAAGGAAAATTTTAATGTTTTAAAATTCTAATTAAAAAAATGTTAATTTTAGAAATTTGATAAACTTAGAAAAATCTCCTTTTTTCTAATTTGTATAGAAATAAAATCTTATGTTTAGAAAATGTATATACTTAGTCGTTTAAGTTTATGTTAAAAAGTTTAATGTAGGAAATTTGCGCTTTTAATATATTAATAAATTTTTATGTTCTTCTAAATTTATATTTTGAAAACATTTTATTAGAAAAATTTTGTATTTAGAAAAATTTTATATTTAGTTTAATTTTATATATAGCAAAAAAATTTAATACAGTAAAAATTTTTAATCTTTTAAAAATATTTATATTTTACAAAAAGTTTTAATTTATAAAATTATTTGTAGTTTTGGAAGAAAAAATAAAAATTACCGCCTTATTGCTGGTCGTTGTTGCTTGACGTCGGGGATGTGTTTGCTGCTGGCACGGCCTGTGATGATTTCTGTTGACTTCTTTAATTTTCAGCTTAGTTTTTACACCAGGTTTTCGAATTTTAGTTTTCCGCGGTTCAATCAATGTTTTTTTTGTTTTTTACATAATTTTCAGGTTTTCATTTTAGATTTTAAAATTTTTTCAGTATATTTTTTTTTTTGTATTTTTTTCACATTTTTCAATCAAAGGTCTTTTCATAAATTTTCAGGTTTTTATATTTTTAGTTTTTTTTCAGGTCTTCAAATTAGTTTTTACACGTTTTCTTTTCATGCTTAGTACAGTCTTCACTTAAATTTTTCCCACGTTTTTTTTTTTTGTCTTTCCCGAATCTTTAATTTTCAACTGTCTCCTCCAATCGCCAAAACTTCAATGAATTTTAAATTCTGGCGTCATCTTCATAACACCAATTATACAAGCCTTTTTTTTCTTACTAGCACAACCAAAAAAATAAACCTGTTTTTTGTATTACCTACGCTCACCCACTCATAGAATAGCCTATGTATGTCATTATGTAACTTTTTATCTCTTTATCCCTAATACACATAGATATACATACACTCGTTCATAATCTCACTCTTTTCGTAAAAAAAAAATACCAACTCATATTAAAAGGAGTGAGTAAGTGAGATTATTGAGCGAATGAAGGGGCAAGCTAATACCAATAGCTGAAAACCAAGTGGGAGAACGAGAAGGATTGCAAGCTGTAGTTGACCCATACATACATGCATAATCATGAATTCATATAAACAACGAAGAGACAAACAAATCGCTCCATTAATCAGTTTGCAAAAATAGAACAGAAAATTTTCCATTCACATGTACATTCTTGAACTTGAAAGTAATTTCAAGATCAAGGTTATTATTTTTTTCTTCTTTCTTATTCTGCTTGTAACAGAAATTCTTTTGTTACAGTAAAGCGCAAAACAGATCACCGTCACAAAATATGAATATATTTTGATGAAATTTGGTATATAAGCTTTTATCAGCCATGGAATGAACGCTATTGAAATTGGTGAGAATCGGTTCATGTTCAGACCTAGCCCCCATACCAATGGCCCCTATAAAATCGACATAAATTGCCATAAGATCCAAATTGTCTTATAGATCTTAGTCAAATTGGGTTTGTATGTGTTTATTACATCCTTTAATGAGTCGTCCAAAAACGATACCTATGGGACAACTCTTCTTCATAGGCCCCATATAGAGCTGCTTCCCGATCTTCGCTTAAATCTATCAAAACACAAAATATTGCACTGATTCATCTCAAATTTTGTTGGTATATATTTTCGCAAAATACAAGAGACTTTACCAGCCATGGTCAGGATCGGTCCATTTAGACATAGCATCCGATATGAACTTTTTCATATCTGCAGACAAAAAACTTGATAAAAATGCCACTCAAATTTGGTTTATGCTTATTTTCTAAATCCAATTAGTTGGGCTTAAGAGATAGGGTCTCTAAACGCATGGTATAGGGTATCGTATAGTCGGTCTAGACCGACTATAATTTTCTTATTTGTTTATATTTTTCTTAATGCGAAAAATAGACGAAAGCTGATTTTAAAAAAAGACATGAAACTAAAAATCATCGTATGAATGCAATTGGTTTTTGGTAGCAGCTTCAAAAGAGAATTAAGAAAAACGACGTCGTCAAAAATCGTGCAGTGAATTGGGCCTTGATCCGTATCAGGCCCAATTCTCATGATGATCTTTAACGACGTCATTTTTCTTAATTTTCTTTTGAAGCTGCTACCAAAAACCTATTGTATTCATAGTCCTAGTTCCTAGAGGCGAAAGAAGATAGGTATTTGGTACAGAGTTGCTTGTACTCGGCAATACGTTTTGTTGTGCCATTCGTAATTATAAACACGAAGTAAGCAGCAGGTTATTATTTGACAATTATTTTCATTCTTTGCTTCGCTGTAAAAAATTATTATTACTACTTCATTTATTTTACTATTTTTTTTTATTATTTAATTTTTTCTTTGACTTCCATTTTTTCACCCAAATAGATTTTTCACTTTGAACTATTAATAAATTCTTTTTATACAAGCTAAAAATAAAAGAATTTGAAAGCAAAAGTAAAAGAAAAGTTGCGGCAATAAATTTCTCTGTTGAACATTAAGGCAACTATAATGTGAACTGTGACATACGATGATTTTTAGTTGCATGTCTTTTTTTAAACTACTTTGGTTATTTTTCGCATTAGGAAAAATCGATGAATTAATGTAAACTCAAATTATTTTTTTTATTTTTCAATTCAATTTATTTATTTGTTAAATATTATTTCCATTATTTCATTATAAGATTTAATCTTTTTCTACGTCCTGGTTTAAACATGAAATTTTTCTTTCTGAAACTATTTGAAATTCTCTTTTAAACTTTCATCCACACTGAAATTTTTGTATTGGAATTCAAGATTTTTTCATGTTTACTTCATCATTTTATCTATTTATTTTATCACTATATTTCATTAAAATTAACTTTATTTCAATTTATTATCTTTCTTAACCCAAACGAACATAAAAATGAAAGAAAACGTAAAATAACTTCACTTTAAAAATTACGAAGCAAGAAACAAAAGAGAATTTCAGAGTACATGAAAGTACGTACCTCCTACCATTCTTCCCTCCCGTCTCACCAATAAACTCAAGACTTTCAGCACGAAAATATTCATGTGTAAACCGGCACTTAATAATATGTCATAACTTTTAAAACTATTTACAAAAACCTATTCAATATTTAAATTATTAAGAGTAGAATGTTTAGAATATCTAATCAAATACCAGAACGTATCAATATTTAAAAGTTTGAAGTTAAAACCTATTCAGTTTAAAGAAATTACGTATAAATATTAAATGAAAAATAAATAAAAATGTAGGCGATTCTTGGTCTCACTGAAGCCCAGTTCGAATCTAACTCTCTTTACGAACGGTCGTGTAAAAAATTAAAGCGCTTAGAGTACAACTATTTAAAATTAAAAACAAGTGTATATTTTTGTTTTCGCAATTGCCTATTCTTGATCTCATTTGAACTCACGTGGTAGGCAATCCAGCTTAAAACAGGAATAAAAATTTTGCGATGGCCCGAGGGGCCAAATCTTTATCAAAAAGAAAGCTTGTGAATAAGATGACAAAACTTCCTCCGGGTTTTGTTAACTTCAAGCAACAGATTTAGCCTGCTTGCTGGCCTCAATGATATGTACGTAACTCCCGTATCAAATATTAACGATGTTAAGGAACACAAACCTCCACCCATTGTGGTAGAAGCTAACGCTTCATTTACAGAAATACAAAAGCTGCTTGGTAAGGATTGCATTTTCAAACGTACTTCAATTGGTATCAAAATTTTTGCTCCTAGTAATAAAATGTACGAATGCTACAAGCAAATACTTAAAGAGAATAAGATGGAGTTTCATTCTTATGGCTCCAAAGAAAATAGCTTATACACCACCTTTTTACACGGTTTACCCCGCATAAGCTCTGAGGAAATCTCCAAGGAGCTAAAAAACTACAACCTATCCTCCTCTTCCGTAACTGAAATAGTCACCAAATTCAGTTCAAACAATAATGCAGTTTAATGCTTTAAAAAATGTACGAACAATTTCTAACATTATAATTTCTTGGAAAAAATACAAATCGAAATCCAAGAACAAACCAACTCAATGCTGGAACTGCTTGATGTATGGCCATGGCCACAGCGTAAACAGTGGCGACAGCTCGAAAAATACAACACTGTATTTTTGTTTTAACAATCAAATCAGGGTTGCATTTTGTAAAGAAATCGGAAGCAACAGCTATATTAAAAAGTATATGCTATCACCTTTACACACGTTATATACATTGTTTTTATTTATTTGTGATTATTACTGTCAAAAATTCTAATTTGGGAAGAAATTTTTTGAAAATTCCACAGCACAGTTTATCACAAATAAAATTTTTGAAATAAATATAAAAAATAAATAATAATGGCATTAAAGTAAGTAACAGAATATGGTTGTTTGCCCAACAAATCTAGGTGTGAGAAATGTCCACCGTGAAAACTTAAGTGTTAGAAGAACCTCCTGAGGCGGACAAATAGAGGGATTAAGGATTCTGCAGAGTTAGAACATAGAGGAACTACAGAAACAAAGAAGAGCGCACCAACTTTCATGGCCAATTCAAATTTCAGACAAGTTAATGCTGAATTAAATAATGTATTGGTCGGTACGGTTGGAGAAGCTCTTTTAACAAGAGAAAATATATTAACCGAAGACAAGTTACAGTTAACACCCACTACAATTTTAATATATTCGCTTTGTGGTTAGGGTTTAATGACTTAGTGCTGATGTTTGTAACCATCTTTAATTATACCGATTGGCTCAATCACTTTGTGAGTTGATTTAGCAATGTCCGTCCGTCCGTCTCTGTGTCCATGTAAACCTTGTAATCAAACTACAGCTCGCAAATATGAATATATTTTGATGCAATGTAGTATATAAGCGTCTATTGGCCATAGGATGAACGCTATTTAAATTGGTGAAAATCTGTCCATGTTCAAATTTGATTTATGCTTATTTTCTATATCCAATTAGTTGGGGCTTAGAGATAGGGCCTGTGAACGCATGGTATAGGGTATCGTATAGTCGGTCTAAACCGACCATAATTTTCATACTTGTTTAACTATAAGCTTCTAAGTGGTTATTTATACATTTTTCTCCTAAAAATTATAATGCATATAAGTAGATACAAACTTGAATTAGTAAAATATTAAACAATGTTATTTATATATATATATTTTTTTTAATATAGTGTGTATTTAATGGGTTGTGATCTTGGGGAGGCAAGACTCCATACGTTACCGAGGGGTACGAACCGGTATGTCTATATTTATATATTTTTTGTATATTCTAAGTTTATTTTTTCTATATTAAATTGATATTCAGATCTTGTTCTTACATATTTATAACAAATAATAAACATCTTTTACAAAAGTCAATATAGTGTTTTTTATTAAAATCCAATGGTTGTTTTTAATAACTTTTACAATTAGGTGGTCGATTTACAACAAAGTTGCTAGCTTTACAAAGTAACACAACAAATTTACCTTTATATATCCTAACAAACTTTGTACATCAAATGCTGTAAACTATAATCTGGCTGTAAACTATATCCAGCGAAATACATTCAGATTTAAAACCAGATAGTTTTCTTATGGTTAACGGCCGTCTTAAAATAATATATTTTGGTATTGCGTGTAATATAGCCACTGATTCAACGATTATACACTCGCAGAAATGTCTCCTCAAGCGCCGATGCTACTGCTGGAACTGCTCCGAGTGCCATTGGCGTTGTTGTGTAGTGTGTTGTGGGTCGGAAGGGCTATATGCGCTGTTAGATTGTCCAGATTTGTGACTACTACAAATTTGCGGTTGCTGTCTAATCTGGGTTGTGAAGACCGGTTCTACCCACTGATTTAAAGGTACTGATAGGGCTGTGCCAGCACAAGCTTTTACTGCACACAAACGTTTAGGCACATCCCGCAAGTCTTTTTGATCTATTACTTTATCCGAAAAACTGCCTCCAACAGCAGCTTTGCTTATTGTACTCAACAATTTTTCCTGTTGCTATAAGTACACAAATTTAAAAAATAAATAATCAATACTAAATATCTTAATAAACAATGATTATCATATCATGCACAGAAGAGGCAGAAAAATATTTTGTAGCAAAGAAAACTGGAAGAGTTTGGCTTAAAACTTTAATTATATAATCGTCACTGTAAGGTTTAAAAACAAATGCAGTGCATATATGAATATCAGTGATTTCAAAATGTTTATATATATTATTAACTTACATTGTTTTTCTGCTTTTGGTACTTGCAATTGTTACAACAAATCCTTTTCTATGCCACTGAAATTTTCTGCTACCTTTTCAACTTTAAGTTGGGCTTTCTTAGCTACTTCTGCTTGTAGTCCATCTACTAATTTTTGTAAGTCATTTGTTTTGTCTGTTTTACATTTTACTGAAGTTGTTTTTCTTTATACTTCAATCCCATTTCCAAATACTCAATCAATTTTTGTAGTTCTTGGTGGTTTTGTATTTGTTGTTCGTAATTGTTAATTTTTGGAACTCACATTCTTAAGGGTTTACTAGCCTTTATAAAATTAAATCTGTTCAACAGGCTGTTGTTTAGAAGCGTTCTCAATTGTAGATATCTGTTGTTATATTTGAGATTTTGTCTTCAGTTGCGGCTAATTTTTATTCCTTTTCAGCTGGATGTCTACTTATAGGAGTAAAAAAAGTGCCAATTAATGTTTTATTTATAAAGCCAATGGCATAGTGCCCAAAGCATTGAATAATACCGGATAAATTTCGATTTAGGACCACTCACGCGCAAGTCATAATCCAAAGCATTAATACCACAATTCAACTTGCAAAAAGTTTCGTGACTCGCCACCAGCAACTGGACCAATAGTTAGCTCAACTATAGTAATTTTTGATTCCTTCCTTTCGGCAATGGGTTGAGCAGTGGTGAATGTAACTGGCAAATTTACCAGCATTTATACCAACATTACTGGTATTATAACAATCACAAGCTTTGGGTTTTAATATGCATCTTTTATAATTTTTATTTCTGAAAAGGAAATACCACAGATTACTAAATTAAATGTTAATTTGTCAAAAATACAATTTTATGATTTTTTTTTTTTTCAATGTTTATACTCACTAAATTTCCATTGATTTTATTTTTTATGCTGTCAGTGGTTGAAAACATGTTCTATAGCTGTTCACTTGCACACATTATATTTTGTATATTCTATTTTTTTAATCTCTTTCGCACTTCTTTACCAAAACAAAATGGAGAAAAAGGTAAACAAAGCCATACGGTTCGAGATTGCTTTTTTGACAGCTGTCAAGCTGTCACAACTGGTATAAACTGTGGCCATGGCGGTGAACATTGCCATCGAAGTGCTGCGTGTATGATATGTGCAGAACAACATCATACAAGTGTGTGTCCGTTTAACACAAATGAAAAAAGACCAACTATTTTTACATACTTTAATTGCAAAAAACAAGGAAAAGAGAGAACTGATCACTCTGCAAACGATATCAACTGTCCGTTACGTTCTCTCTATTTGGAAACTAGAACAAGAGTTACTTCTAAAAGTCCGAATAAAAGCAGCCAACAACAAAATAACTCATTTCAATTTAATGTGGGAGATTTTCCTAATTTAAAAAACAACAACACAAATTGTAACAATAACATCAATAATAACAGCAAAGCTACATATGCTAATCAGCTGAAAACAAACAACGATTTATTTAGCATTGATGAGCTTTTTGATATTTTCACTACAGCTATGGATGATTTGCATAGGTGCACTTCAAAAGTACAACAAATCAAAGTTGTAATGTCAATGGTAAAATACGCCCATGGATTATACTAATAATTTAAACGAATTCAAAATGCTTCACTTGAATGCTAATGGCATTTCAAACTTTTCTAAATTAAAACAATTTGAGAAAGGCCAACGATCTTCAAATATAGCCGAGCAAACTTTTTATAATCAATGTACCAAATTTCTAAGCAACATGATTGATAAAAGTATTAATTCGGAACGCAATAAGAAATGGTGTCAATTATCATCCAATTTAAAACCAGGTGATAAATCATTTTGGAAAATAAGCAGGAACTTGCGAAGAAAAGGAAAAATCAAATCTCTCACTTTAAAGTTGGATATACAAAAATAACATCTGATAAGGACAAGGCTGAAGTCCTGGCAAATACATTTGTCCAAGCAAATAACCTCACTTCGAACTTCAACCATTCAGCGGATAAATTAATAAATTCAACAGTAAATTATTTGTAAAAGGAAAATCCTAGTTCTGAATCAGCAATTTATACATCTCTTGAAGAAGTAACGAATATTGTCTCATCAATAAAACCTTAAAAATCCCCTGGTTATGACAATGTTTCCAACCTGCTTTTAAAGAAACTAGCAATCAAAGCTCAAAAATTACTGGTTATATATAACAGCTGCATCAAACTCAACTATTTCCCAAACCTCTTCAAGAATGCTAAGGTTATAGCAATAAAGAAACCTAGTAAGCAAACAAAAAATAACCGAAACTGCTATAGACCTATCAGTCTATTAAGTAACTTTGGTAAAATATTTGAAAAAGTTCTACATTCTCGTCTTAGTGAATTTGTAACGACCAATTCTATTGTTGCTAAAGAACAAAATAAACAGAATTAAAAATCAAATAATCACCAATAAAAACAATAAACGTTCAACGGGTGTAATATTGTTAGATATTGAAAAAGCGTTTGACACCGTTTGGCATAATGGAATAGTATTTAAACTTCTTGATGCAAATATACCAAAATATTTATGCAAACTTATTTCAGATTTCATTCACGGCAGAAACTTTAAAGTTGCGATTAATAACGAAACATCATCTCCAAAAACCATTACCACAGGGTTACCTCAAGGATCAGTTTTGTCGACATTGCTTTACTCGATATATACATCCGATTTCAAAGTTCCGAAATATATGAAAGTTGCTTATTACGCAGATGATACTGCGTTAATTTCTTCAAACAAACTTACAAGTGCACTCCTGAAGAAAATGAAAAAGGGACTTGTAAAATGCAGTAAATATTTTCACAAATGGAAAATCAAAATTAATCCAAACAAGAGAATGTAGAGAATTAACGTAAAATTAAAAAAGAAATCACCAAATTGAAAATTATGTGCTTATAGAGGTCTATTATTTCTAATAAACCTCCTGTAAGCACATAAATATTTTCAGATAGTATTTGAATTTATTAAATCATATAAAGGTTTTTTTCCTCCCATTTTCCTTTAAAAATCATTAAAAAATAAAATAAAAACTATTTAATATCTTTAGATCCTATATATTTTTTGTTGCAATATCTATATGTAAAGATAAGATCTCATATGTGAATATCAAATTTGTTAAAATATGTAAATAAAGGAAGAATATATAATTGAATTGAAAATTGGTCTCACTGAAGTGGCCACTTCAAAGTACGAAAATGAAAAAAAGTTAACAAGAAAAAAGAAATGAGTGTAAAGAGAAATATGAAAAAAGTCATCAAAAACAGAAATCGTGTCTTTTTGTTTACCCCTCTTGCTTCTCTACACCGTTCGCCTTTAAACAGAAAAAGACGTCGAGAAACGACGTCGTTATAAATCATCATCTAAATCATGCTTAATATAATTTGGGTTTAGGTCAAGTAGCTACGAACATCAGCCCAAGCTCATTATAGACTGACCATAATAGTATATACATACCACCGTCCAACCAGTCCAGACACACACTAGTGACATCTACATTTTTCTTTGTGTATTACAGAAATTTTCATAATATTTTTACAAGCACTTTTAGAGGAAACAACTATATTAATATAATATGCTGTCACCCTTATACACGTTGTATATTTTTTTTATTATTTATTTCTGCTTATTCAATGTCACAAATTGAAATTTCTGTGGATAAATTAACGAGTGTTTTTATTTCTGTTAATTGTATTATAAATTGAAATAAGTTTGCAAAAAAAAATTTTACATTATAATAAATTTAAATTTGCAAGCAAAATAAGAATGTCAAAGTGAGTGTGTTTAACATAATAGTTTTAATTGAAAACGTGCAACAAAATTTAGAGCAAAAAGCTTAAGCAACAAGTACTCCACCTCCACAACTCCATAACCAATGAAATGTGACCACCATGAATTGTTTCGTATACTTGTGGAGTACAAGTATTGTTAGCTATTTTTTTTTTTTTATCAATAATGCCTATTTTGCCAATTATATTGTAACTATAATAAACTTTAATTTCTTATATATTTGCAATAAATAAAATATATTTTATAAAAGTCAATATAGTGTTTCTTTATTTAATTTCAATTGCTCCATGGTAAGTAACAATAGAGGTAATCAAAAATACTAAGAAATAAATATAAAACAAGATTGTTAAATTCGGCAACGTAGAATCTGTGATACCATCCACCTGGGTTTTACGGTTACAGCAAAATTTAGAGTTATTACAAATGTAAACGAAATATTTTAATAAGTACACATTTGAGTAAGTACACATTTGAATAACACACAGAATTTCACAATTTTTAGAGGTGTCTGCATACTTTACTTTGTAACCGAAGCAGTACTAAAATATAATTTATACTCACAAATTATTGAAACCAAAAATTGAGGAAAAGTTTTCAATTATTGTATAGGTATGGTTTCCATTGTTTTCTCAACGGCATAAATATGAATACTTTAAATTTGTATTGTGTTGCTTAGTTTTGTATAATTAATATTTATATTTTGTTCTTTATGGATTGATGGGCTTATGTGGAATATGTAGGTTGTGCTACCATTTCTTCCACTGGTTTGTCAAAATTGCGTTGCGATTCTGCAATTTCGAACAGTACAGTTTGATCATCCCGGTGCCCATAATATCTCTATATATCGGGTGTTAATTTGATTGTTTGGCGTAATCGTTCTCTCCTACTAAGATTTATTTGCTTTCGAGCTGTTGAAAATATAATTCACATATTTTATTAAATTAAAAACATAATTTCACTCTGACCATTACGCCAATTGCACCAACTTACATTTTTTCTATTCGTATTGATTTGGTTGCTTCTATTGTTTACTTTTATCAAAATTGAATCCTCCATTAACTTCATTCCAAGGTGTACAAGTCCGTCTACTTATAGGAATAAAAAAGTATGAAATTAATGTTTTATTTATGAAGCTAACGGTATAGTACCCAATGTGATGGGAATATTACCAGACAAATTACGATGAGAAGCACTGACACGCACTCTACATGCAAGTCATAATCAAAAGCAATAATACAATACCACAATTCAACTTGCGAAAAGTTTCGTCACCAGCAACCGGACCAATGGTTAGCTTAGCTATAGTAATTTGTGATTACTTCCTTTCGGCCCTGGGTTGAGTAGTATTGTATGCAATTGTCTTAAAACAAATTTTTACAAGCATCAGCAAAACCCTCCAAAATGTCACTCAAAACCTTAGAATTGGCTTTTGTCTCATCCAGCTCCTATTTTTACTCAGCCAACTTTTTATGTTGTTTGCGTTCCTTTTTCGATAAACTCAACAAACGTTGACGATGAGCCTCCAACTTCTTTTGTTTCAATTCATTTTCTTTCTCTGCATCTACATAAACATTTTTTATCTTCAAAGCCCACAAACAAGTTATACATTCCAAGTTGAAATTGTTGTTTTTGGCGTTGATTAAATGATTTACGCGACGTACATATTGTGAAAAGAGTCATGTGAAGCTTTTTATCATTGGCAAACACAAAACGGAAACAATTCTTAATATCATGTTTACTTTCATCATCACCAGCAGCATGTTTACTTTTCGTTGTTTTTGCCTCTTTTCGATTGCAAAAATTTCGAATCTTCACCATCCAGCATGTCGGCTACATTATCCAGCATCTTCATATTGTTCATCATCGTTGTTTTGCTTCTTCCTTCTTGGCCGCCTTTTTTTGTGCCAGCAATAGAAATTTTTGCTTTCTTCCTTCGGCCCTGGCTTGAGTAGTCTTGAATGTAATTGTCTTACGTAAAACAAATCACAAGCTATGTGTTTTAATATACACCTTTTATACATATTTTTATATCAAAACAGATAATACGATATTATTAATGTTTTTTAAATGTTTATCAATAGCAAATACTCACTATTTTTTCCATTATTATTGTTTTTATGCTTGTTACAAACATGTGTAGCTGTTCACTTGCACACATTATATTTTGTATATTTTATTTTTTAATCTCTTTCTCAAATTTGTAAGAGCAATTCTAAGAAAAAAAAGGTAAACAAAGCCATACGGTTCGTGTTTACTTTTTTGACAGCTGTCAAGTTGTCACGACTGTGTTAGGCTGTGATACATACATAGGCTATGAAAATTCATTTTCCTGTAGGTATTTAAATGCCCTTTAAAGGCCACTATACACTTGTCAACCGCTTGACATCAAGCATCGTGTACGTGTGCTTGACGTTAGCATATACATTTGCTGTACGACCTGTACAGCATGAGAAAATACAATACATCTCTCATCCAGCATGCCAAAAATCTAAAATTTTTGATTTTTCATCCAGCATCGTCGGTGTCACATACTAAACAAATTTTCACTAATGCCATCATAATACTGGATGGGAATTTGATTTGATAGTGTATATTGCCCTTAAGACAAACGCAATAGTATTGCCAATTTACCATTTTAATAATATTAATAAAACTTGGCATCGCTTATGTACATACAATAAGTATATAATTATTGGTGAAAATTAGAAAATATGTTTTCAAACTTACGAAGGTGTTATCTTTGTCCATTTATTGGGAATTATAACCGATCGTACAGCAATGAGGTTCAGCCAATTAAAATGAAATATAACGTATTTGAAGATGAACATACAGATAATTCGAAAGCCCCATTCATGATAATGCACGGCCTCTTTGGATCAAAACAAAATTGGCGATCACTTAGCCGAGCATTACACTTGAAGACAAACAGAAAGGTCAGTAAATTTCAAGGGAAATTAGTCTCGTGTAATGCAGTTTTTGTTTAGATAATTGCATTGGATGCCCGGAATCACGGAGATTCACCCCATATAAATGAACACAGTTCAATGCATATGACAGCTGATATACTCGAACTTATGCAAGACATGAAGATTATGAAAACATCAGTTATGGGACATAGCATGGGTGGAAGGACAATGATGTATATGTCCTTAAAATATGTATGTAATGTTTGATTTAATTGAGCCGTTTATTATTGTTCATCGTTATTTGTGTTAGCCACAACATGTAGAAAGTTGCGTTGTTGTGGACATATCTCCAATAGCAGCGCCTCGTGACTTATTTCAGATGGAAGACATTTTTTTAGCAATGAAAGAACTAAATGTTCCTCCTAATTTATCAATGGCCGAAGCACGTAAGTTTGCTGAATTTGAAATGAAGAAAGTTATATCCAACAAAGAAACTGTGGATTTCATATTATTGAATCTTCGAAAGTTGTCTGACGGAACGTAAGTCTCACATTGATTTTGTTATAAACTTTTTTTGTTAAATTTTTTCAATATTTAAAAACCAAGAAGCGGTATGATATACATTATGCTAAAATATTAAATAACCTTGGACTGTAATTGACATACATACATAGTTGTTAGATGAAACGATCCCAACTACCAAACTATTCTCGACCGAGAATTTGTTTCAATTGTCATTTGTCCACTGAAGACGCTACCGTTGTTGCATGGAAGCCGGATCACGATCATATCGTTGATATATTCATCAAGATTGGAATCAGAAAACCTAGTAAAAACTACTTAACTATCAGGAAACGAAATTCTTATAGGTTGTGATGGAAACTGGCACCATATGGTTTGGGGTACCTCAAAATGACTTTGCCCCATAGATAAAAATTAAAAAAAAAATTAAGCTGCTATTAGCTATTTAATATGAATATATTTTGATGAAATTTGGTATATAAGCTTTTATCGATCATAGGATGAACGTTATTGAAATTGGTGAAATTCGGTCCATGTTCAGACCTAGTCCCCATACAACTGACCCCTATGAAATCGACATAGATTGCCATAAGATCCAAATTATCATATAGATCTCAGTCAAATTGGGTTTGTATGTGTTTATTATATCCATTAATCAGTCATAGGCCCTATATAGAGCTGCTTCCCGATCTTACTTAAATCTATCAGATTTTTCTCAAATTTTTTTTGTATACATTTTTCCAAAATATAAGTGACTTTAGCAAATATGGTCAGGATCGGTCCATTTTTCGACCTAGTCTCCATATAAATATAGCATCCGATATGAACTTTTTCACATCTACAGCCAAAAAAAATTAACAATGCCACTCAGATTTGGTTTATGCTTATTTTCTATATAGAATTAGTTTGACCGACGAGATAGGGTCTTTAAACCATAGTATAGGGTATCGTATAGTCGGTCGAGACCGACTATAATTTATTTGTTTACTACTATGCTACTCAATAATATAAGGGTTTTCACTCTTGGTAGTAAAGTAACCTTGTAACCCTTGTAAATGTTGTAGATATAGTAAAAGTACTACTATTTACAATACCACAACAACAAAATTTATGAAATATAAATTTACTACGCTGCGTTTAAAGTACAAGGGTAAAAGCTATAGTACATCTTCAAGACTAAACATTTACAAGACAGCTGATTGTTGACCTGCAAAAACAATTGTTTAATTTTATATTTTTCATTTTATGGTAAATGGATCAAAATAATAAAAAAAATATATCAAAATAATGAAAAGCCCCTTCTCCAGATGACCCAAATCTGTATAGGACAATTGCTAACTGGTACTCAACTGGAAATTGTTCACATGAATGGGGTTGGTTAAATTCTGTATCTCCAGAAATCATAGAAACCAGTGTATGAAACTCAATTCGACTAACCCTCAGCATTTGCATCTAATTGGGTTAATACATTTAGTGATCACTTCATTGATTTTGGAACCGAATTACAAGCTCCGCGGCGGTACACTTTAACTAAAATAATGTCATCAACTAATTCATCTAAAATGTGGTCAATGGCATCATGTTCACATGTATCTACAAAAGGAGAGCAGTTATATTTTTGTAATGTTTTTATTATTGCAAGTAATACCGTACATTCAACATCCAGAATCTCTGCAAATTCTATTTCGTCAACTGCATATTTTACTAAAAAATTTATATTTATTTTTTCTTTTTTCGTAATTTTGGGCATTTTTCTTATCTGCAAATTCTTTTTTTTTTTTCTCTCTAAATTTTGATGGAAGAGGTACTAGACCAAAACTCTCGTAGCTCCCCTATACAACCATTGCCTTCACAAGGGAGGTTAGGGTGAGCAGTTGTATAAAAACTTTTAAAATTAAACTTAACCTTAAAACACGTGCAAAAAGTACATTTAACCTCATCGCACGTGGAGTAGCAACGCTAGGACCACAAAGCAAAAAACTGACACGTGTTTTCTTTTATTCGAAATAATAGAAGCCACGAGCCAGCCTTTCCTCGATGGATAGCAAATTGAAACTGTCTGCAAATTCTTGTTGAGTTTAAGTTTAAGTTTTCAAATTGATAAAAAACAAAACAAATAACAGCTGATTCATTAGTTTACAATAAACATCACAAAAGACGTTCACGCTTTGTAGTATAAAATCGTTTTAAATATAACAGGGTTGTAAATTTAACACCAAGAGTGAATACCGGTAATATTTTCATATAATAACGATATAATTATCGAATATTCCTTTTAAGCTTCCAACCCCATCATATTAAAAATTTTATTAAATTTAAGATTATAAACACAAATTAGCTTAAATAAACGACTCGCCATGATCGTAATCCGCCCGTAACCAAATAACAACTACCTTGCAGAAACGTAATTGATGAAATCTTAGTCGAAAAATTAACAATTACTATTCAATTGTAGAGAAATAAAAACGCGCGTGGTATTCTTCTAGAAGCATTATTTGATAATGTAAAATTCAGTGTTGCTTCAATTACAGAGTTGTCTTAAAACTATTACTCAAATACCAGAGTTACCAGATATTTTACATATTTATTTTTCCCTTCCAACATCCTCACTAAAAATAAATCCTTAAACTAATCCTATGTCCTTAACAAATTTAGAAAGTTTCATATTACTCAAAGACTTAGTCAAAATATCAGCTTTCATTTCATCCGAACCCACTGTATCCAAAATGATCTTATTATTGACGATGGAATCCCTAATAAAATGATGACGAACATCTATATGTTTCGTCCTGGGATGATACGATTCATTAATTTTTTTTTTTTATTATTAATTTAATTTATTCTGTATATTAATCCTTAATACTAAAAACCCGCGAAGCCTTATGGCTTGTCTGCAGGTAAATAAGGTTTAAGAATATAAAATTACATTAAATTATTGCAAGATTAATTTCATTGTGAAGATATTAAGTATTTTTTAAACAATTTTTTAATTTTAGACTTATCTGAAATATTCATTAGGCTTGTTGGCATTTCATTGTAGATCCTTGGCAATATTACTTTCAAGGTTCGGTCACCGTAGCTGTTCCTTGTAGTCTCAATTTTAAGTCGACCTCTCGAGCGGAGTCGGGTGTTGTATTGGTGATCAATTGGTTGAAGAAGCTGGGAGTCGTTTAAGTCCAACAGAAGTGTTAATCGATATATATTTTTGATGTTCAATACATTAAGTTGGCGTGATAGATTTTTCGGCTGTCTATTAGTGTTTATAAGCATGTTATTGTTGCTAAAAACACGCTGTTCGTTGTTTTCCGGTAAAATGTAGTTTGTTGTGTTACTAATTGTATTAATTCCATTCGGTGGAGTATTGAGTGTGTTTGTGGTGTTAATTCGATTACTGGTGTTACTTCGTGTATTAGTTTCAGTTGATCGTAGACTGTTGTGGTTGTTTCTGATGTTGCTATCAGCGACGTAGAACTACATTCTGTGTTTTCTTGATTTTTTAGAAGAATTTTGAGAAGACGATTTTGTGTATGTTGAAGACTCTTACAATGTGACGAGCTTCCCCACGCAGATATACCGTGCCGTATGTACGATTCCGCCAACGAGTAGTAAACCTGACGTAGTACGGTGTTTGTTGCAGCATAGCTGAGGTGGTATAGTGAATATGCAGTTTTCCGTAGTTTGTTTTGCAACTCTTTGATGTGCGTCTTCCATTTAAAGGAGCTATCTACATGAATTCCTAGATATTTGTATATGTTAACTAATTCAATAGTAGTATTGCAATGATCGTTTATGTGATTTGTTCTGTTGTGTATGCATTTTATATCGTGATATTTTAGTCTTATGTTGATCTGCTTCACGTGTGGTTGTCTGATATGCATTAGCTTTATTTTAGATGCATTAATTATTAGACCGTTGTCATGACACCATTTAGATACGTTATCGAGTTGATTTTGCATAATTTTCGTAGCAGTTTCCACGTTTTTATTTATCACAACAATTGCTGTGTCAGCAGCATATGCGTAAGTGTCGCATTCTTTTAGAGTGTTAAGCATATCGTTTGCGTATACTAGATATAGTAGAGGGCCTAGTTTCGATCCTTGTGGGACGCCGTGGTTTGATTTCATTTCTTTGCTATATTTATTTTCAATTTTTACACAATAACTTCGAAGGTTTAAGTAGTCCGCAAACCAGGATAAAACATTTCCTCGTATTCCATTTCTTTCTAGTATTGATAGAAGTTTTGTGTGTGATAAGGTATCAAATGCCTTACTGAAATCGATAAATAGCACTAAACACTGTTCGTTATTGCTGAGAGCGTTATTTACTTTATCTGCGAATTTACCAAGAAGTTTATTTATATTTTTTCCTTTTTGGAAGCCGAACTGGTTTGGATGTATTATTTTAAATTTATTTAGAAATTTATGGCTATTGGTCTATAATTATTAACATTATCTTTTATATCGCTTTTATATATGGGCCTGATAACGGAAGTTTTTAATAGTTTTGGAACCACTGAAGAGTTTATACTTTGATTTATTAATTTTGTTATTACCGGTGTTAATATTGTAGCATTATTTTTTATGTCTTTGGGTCTGATTCCATCTATACCTGGACTTTTATTTTGATTTAATTTTATTAGTATATTGAAAATTTCCTCTTCGTTTGTTTGTTCAATATACATCGAGTTTTGTAGAGTCATTTCTGGGTGCACATTTGTTTTTACATCACATGTGTGATTTCATTAAAATTCGTCGCAAAGTTATGTAAAATGTTTTTAATATCCGAGTTTTTAAAGTTTTTTAAGATTATATCATCTATGTTATTAGAAATCTTACCGTTGATCTCATTTATTAATTGCCAAATTACCCGCGGATTATTTCGATTTTCAAAAATTTTTTTTATAGAACTTGTTTTTTTCATTTAAAATTTTTTTATTTACTATGTTTCTGAACTTTTTATATTCATTTTCATAAGTTAGATTTCTTCTGTTATTAAACCATTTTTTATAAAGTTTATCCCTTTGTTCACAACACTTCACTAGTTCATCAGTGATCCACGGATACGTAGGTCTTTTTTTGGTTGTTTTTTTATTTACTTTTGATTTTTCGTATATTTCGCTAAATTTTTTATAAATGTTATTATAGATATCATTTGCATTGTTTTGAGTAATTAAATTGTTCCAATTAGTTTCATTTATGATTTTATTAACTTTATGTGTGCTTATACATGTGTTCTCTTGAACACATATTGGGGATCTCTGATTATTGGTTTTGTTGTATTGCAAGTTGTACAGTTGCATGGTTGTCGCAGAAAATCTTGATGGGCTTAGATTGCTTTTTAAATAATTCCTCCTCAAGTCCCTTGAGCCATATGGCTTCTTGTACCGCAGTACCAATTGACATGTATTCAGCTTCACAAGTTGACAATGCCGTTGTTGGTTGCTTCTTCGATCCCCAAGTGATTGGTGCTCCTTGTTTCATAAATACAAAATCACTGACGGATTTTCTTTCATCCAAATCACTTGCATAATCGGCGTCGCAATAACCTTCCAATTTAACGTTTTGATTTTTACTAAACATCAATTTATAATTTATAGTACCTTTTAAATATCTGAGGACTCGTTTTGCAGCTTGCCAATGTTGTATACCATAGTTGTTGTTAAATCGACTTAAAAAGTTCACTGCATAGCATATATCAGGTCGTGTTAACTGTGCTGCAAATAACAAGCTACCAATCAGTTCCTGATACAGAATCTCTAACATGTCTGATTTTTCTTTTTCGGTTTTTGGACTTTGATCTTTGCTTAATTTAACGTTAACCTCCATCGGAGTAGAGACTGGATTACATGATGACATTGAGAAACGATCCAGTAACTTTTGAATGTAAGCAGTTTGATCTATTGTCAAACTTTCATTAGGCCGTTCCCAGGCGGATCAACAACTTCCCAGGTATTATTATCAATTAACGATCCAAACTCGTCATTAATTGCTTTTATCCACCATTTTTTCTCCTCACTGTTAATAGCTTCGGAATAATTTTGCGGCTCAGTTGTATTTTCGAATACTGCATACGTAATGTAATCGCCCATATCGGGAGGACGTGAAATTCTTGTTGATCGACGGACAGTTCGGTTTTCATTCACCTCCTCACTTTCCCCTGTAGCTTCACTAGATGTAAAACCTAGAAATTCATCATCTTCATCAGCTGACTCGTATTCAGATAAATTTCGAATTTGTTGTTGTTCCTCATTTTCGTCATCAGAATCTTGATCATCATCACCCCTTTCAGAATGATTGGAATTTTCATCCAGTATTATCCTCACTAAATTTCTATCATTTATAGGAACAGATTTTTCAACCAACGATTCAACGTTGCGATCCTCAACAGAAACACTTTCAGAATTATCATTTTTCGAAAAATACATTTGTTCTTCAATAAATACCACATTTCTACTTACATGCATTTTTCTTAATACGGGATCATACAGTTTATATGCCTTGGAAGATTCACAGTATCCAAGCATTATACATTTTCTGGACCTTGGATCCCACTTCTTTCTAAATTGCTTTGGCATCATTACCATTGCCACGCACCCAAAAACTCTTAAATAAGATAAATTCTGTTCACGTCCGCTCCAAACTTCCTCAGGCGATTTTCCATCTAACTTTTTGTGAGGTGTTCTATTTAACAAATAAGTTGCTGTATTTATCGTTTCAGCCCAATAAATTTTCTTTAGACCTGCATCATTTATCATAGTCCGTGCTTTTTCAACTAGTGTTCTGTTCATTCGTTCAGCTTTTCCGTTCTGTTGAGGCGTGTAGGGTGCTGACGTTTGATGTATAATACCGCTACTTTCACAAATTGTCCTTATTTCCCTGTTGCAGAACTCTAAACCATTATCCGAAAGGAAAATTTTCATCTTTTTGTTAGTTTGATTTTCCACCATTTCCTTAAAAACTTTAAATTTGGCCGGAACCTCTGATTTATTCTTTAGTATATAAATAAATACTTTATTGGAATAATCATCTAAGAACAGGAGAAAATATGAGCCACCAGCCATTGATTTTTCCTCCATGGGACCACATACATCCGCATGTATCAAATCGAGGATATCATTTGATTTACTTGTTGATGATTTATAACGTAAATTTGTCTGCTTACCCTGTAAACATGGAATACACTTTCCGTTCCCCGAATTATTCGGTTCAGTACACTCAACCAGGAATTTTTACCAATATTACCAGCGTGGCCCAATCTCTTATGCAAAAGTTCTTTTTTTACACCAGCAAAATTGTCTTGCGATGAGAAAATATTCAACTTATAAACGCCTTTATAAAGACTGCCACTAGCTATTACGTTCCTTTTATTACCAATGGTACAGCTTTCATTTGCAAATTGGATTTCATAACCCTTTTTTACCAACTGACTTACCGAAATTAAATTCGTACAAATTTTAGGTACGTATAGTACATCCTCTATGGTAGCCTCTATCAATTTGTTGTCAACATTCAAATTTATAAAAATATCACCTTTACCCATAGCCTTTAAACTGCTACTGTTTGCCACCAATACGCTCTCATCTGATGAAAAATTCACAAAATTCTTAAAATGATCCTTATTGTTGGTCATATGAGCCGTAGCTCCTGAATCAATTAACCAATGGTCTCCATTGTAACTATATTGCGAGTTAAATGCCGCTGTTAAAGTTACAGCATTATTGTTTTTCGGTTGATTATGCTTTTACAATACTTAGCTATGTGACCTTCTTCTTGCATTTATAACAAACTATATTCTTCTTTTTGTTGTTTGAATCAGCTACTCTGTTAAATTTTCTGCTGATGTACAATGCAGCATCGGCTGACGCACCTGAACCTGTTGCATTATTGTAGTTATCAAAATCCTGAAGAAGCTTAGTTTTGATGGAGTCTGCTGTTATTTCAATGTTACTGCTTTCTATAGCCATTATCATGGGGGCGAAATGTTCCGGCAAACCACTGAGTAATAAGCTGCCCACCCATTCATCACTTACGAGCATCCCTATTTCATTCAACTTCTGGGACGTAGCTATTATCGTATCCACGTACTCACTGATGTTGACGCAATTGACCAAATGTGTTGTTGTCAATTTTCTCAATAAACCACACCGCCTTGTTAGACCAGAATCATCATAAGTTGTCTTCAACTTCTCCCACATTTCCTTAGCAGTAGCTATACCCTGAATGTGTATGTACAAATTCGATGAAATATATAAAACCAGTCTAGACATTGCCCTTTCATTAACAACAGCATCAGCCTCGGTTCCAAGAATTGATTTCCAATAGCCCTGTAGCTTTAATGCATGTTCTGCAGCAAATCTCCATTTATGGTAGTTATCTCTACCCGTTAATTTTTCAATTTCCATAACCCGCTCCATGATTCGTGCCTGGGCCCATAACCTGATGAAATCTTAGTCGAAAAATTAACAATTACTATTCAATTGTAGAGAAATAAAAACGCGCGTGGTATTCTTCTAGAAGCTTTATTTGATAATGTAAAATTCAGTGTTGCTTCAATTACAGAGTTGTCTTAAAACTATTACTCAAATACCAGAGTTACCAGATAGTTTACATATTTATTTTTCCCTTCCAACAGTAATGAACTTTTGATGTTGCTAGCAAATTTAATTTAAATAAAATTCATTAAATTTCATTATAAATATTTGATGAACACACAGAAGAAAATGAGATTGTTAATAAAAAATTAATAAAAAAGGTATGCTGATCAATTTTAGGCAATTCACAATTCCACACAGAGCGACTAAAATGTACTCTTTTTTTGAAACCATAAATAATAAATGCACAGGTGATGAATTGTGAATTGGCTAAAATTGATTAGCATACCTTTAGGCTCTTATAAAATTATTTATAAAAAATATTTTATTTAATTTAATATATTTTTAACACATATTATACTTAAATTTTATCACTATGCACTTCTCATCCATATGAACTATAACTATGCCAAATTTCACAATCCTCGGTGCGCGCATTTTGCTTAAAAATTGGTCGAAAGATTTACCTCCACGTATTAATATATTAATATATAGATATGAAAAAAGTCTTAATGGGGGAGCATCTAACACATTTTGGGAAGATGTTCACAATAATTTATAAATATACAGTCCGTCTTTTTTGCTTTAATTAACTTTTATATTCTTTCAAATTTATTAATGTACTTGAAAAAAGTGTAGAAAGATAGAACAAAAAAAGAAGACGAACCAAAATTTTATCGCAAAGAAAGTGTTTTAACAATTTTACTTTGATTTACAATCTTATATATTAAAAGAATTTATGAAAACTAAAGTCAGTCCCTCCGGCCATTCTATCCGGCCGATCTCCTTAATTTTTTTTTTTAATTGAAAGGTATTTAGACACAGATATGTCATCAAGCATTGGAATTTACTCACCTCCCACCTTACTCAAGTTATACTTTTTTCAAGATTTTTTCAATATTTTCCTTCACTCAAACCTCTATAACTAGAGTTCTAATTAACATAGGTTGTTGACATATGTCTAAGAACACTAAGTGGATCAAGCTCTTTCTTTTGAGCTATTAACTGCTTAAATTCGTTGGGTTTGAGGAAAGTTATGCGTGGATAATCAACTTTACTTTTACTGTACGTTAACTTCTCTTGGCATATTTTGGCTTAACTGTACGTTAACTTCTCTTGGCAAATTTTGGTATTATATTATAAAAATTAATATAATATAATATAATGCCGGTTTACACATGAAATTTTTCTTTCTGAAATTATTTGAAATTCTCTTTTAAACTTTCATGCGTTTCTACACACTGAAATTTTTGTATTGAAATTCAAGATTTGTTCATGTTTACTTTATCACTTTATTTATTTTATAATTTTATTCCATTAAAATTAACTTTATTTCAAATTATTGTCTTTCTTAACACAAACGAACATAAAAATGAAAGAAAACGTAAAAATAACTTCACTTTGAAAATTACGAAGCAAGAAGCAAAAGAGAATTTCAGAGTACATGAAAGTATGAACCCCCTGCCATTCATCTCTCCCGTCTAACCTATAAACTCAAGACTTTCAGCAAGAAAACTTTCATGTGTAAACACACACTTTCATGTGTGAACACACACTAAACAAATAAATAAGAATGTAATTTTATGTATTTTCTTTTATGCTGATTGCATTTAATAATTGCTTTCAATTAAAAAAGCATGACAATTTTAAACATCATTGTAAAAATTCTAGCCATGATAATGTAAAATCTAGTCTTTATTGTCTCTTAATGTTAACAACCTTGGTTTTAATAATGTGTTCACGGGTGGAGGGTATCAAAAATTCGTCACAGCCGAATTTAAAACTCTTGTTCCTTATAAAGGATGTAAAAACACTTTGTTGACAACAATATCACTTAGATAATTTGGACGAAAAAATTAAAACAAAACAGGTCAACTCTATTTTGAAACGTAAAATTTGAATTTTTTTATGTTAAAACACTCTGTTGAAATACTATTTTTATACCCTATACCACTGTGTGGTCAGGGTATAATGACTTTGTGCTGATGTTTGTAACTACCAAAAATATTTGACCTAGACCCATCTTTTATTATACCGATCGACTCAGTCGATTTAGTCTGAGTCGATTTAGCGATGACCGTCCGTCCGTCTGGGTGTCCATTAGAGTGGTTTAAATTGTAGGGGGCCGAAAAAATCTCCATGGGCTCATCGCGATTCTGGTACTGTGGGCTATAACAAGTATATTTGCCCAACAAGTATATTTGCCCATACCTCTAAAATCATTTACGAAATTTCGAAATTTTGGCAGTCTCGAAAATGATTTTTTTTAGAGGTATGGTTCCTTGGGCAAATATAAACAGGTCGCAACTATCAATATATTTCGATGAAATTTAGTACATAAGCTCCTATCGGTTCATGTTCAGACCTAGTCCCCATACAAATGACCCCTATGAGAACCACATTACATAGATCTCGGTCAAATTGGGTTCATGTGTGTTTATTACATCCATTTATCATTAGTTCAAAAATAAACCCTATAGGATAATTCTTAGTCATAGCCCCCATATGAAGCTGATTCCCGATGTTCACTTAAATCTATTAAAAAACAACAATGTTGCACAGATAAGTGACCTTAACTTATCGGTCCATTTTTCGACCTAGTCCCCATATAAATATAGCAACCGGTATGAACTTTTTCACATCCGAAGGCAAAAAAATTAATAATAATGTCACTCAAATTTGGTTTATGGTTATTTTCTATATCTAATTAGTTGGACCTAAGAAATAGGGTCTATAAACCATGGCCCAGACCGACTATAATTTTCTTACTTGTTATAAGTATACTTATGCCTGGTTAAACTTCATTGACAACAAAAAAAAAATAGCTTCAACTGACATCTCAATATTTATGTTATTTCGTAACAATAGCGAATCTGAGCCTCTTGATTGAAAATACCGCTTTTAAGAGCAACTTTAAATTTAAGCTCAAAATAAATTCTATTAAATTGAAAATTTACAATGTTTTGATTAAACTGTACAATGTTCTATTTCAATAAATTTAAAGTACCGTGGCTTTAAAAATTTTGTCTTTTCGCGTGATCGATTCAACTCAGATTAATACTTTCCTCCCAAAATTTGCCTTAACTCACAACATTTGTCTTTTAGTAGTTAACAAAACACACGATATTCCCATTAACCATTATTAAGCTATACTTTTGTTATTGCATAAAATAAAATATTAAGTAACGATACATGTGAACGTTTGTTAATATGTCAGTTAAGTTGAATATACAAGAGGAATGTTAACAACAGTAAGCAGATTTTTGAGTGATATTTAATACATAAGGCAGTGGCGGCGACATTTTATCAACAACGTTTTAAATTCATCTTATATTATAAACTGAAAAAAAAAATTCGGCCGTACAACGAAAACATATTTTTAACATAATAGCTCTGTTCGTTTACTTTCCCAGTAAAAACCAGTAAAAACCGAAATTTCAGAGAGTAAGAAAAATTAGTTCTCAAAAACATAAATATCCAAAATAGCAAACGAACAGCAATTTCTAAGAATTTGCAAGCTGATTGTGTACACATTTGAAAGTGAAGAATAAGTGAAACTCTAAATTAAAAACGGAAATATACCTTAATTAGAAGAATTTATTTTATTTAACATGTAAAAATATTCATTGAAACTAATATACAATAAACATTTATTATGAAAGAAATTGGCAGATACACATATTTTTTTGGCAGGAACCGGTTTTAAAATATTAAAATTAATGAAACCTGTTTATGTGAATATTTATTTACTTCTATCATTAATTTCCTCAAAATTATTATTTAAAATTATTGAACAAAAGTAGAATTGTAGTATTTTTGCTTTATTTGCTACAAAACTCAACCATATGTTTTTCAAATGTTTTTTGTTGCTTGCTAATTCTTACTGGCAAAAATGTATCCAGAAAATACTAGTAAATTTTCAAAAAATGAACTATCACTTTACGCTCTCATTTGTTCCCTTTTACTGGGTTTTTGAAGTAAACGAACAGGATCCAGTAAATTTTGTGATAATTTGTACAAATTATTACAAATTATCACGTAAACGAACATAGGTAATGGCAATTTCATTTTAGATGTCACATGTGACCATGTGTTGCATACAACTGAAAACAATTGATATTGAATCACACCCGGCCAGAAGCAAAGTTCAGTTTGAAAAAAAATTACGATAAAAAGTGACATCCTTTTATGGGCGTTATGCCCTTCTAGAAACCGTATACCATGAAATCCTAGCTGATCCTGTTTCAGAAATATCAACATTTCAATTTAAAAAAGAAAAAAAATAGGATATATTATTTGATTTGAAAAAATATTTAACCCCAAGTTTAATTAACAGAGTTGAGAACCTTTCCACATCATCCTTGGGATAGACACTTCGGCGCTTTTTTTTTAAGTGGTATGTCCAATAGATATAATCCACTAATAAGCAATGTTTTTTATAAATGCTGAGAAGAAAAAGTAACTACCGCTTTTTTAATCGTGCCGAAAAAGTTGGATCATTGATAATATTTATCTTGAATTTATCCCAAAATTTGGAAATTCTCTATGAATAAATTCGCCAGCTTTTTGCAAAAACTGACCAAGAGTTGCATTCTAAGGTCTGAATACAGAATTGTTTAATACAAAATAAGAATAAATAGATAAAGCTGTTCAGTGATGATCGTCAACATATCGGCCCACCTTGAAAGGATCCATTTCAACTAACAATAAAGAGGGGACAAAGCTTAGATACAGAGCGTTTCAATAGACCACTTTTCGTCTTCACAGTTGCTACATGCACGAGCCCGTCATTACCAGGATGTGTTTTTGCGATTCTACCTAAAAGCCACATATTTGGGGGGTAAATTATTGTATTTAATGAGCACCATATCATCTACTTGAAAATTTTTTAGTTTTTGGACCCATTTTGGTGTTTTCTGAAGTTGACTTAGATATTCTGTAGACCATCTTGACTAAAATTGTTGAACAATCTGTTGCATGTATTTCCACCTGATGAGTCCATTAACATCTATCAAATTTTCATCGGGTATGGATATCATCGAACGAAGAATCAAGAAATGTCCTGGAGTTAATGGGTCAGTGTCACCTTTGAACTTTAAACACAATGGTCGTGAGTTAAGGCAGCACTCAATCTGGCAGGGTAGTGTAGTTAGCTCATCCTATGTTGTAGAATTTCCTAGAAGCGTTTGATTTGAAATTTTATTGATTTTACACCTGCTTCCCAAACGCCGCCAAAGTTAGATATGCTGAAGGGGGTATAAAATGCCATTGAATTTTTTGATTTGAAAGTTTTTGGCCGATTACATTCTGATTGATATGAAGAAAACCGAATAGTTGTCGTAATTCCTGATTACAACCAACGACGTTGGTACCGTTATCGGTGTAGATGTGAAGTGGTTTTCCGCGTCTGGATACGAAACGACATAAAGATGTCAACATTGCCGCAGTGGAAAGCTCAGTCACTGCCTCAAGATGAATGGCTTTTGTACTCAGACATACAAAAACGGCAATTCAGCATTTGTAGTTTTTTGAACCAGCCATTCGTTGATGATACGGTATTTGCCGGAGTCGCATACAAGTCGTACATGAATAATATATTCGCTTAATGAGATATGTAACATCTGGGATCCAATACTTTAGACTTAGTAAGTATTGCATCTGCCGCGTACCAGCATGAAGATATTTGATGTGGTAATACCTGACTATGAGTAATGTAAAATTGTTGTCCTTTTTTAATATGTAGGGATGATTTTGATGGACAATTAGTGATCGCTTACGGGTTCAGGTTAATTAATCAGAATTAGTGGAAATTGTAATTCGCAACTTAAATTCAGAACTTCGACATGAATTGTTACACTTAAAATATTACTGACATTGGCACAGGCATGCAAAATTTTTTAAGGATTTGAAAATATATTCATCACATAGATCAAACATGAATCGATGTGGAGCTATTGATACTTAATGTCCGAACTGTCAAAAATGTTTGTCCAAATCGAGAAGCTTGCGTCGAATGACAGGCGGGAACTAACCAATATAAAATAATATACAGTTTTACAAAATTTCGATGCCGAATTCGATCCACTATCTTTAACGGTTACAAATTTAAATAGAACATAAGGGAAAAATATTCACTCCATATCATATACGGTTGTCTAGATCTCATCAACTTCGTTCTAAAATATTTTGTGGGGATATAAAACCTAAAAAGAAATTAAGATCGGCATTGCGAATCAAAAATGTTTGGCAAATTAAACGAAAGTTGAAAAATTACGTTATTTATTCAATAGTGAAAAATGAAATTGGTTCGCATTTTCGATAAAATTATTGTTTCCCGTTTAGAAAGTGGTGCCAATAAGTCGTGTATTGGAGGCAATTTAGTGGTTGTGAAATATCTCGGAAATGTTAGTACGGCAGACGGACAGAAACAGCAGGACGTAGTTTCGATTAAAGTAGCGGTTTTATACGATGGACAGTCGAAATATATTGAGTTTTTGATAGTACCCAGCTAAAAACAGGATTTAATATGCGGCATAGACTTCGGGAACTCTTTTGGCTTAAGAATTTTATCAAATACTGTTTCGGAAATAACCACCTGGGATGATGAACCCAATGTTTTACAATTAGGGTCTTCCGAAAAGTGGAAACTTGATGCGGTAGTAGCTGCTTTACTTTCATTTGAGCAGGAGGGACTCGGTCAAACAACCTTATTAGAACACGTTATAGATACTGGGACATCACTCTCAATAAAACAGAGCTATTACCCTATATCCCCTGCCCGAGAAAAACTTCTCTGCGACGAAATAAACCGTATGATCGAGCTAGGAGTACTAAAAGAGGCGGTGAATACATCCTGTTCTTCACCGGGCGATCTCTTGGTAAAACCAGGGAAAGTAAGGTTTTGCTTGGATTCCCGTAAATTGAACGCAGTCACTGTAAAGGACGCATACCCTATTCCAAATATTGATGGGTTAGTTGTATATCTTGATGATCTTGTGGTATCACAGTCACTGGAGGAGAACGTAGTGCATCTTTTACAAGTGGCATCACGTTTTAGAGAAGCAGATCTTATCATAAATATTAAGAAAAGTACGTTTGGCCTCAGCCAAGTAAAATATTTAGGGTACATTGTAGGGAACGGCACACTCCAGGTGGATCCTGAAAAGGTTCAAGCCATAGTTGATTACCCTGTACCAATAACCGTCAAGCAACTTCGTCAATTTTTAGGATTAACGGGCTGGTATAGGCGAGTTGTTACCTAATACGCATCCCTTCCTTTCATCTCATGGAACTTATCTAAGAAAAAATCGTTCGCATGGAAAAAAAGCATTTGGAAACTTAAAGAATCGGTTGACATTAACTCCTTTTTTGGCACATCCTAACTACCAGAAACCTTTTATCGTTCAATGTAACGCCAGTCAATATGAAGTGGGTGGTGTCCTGGCCCAAATTGATGAACATGGGTGCGAAAGGCCAATAGCCTTTATGTCCTACAAACTCAACAATGCCCAGATAAATTACTCCGTCACGGAACTAGAATGCCTGGCAGTCGTCCTTGCTATAAAAATATAGAAGGTCATTAATTCAAGGTGGTGACTGATCACGCCAGTTTAAAGTGGCTGATGAATCAAGGTTTAACCTTTTCAGACCTAGCTGTATCGATTGTAAGATCTGGTTTAAGTTATTTAAAATATAAATGAATACGTTTTCTCTGACTTTTTTCTTTACCGGTATTCAGTGATTGTGAGTTGTCTTGAGTGCTCTTTACACAAAAGGTAATTAAAAAAAGAAAGTAGCCATTGCTAAAAAGAATTTTTATATTGATGGTTTAACAATGACTATAATCGTTTTACTACTCGGGTCTGAAAGGATTAAATTTCTCAATAGAGCACCGTAAAGGGTGTGAAAATGTGGTAGCAGATGCACTGTCACGGACATTTGAATCGGACGAAGTAATGTCAGTGAACTGCAGACTGAAACCCTACCAGCCATACATTTAAACTCGGAAGAATTCGATGTTGCAGATTATAAAGACTTAATAAATAAATTTAAGGTAAGGAAATATATAGATATATCTATTTTCGTAATAAATTCGACAAAGATGGCTGGAAATTATTAGTACCAGAGGGACACCGGAGAAGGGTTCTATATACAGCTCGTAACCCTCCAAACTTTGCGCATGGCTGAATACAGAAAACTTTGGACCGCGTTCGTAGATATTTTTATTGGCAGGGCATGGTAATAGATGTGAGGAAATACATATTAGATTGCGAAATGTTCAAAACCTCGAAAGTACCAAATTATACCCAAGGCCACCTTTGGGAATGGGCTCAGAAACCAATCTTACATTCGAAAAAATTTACGTGGATCTCATAGGACCGTTTCCTAGAAGTCGTAGTGGAAATATTGGGGTATTTATTGTGCTCGATCACTTCAGAAAATTTACTTTCCTCAAACATTAAAGAAATTTTAGTCGAAGTCCATTATTTCCAATTTAAAAGAAAATATATTTGATTGCTTCGGAGTTCCAGAAAGTGTAATTTCGGATAACGGCAGCCAGCAAAATAGTAAAGATTTCTTAGAATTTCTAAACAAATTCGTTAGACGACACGTTTGTATGGCTGTTTATTCGGCAGGCCAATGTACGATTTACGATGTTGTCGGGTTGAGTATTATTTCCTACTGCACTGCGACCAAGTGGATCTATTATGCACCCTCTTTCAGATTCTTGTTCTCTCCTGTTTTATTAGTTCATTACAGCGTTTAGGAACTTGATGATGTCCTTCACCGCCAATGTTTTGTATGCCTCCTCCTTGATTTCAGATTTACCAAAAAGTTTGTGCCTTAGATTTGCAAACGCTGGACATTTTGCCAGTATATGTTCCATGGTTTCATCATCCTCCAGGCAGTATCTGCACGTTTCATTTTCAGCCAGATGCATTTTGTATAGGATGTAATTGCACGCATAGTGCCCTGTGAGTGCCCCACATAGAAGTCTTAGATAGGATCTGTTCAATATTAGGGCATCCCTGCTCCTTTTTTCGCTTCGATGCAAGAATTTTGTTGAGTGTTGAAGTAGTATTTGTTCATTCCAATACTCCACTGATTCACCTTTAATCCATCTGTCGATTTTCTCAGTTATGTCTTTACTGGTGAATCCGAATTGAAGGTTTGAACCAATGAATGGTCTATCCGCTCCTCGTCCTGCCTCTTCATCGGCTTTCTCATTTCCTTCATACCCTTTGTGACTTGGTATCCATATAAGCGTCACCTTATTAAGTTCAGCTAGTAAATATTGTTGATTCATTACATAGGGGTATATGGAGTTTGCACCTCGGTCCGTAAACCACCGCTCCTACTCCTTCTGTTGTTTTGGATCCGTCAGTGTACCACTTCTGGGCATCTTCATGCAGCCGTGTAGGGTTAGATTCCCAATCGAATCTGCTCGGGATATGAACAGTGTAGTTCTATTTAAGTTCCAAAACAGGATCTATCTGATCACTACATATGGTAATTTTTTGATACTTTTGGCTTTATCAAAGATCTTCAGGTGTCCTATATGATCGCCTTCCTAAAATTTGTATAGTCTGTGAAGGTCAATAACTTGTTTAAAAGCTTCTCCTTGGTTGATAAGTGCAGCGGAGTGAGATTTAGGATAACCTCCATAGCTGCCGTAAGAGTTGTTCACATTGCTCCCGTGATGTTCAAACATGCTAATCTCTGTATTTTGGATAATTTTAAACGGGCTCCAGTCTAGTTTGTCTTCTGCCATCATACAACCTAGCCTTATAAAATACCCGGAAGGATCATTTGTTTATATATCCATAAAGACATTTTAGGGTTTAGACCCCACGATCTGCCTAGAAGTTATTTGCTAGCCCATATAGACTTTATACCCTTATTTGTTATCGACTCTAGATGAAGGTTCCAGGTGAGTGTTCTATCAAGTATTATACCCAGATATATATCTCCTCCTTGAGTGGAACCTCCGTGTTCCTTATATGAAGTGATGGAATATAAAGATTCCTTCTTCTAGTAAACGGGATAATTCTGGTTTTATTGGGATTTATGGAGAGCCTTAGTGCTTCTTGCATTTGTTCCACAATTGTCTGGTCATGTGTTCCATCTACAAACACTGTGATATCATCTCCATAACCCACAGTGGTAAAACTTTTACTGTTTAATTTTACAATGAGGTCATCCACCAAGATTGACCATAGTAATGGGGAAAGTACGCCTCCCTGAGGGCATCCTTTTATAATGCTAATCCTTCTCTCTTCTTCTCCAAGATTAGCCACTATTCGTCTCCTAGAGAGCAACTTTTTTATCCACCCTGTCACAATTGGATCCGAGTTCAACCTGATCAGCGCTCCTTCCATAGATTGAAAGCTGGCATTGTCAAAAGAGCCTTCTACGTCCATAAAGGAACATAAGGCTACACCCTTCAACTCCAGTGTTTTTTCAACGATTGAAGTTAATTTGTGCACAGTTGTGATCGTTGAATTACTTTTTTGGTAGGCAAATTGAAGATTATGTAGCGGTCTACTTTTCAGAAGTTCATTGCGAATATATAGATCGATCATCTTCTCCATAGTCTTCAGCATGAAGGATGAAAGACTGATTGGTCTATATGATTTCGGATGGTCAACAGCCTTTATTTCCTCCCTTGGGAAGGAATACAACCTTCACCTTTGTCCACTTAGTTGTAATATAACTAAGTGCAAGACTGGCCCTGAAGATATGAACCAATTTTTTTAAGCGAATCCGGACCATTTATTAGAAGGGCTGGAAAGATCCCATCTGGTCCAGGTGATTTATATGGTCTAAATTAGTTTATACTCCATTTTACACTTTCATATGTTATGATTCGTTTAACTAAAGAACTGATATTGTTGTTCTCATTTCTAATCTCGATATCTTCCATTGATTCCTCCATTACAAAATTACATCCTGGGAAGTGAGTCCTAAGTAGAAGCTCCAGAGTTTCCCCAAAGGATGTAGTTTGGTGTGAGTCTTCTATCTTGAGAGTACCTATATTCTGGTTCTTATTCGAAGATAAGGCCCTTTGAATCCTTTCCGTTTCCGGCACATCAATTCAATTCTTCGCAGAAGGTTTTCCAAGATAATCTTTTCGATTTCCTTATTTCACTGTTATACTTGGTAAGGGCAGTTCTATAGCGTATCCAGTCACCACTACTTTTAGCCCTATTAAATTCCTGCCTTGCTACCTTCCTAAGTTCTTTAAGTGTTTTATTCCACCATCTGACCTTCCTGTCAGTGCTCTTGCTTTTCAGTGGACAGTTGTCCTCATAGGTGTCTAGAATATCAGTTGTCAAATTATTTACAGCTGCGTCCAGATCTATGTTTGTGCTTATTGGTAACCTAGAAGAACCTAACTTTGCCTCAAGTTCAGATTTATACCTGTCCCAGTCTGTGGCCTTCGGGGATCTATACCATATTTTCTGTACTAACATAGACTTTATCTCAAAGAGAATATGTTTATGGGCCGTAAACGAGGTTTCCTCTGAAACTCTCCAGTTCATGATCATGTCCTGTATATTGTACGTAGTCAGAGTTAGGTCAATAACCTCCTGCCTGATAGCATTTTGAAAAGTGGGATACTTACCCATTTTCGCTACCGCTATATTGTTTGTTAAGATATAATCTAAAAGTGACTCACCTCTTTTGTTGGTGTTTGAGCTACCCCATACCTTGTTGTGGGCGTTTGCATCGCAACCAATTATCAGGCTCTTGTTGCTACTTCTGCAATATCTCACTAGCGCCTTCATTCTTATAGTTAGTGCTTCTAGCTGAATTCTGAAATTAAAAGAGAGTTAATGTTTTCGTCTAATACTATGGCGGCCCTCGGTCTTTCAGAGTTCATATCATAGATTAACTTACATTTTTTTAATGTTTAGCTCACATATCTTACCCGACCTAATCCAGGGCTCTTGCATCAGGCCAATGTTGTAGGTGTTTTTGGCAAACCCTCTGCTAATTTCTGCCCATGCGTGTTGATTTGCTGATTTTGCGTTAGATTTGCCTGAACACACTTCATTGTGAAGTATTTGTTATTGATGTTGTTCAAAAATTGCCGGGTTAATTGGCAACTTATCACCTTCAACTGGTCCATCTTCTTTAGTTTTAGAGGCTTCCATTTCCTCATGTTTATCTCCGGCTTCCTTGAGGTTCAATTGGATCTGCCCAAATTTATAGGATATCTGAGATTTGGTCAATGGATACTACCAACATAGCGTTAGTTCCCTTTTTCGACCTTCGAAGCATCCTTCATGCCTCCACCTTGAGCCCATCGTTCTGCTTTTGAACAAAGAATAGTGTTGTGGTCCTAAAACCTGAACAAATGAAAACGAAACAAATGACGCATCCTACCGGCTGCACCATTTATGTTGGGGTCCTTACTGGCCCTAACCGCGAGGTTGCCTGTTATGTTTTAGCGCTGGCAGGCGCTGTCGATCAGCGCCCGAACGGCGCTTATGTACCTGAAAAGGATTAAAACAAAATAAAAATGACGAGATGGCGTAGTTCATTAAGTCAGAACAGTGCGATCTCATCTCTCCATCTGCCACTGTTCTAGCTTTTCCATCTTTATTTACACTATAACTTAAAACTAAATAAAAATGATACAGAATTACATTAAATGACAATAACAATAATGCAAGCAAGTAAAAAACACAAATAATAATAATACAAATAACACTATAACTAAAAAAAATTACATAACACAATGCAGTTGTTTATGACCATGACATACTTTGATCGTAAAGCAAAATAAAATTAAAGACATTATTAAAACTAAACAAAATAACCGAACATACAAGGCCGCGACCTAGTGTAACCATAAGCGGTAATTGCATATGCAGAAGTTTATATGAACAAAAAAAAAACTACATGACAAACACAAATAACACAGTACATGATAACGGGGAACAATATCATATTACTCCACATTTAAAACGACAAAAAAAAAAAAACAAATATAAGCAAGTGAAACAGCACATGGTAACGCGGACGTTACCATGGCAAATTAGGTTACAGCAAATCGCGGCTGAAAATGTATGTATTATGATTATGCATTTAATAATTACGCTCGAGAAAAATCGACCGTTAATAATTAAATGAACTTACATGCAAAGCTATAATTAATTACATTATTATTATTATTTTTATTATATATTATTAATTTAAATGAACTTACATTCAAAGCTATAATTAATTACATTATTATTATTATTTTTATTATATATTACTAATTTAAATGAACTTACATGCAAAGCTATAATTACATTATTATTATTATTTTTATTATGTATTTATTTATTTGTTTAAATGATTTCCTGCACAACAAAACTAAGTCTTATAATTACAGTACAGGATTTTAGTAGTGTACAAACATGTTTAGCCAAATTAAGTTGAATAAAATTGTAACTAATATATAAAAGTTAATATGAATAATATTATAACATAAGAATTTATAAAATTGTGCCATTAATAAAATATAACATAGAATATTAAAAAAAAAAAAAATTAATGAAAATTATTGAAAATTAAAAAAAAAAAGAGAAATATGTATATACACTAGTCGGCATAATTATTTTGACATACGCAACTGTGATGTTTTCTTGTCCAGTTCGTTTGATTGCATGAACTAACGGTACACGGGTTATGTTTAAAATAAAATCCATATTTATAGCTATACGCGTGCCCAATATTTTGTCGTTTACGCTTTGCATTCCCTTTCTGCTGATAAGAACGCAAGTAGACAGCGAAGTTTTTCGTGGCATAAGTATTTTGACAAAATCTTTGTGGCAGTGTTCGCGTATGGTTTAGCAAGTGACAATCAAATAACTTTGGTATTTAAATTTTATTGACATTTTTTTATAATATTAAAATAAAATATTGAATAAAAGTTTTTGGAGAAAAACGGCTGAGTCAAGCTATGTTGCTGGAGCTTCAATATTGGCAATTTTAATTCTGGCGTCGCAGTAAAAGACATTGTAATTGAATTTAATTTGTCGAGCCAAACAGTGCACTATCAAATTAACAAATTAAGAAACATAATGACATCGGAAACTTACCTAGATCAGGTGCTAAACGTAAAACAACGCTAATTGAAGACCGAATCCTTCTGGGGGAATTTCACAAAAATATTCAACTATAGCCTCAATCTGCTGCAAATCAATGGAATCAGTCGGCCAAGAATCCCATCAGTGAGCGTACTGTTCTGCGACGTTTAAAAGACGGAGATTTTAAAACATACAAAGCAAGAACATACCCCAATATCAAATGTGAACAAGCTGAAAAGATTGGCCTTCTCAAAAGAGCATCTCCAGAAGCCAAAAGAGATTTGGAGAAGCGTTCTATGGACAGATCAAAGCTCCTTTGAGTTCAACTCATCAAAACAAAAGATTCTTGTAAGGCTGCCACAGATATGAAGGCAAAAAAGTTAGCCATAGTGGAGGCTCTGTCATGATCTGGGGGTACATTGCGAACAATGGGTTAGGTGACTGGGTTCCCATCGCCGGCTCGATGAACCAAGGCCAATATTTGAGCACCCTAAATGATAACGCTTTCTCTTCCGGTGACAGGTTGGTCGCAGAATCATTTATCCTGCAACAGGACAATGCCCATGCCACAAAAGCTGGATGATATC
The DNA here is from genome assembly GCA_963682025.1 of Cordilura impudica. Taxonomy (NCBI): domain Eukaryota; kingdom Metazoa; phylum Arthropoda; class Insecta; order Diptera; family Scathophagidae; genus Cordilura; species Cordilura impudica. The sequence goes on along the minus strand of OY821520.1, from coordinate 177,145,939 downwards.
CAAATATTTGAAGGATGTTGGTGCTACTACTCTGGATTGGCCACCCCAAAGTCCAGACTTGAATACCATTGAAAACGTGTGGTCTCTTATCAAACGTAGAAGAATTGATTATTTACATAAAATCTAAGAAGAGACAATTTTCGAGGTCACTTTTCTTTGGAATGAGATATCGTTAGGGGTTCTTCAAAATTTACTGGACTCAGCTCCAAGATGCCTTCAAAAAGTTATTGAAGCCAAACGGGGCTATACAATTTATTAACTCATAATCAAATTTCTATAGATTTGTTAAATATTAAGCTTCTTTTTTAATAATAATGACTTGTCAAAATACTTATGCCAACACCTCAAAATTACTTTCATTCATATCTTTTTAATTTTTTATGAAGGAAACACTATTGAGTTATTTTTCAGTTTATATTAGCAATATCTAAACAAAACAAAAAAAAATATTACATTCTATAAAGACAACTAAAAATTGAATACAAAAATGCATCATTTTATTTTTGTCAAAATAATTATGCCGACTAGTGTATATGTAAATGAAATTTTACCAGGAGTAGGAATAAATGATATAAAAAAAAATCATGTGAGTCCGATCACAGGGAAGATGTGTAAACATCTAGTAATTAAAAATTTTTTTATGTAATTTTTTAAAATCAAACAGAAAGCGTCATCTATTTATCACTTATAGCAAAAACTGTTTCAGCTAATTCAACAACCCTTTGCTGTAAAACTTTAAAAATATCCCAATATAAACGTATATAAGTGATACATAGATGACGCTTTTAAAAAAGAGGCATAAAAAAACAATGTTATATCATAATTTTTTCATCAATACAATCATAAGTCACACAGCGTTATCTGCTTCAGCTCACACCGATATGAGTTACGCTGTTTTTGTGATTGTATTGTGAAATAGAAATTTACCCCCCTGCGCGTATAGATGTTTACACATCAAAAATGATATAAATTAAAGTTATTAAAAATTAAGACATAAAAAATTAATAATTATGATATAAATAACTATAAAAGAAAAACTACCAGGAGTATTTAACTAAAATAATTAAAAAGACTTTTTTCAATCTCAATCTGTTTATTTGTTGGCTATGTTGAAGAGCATTCCAAAGACGAGTAGCATTTACGAAGAACTGCCATTCAGAAACGAGACATCGGAATTTGGGAATTATGACATTTTTACCTCTTGACGATCTAGCAAAGCGTATATTTTGAAACCGAAGTAGGTTTTTGAGAGTATATAATTTTACGAAAAAATATTAAAGTTCTAATCTTTAACAAGTTTTCAAACGAAATTCCATAGAGAGTCTTCCAATAGGACGATACTTGATCTCGCTTTTTAAGTCCGTAACATATAAGTACTGCACAGATCACAACGTTCTTAATTTGACATATATTGCACAACCAGAGCATTGATATGATTTGACCAAGTTCAGTTATTGTTAAACACTATTCCCAAATTTTTTGCCGTTCGTAAAATATCAATTTTCTCGTTGTTTATAATAATGTCATCTTGAATGAGTGGATTTACCGTTTTTTTTTTTTTTTTTTTTTTGTGAATTACGATACATTTGGATTTTCGTGGATTTAAACACAGGCCGTTTGCTGATGCCCAACTAGATATGTTGTTTAAATCATGATTGAGTTTATTAATGTTTTCTCTGATTGATTGAGCTGGACTAGTTAAATACAATTGTACATCGTCTGCATACATGTGGATCTTGCAGTGAGATAAATGTTGCGGCAAATCATTAGCATAAATAGAATAAAGTAGTAGTCCCAGAACAGATCCCTGAGGTACGCCTCTTGTTAGTGTAAGGGGATTGGACTCAATACCGTTTAAACATACCGATTGAATGCGGCCAGTGAGGTAAGATGATATAAATTGTGATGATGTTGATGAAAATTTAAAATGTGACCTTAGCTTAGTACATAATATTTGATGGTTAACTGTGTCAAAAACCTTGGAGTGATCGAGTAGCACCAAGAAGTTAATCTTACCATCATCTAGTTCACGCCTTATACTCTCCGATACGTCAATTAAAGCAGTTACACAGCTGTGATTAGGAAACCTGACTGTCGACCAGAAATTAGGTGATTTTCATAAACGTGAACACTTATCTGGTGGTGTAAAATTTTTTCTAAAGCTTTTGAAAGAAAACTTAAAACTTATTAGCCGGTATTCTCTGTTTGATTTAGGGACTGGAATTAATTTCGCATGCTTCCATTTCGAAGGAAAACAGCTAGTTGTGACGATGGTATTAAATAAATGAGTAATATACGGCAATATATATGGCAGAATTATTTTGATGAACTTAGGATCAAGATTATCATATCCTATTGCATTGTATTTTATTTGAGAACAACTAGAGAAAACATCAAATTGATTGACACATGAAAATTCAAATATGCCCTGGTCAAGCGTATCATTGTCATTATAAAGAGAATTTTCGCTGTGTGCTATATTGTCCGTCGCTACAAAAAGCGAAGTATTAGTAAATATGTTGTTGAGTTCATCAACATTAATGGAGCAGTTCATGCTTTTATCCATATTTCCAATGCCAATGTCCCTAATAGTATTCCAGGTGTGTTTGGATTCAAGGGCTGTACCGAATCGCTTAGAGTAATACTCAGTTTTGGCCATTCTAATTTGATTATTAGCATCCCTCCGGGCAGTACGAAATTCAGCTTTTAGTTCTGGTGTTTTAAAACGCTTCCATCTAGAGTAAGCTAAATCGCTTCGTTGTATTGAATTTAGAATAGAAAAATTGAACCACGGTTTTTTTTTTTGCCGAAATTGCTTCAGAATATTATACTCTAGGAACGATAGTTGATCATCAGCAGAAATCAAGTCGTAGATTCTATTCCAATTAACTCGTAGATAGTTCTCATTAAGAAGGGTGTAATTTATGTTCTTAAAATCGCGAAAGAATAGGTTTGATCCCTCTGATCGAGTAAGAAATCATGTGATGCAAAAACCAGATCACGTTTGGAGAAGCATGAGGCAGAAATTTGATCATAAAGTAATATTTTAGATGTATCACCCACGAACAAAAGGTCCAGTAGTGTGCTATTATATTTCGTGAAGTGAGTAGGTAATGTAGTGTTAGTCGGTGTAAGACCTATCGATTCCATATGGTCCCTGAACGAGGATTCAGTTACAAGATTAGAATTAAAGTCTCCTGCTATTACCACGTTGTTGTATGGCATGATTAAAGTTTCAGTTTTTATGATAAAACTAGTATAATCAATAGTGTTGTTTTGGCCTATATACACAATCAACCAACATCTTTCTTCCTAAAGATGAAATTTCAAGAAAAATACACCCGCCTTTGTCCGTTGCTGCATTTTTAGTGCAATAATTACATCTTATATCTGTGGTTTTCTAGAATAACCGCGTATGTCATAAAATCAAAATGTTCAGGGGAGCCAAAAACGTTATATTTGAAATTATGGGCTCGATATAAAGATTTTAGAGCTTTTTATTTAATAGCCCTGCAGATATGGGCAATAAATACTTTATAAAAGATTTTGAGTCAAAAATCTTCAGAGGACTAGATCCTAGAGAACGACGAAAAAACAATATGTAAATTACACTTAAAGTGTGTGCAGATAAAACAACTTATGTCGACAAACGTCGTTTTCTTTGGAAAAGAAAACTATCAATGCAACCCCCCATGTAGACATAAGTTTTTGTTGCTTGAAAAATGGATTTTTTTTGTTCGTCAACAAAAAGTTAATGGGACTTAGGATGAGAATATAACAACGTTTCAAGAATAATAGTGACAAAAAATAACAGAAATAAACACACTAGTTTCTACAAGTGGTTATAAACTGAAAACTAATTCAAAATTATTTTGCATTTTTTTTCATTAATAACAACGAATGTCGCTATGTGTCGTTTTCTGAGAAAATAATTTGTCAGCGATCAAACGTAGGTTGACATACGTCGTTAGTGCTGCAAATTAATTTAATAAACATTTAAGTTACGTCGTTATTTAAAGAAAAAACTCAGAAATGGCCAATATTTAAAAAAAAAAATTTAACACATGTAAAGAGCGTTAAAAATTAATATATTTGGCATCGTTAACTCAAAACTGACAAAAATGGACATACGTGGTTATTCCAGAAAACCACAGATATTACTTCTTACATATATTGCAACACCACCTCCACCTCTCGTCAATCTATCGGATCCAAATATTTTATAGCCCTGTAAAGTTATAAGCCCATCCGGGGTTGAATATCAACATTTCAAATTTAAATGAACTTACATTCAAAGCTATAATTAATTACATTATTATTTTTATTATATATAATTATTAACACATTAAATCCGATTGTATGTACTATATTATTGTATATGTACTATTGTATATGTACTATATTATATATTACATCCTATATTGTACTCTAGTTTTCTACTATGTGAAATCTCCGTTTCACAACAATAGGATCCTTTCTGTTTCCGTATTTGCAGCATTGGGTAAATAACAAACAGCAACTTTAGGGTGAGGAACTTTCGTTTCCTCTTTTGCCCACAGATCTGCTGTTGCCCATGGTTTGAGGCCGGGAATCAGCTTTTTTATCCATTCATTTGTGTCATCGTTTTTACAGTGTAGGGTCAAGAAGCCTGCCTTATAAGTGCTGTTTAGGAATTGAGGTTTGATCTCATTCTCCTCTAGCACTTTATCCATGATGGCGTTTTGGATTTCGTCGATTTGATTTGTTGTGAGGACAGTGTTGGGGAAGTCCTTTGTTAGTATAGCAATTTTTTGTCCAGTGAGCACATCTTTTGGATGGATTTAGCCATGGGTTTGTCCTTCGTCGGTTCTTCCCTCTGGTGCTTTTTTAGTGTCGCTTCAGGAGTTTTCCTCTCTGAGGATCTCTGCCTCTTGCGATCTGCGATTTTTTCTTTTTCTAGTGGATCAAGGGCTTTGACTCGGGCTTGATCTCTATCAAGTCCTTGCCGAATAAGGAGATTCATCTTTTTCCTTGCAGCACCACTTAATCTTTGTTTGTTGTCAGTTTTGTTGACGTTTAATTTTTCAATTTTTCTAGTGATTTCTTCACTTGCACTTCGTGCGTTTCTGGAGGTTGAGGCATGTTCATCCTCCTTTCCAGGGTTGTTTTAGGATTTACATCCATCGATTTTGAGGTACTTTCATCCTCCATGTTTTTATTTATGTTTTTTGTTATGTTTTGTTTTGGTGTGTTCATTTTTCTTCGTTTTTGGTCCCACGAGTAGTCACGGAAAGTTTCGTCGACCACGCCTAACCCTGTCAGGCTGTATCTGAAATGGGGTTTCGCCCGGTTCCCCAAGTCCGCATATTAAAGACTGGACCACCCTCCAGCCATGCATCTCTCGGCATACTCTGTTCCACCTTACATTGGTGGTTTTGTTTAACCAACAGCATATGCAGAGACATGACCGTGTTATGAAGTTGGGTTCCAGCCGTTCTCCAAAAGGGAGTATGCATGAGTGCGCTACATTGGGTGTAGAGATGCGGCATATTCATTTGAATATGTTATTCCCCCAATACACATTTTGGCTGACTGGAAATTTCGGGGCCGCTCGAATTCGCTTGCACTTTGCATAAACGTATGTTAAGCAAAGTGGTCCCCAGAGGATACCACAACGAGGCCTTTTAGTAAAACTAAATAGGGATTACAAAATGTAATCTACGAGTCGGCTTTGAATGATTTACTATGGGTCATGGGAACACTTTACCCTATGCTGCTTAAGAGTTACTCAAGGAGGCTTACTAGGGATCGCTTAGCCATTTTTTCATATAAATCCTTTTATCCTCTGCAGGCCAACGTAAGTGAAAGAGTGAACAGATCCGTAAATGAAGCGTTGAGATCATATTTATGCTCCGATCAACGTAATTGGGATATATACCTCAGTGACATTAACTGATCTCTAAGAAATAGTATCAATCAAAGTATCTGTGAATCGCCATATAAAGTGGTGTTTGGACAATCCATGATTACGCATGGCAAAGATTACCAAATTATGAGAAACCTAAATTTGCTAACGGAAGCTGTTTCCATGCCTCGACAAGACCAGTTTCCTCTTATTAGAGAGCAAATAAAGGATAAAATAAGAAATTCCCATTTGAAAAATGCTAATACTTTTAATTTAAGGTCAAAAACCCGTAATTTTGAAATTGGGCAAATTGTTACGGGCAGAAATTTTACCCAAAGCAATTTTCTGAGACATTATAATGCAAAACTAGCACCAACCGGAATAAGGGCAAAGGTAACAAAGAAATTGGATAATTCCTACTACGTGTTACAAGATATTGACCGAAACTATCAAGCTACCTACCATGTAAAAGATATTTGGTGAGATTATTGCTATCCTGCACCCCTTTTCAGAAGCAAGTCTTTATTTTGCATCGCCTTGCATCTGATTTGTGACGGGAGAGATGGTAAAGTACGCGCCAAAACTAACTTGTCTTATTTACATGCTGCACATAGAAAAGACTTGCTTATGTTTTTAACGAACGACTCAAGTCGAGCATTTTGGTTTAAATTTTTGGTACAGTCACCACTAAAATAGATATAAATAAAAGTAGGTATTATTAGAGGCCAGACGTGGACATCACCAGGTTACGCTTTGCTGCCAACCAGAAACTGGTAATACTGGAAAGAAAAGGGGAAAATCTACGTCCCAAAGGAAAGTCCGCATATCTAATAAAATAGTGAGGAAATGGTAAAGACGATTGTTATAATGGCTTAGTTGGTGGCACTGGTGTTTTGTCAGATTTGACCGATTCTCCAAACGGGGATAAACGAAATATTCCTTTAAATATATCGAAATATATAAATTTTGATCATTGTTAATAAGGTATAAATAAAATATATACACTTTGACTTCCATAGCTTCCAACACTAACAGCTGTAAATGTATATTTTGCATCACACACAGCCATAAAAACAATGCTAAAAACGTTTTATAGTTATATTGTTACATTGATCCTGAGTTTACAGGACACTTTATGGCTACATGCTTGTCATCGATTACGCGCACACAGTAAGGAATGTCCCACATACATTTAAAATCGCAATGTCTCTGTATTGTTGGTAAAGTACTTGCCACAAAACATCACATGTGTCTAGAACTATTTTCCGAACAGTTGATTTACCCAGCTTATGACTCCATGCTATTGATTGTAGGGAAGTCCCGTGTACTAAATATCTAAATAAGAATTTAAAATTAGTTTCAATAAATGTACAGCTTTGTTATACTACAGCAGTGCAATTTCTAGTCTTACTTCTGGGCCAATTATCTATCTGGGATTTTTTAATGAACCAAGGTTAAAAACAGTTCAAATATAATTCTTGATATACGAGTATATTTAAAAAATTGGGCTCCACTTATCAACTTGTAGGATAACGAAGGCATGCGTTTGTATGCCTTTCTACAAAAGCAATTAATTTAGAGGCCGCATCTGATTTATCGAAATCTACATTTTATCTGCCTTTCACAGATTTATTATCGACGAGGTTGGACCTACATTATATTTTTGGAAGATGGCACAACTTTCATCGCATCGCGTGAATAAGAGAAGGATTTTAAGATTTTTCTTAAGGAAAGTCAGATTGTAGTGGGTTCTATTTATGGTATTCAGGGTTTACCTTGGCGGTTTATACCGGCAGGGCATCTCATATGGGTGGCCTTTTGGAAACCGGGATCAAGAGTTTTAAACACTATTTTCGTAAGGAAACGCAATCGTCAAAGTAGTTTTGACCCATGGTAACTTTTTGCTAGATTCTCCATTATTTGCTCCCCCGGAGCCTGACATTAATGAATCTCCGATAAGTCGTGTTAACCTATTTCGAAAAATGAAAGCGTTGTTTTATTTTTTGTCATACTGCTATTGGAATGACGGAATAATTTAATTTTCTTCGACATTTTCTTTTTAAATTTTATTGTTTCATAAAAATATGGACGCCCACCCTAACTTTTTCTACGATGCTCTGCTCGAATATGAGGATGCTATGGAGATTTCGGAGCCTACAACCTCTCATGCAACCGTTCCTAGAGCAGCAGTGACACCAACGATGGCAATTGTTCTAGTGGTACGATTTTACGATTTACTATGTTGTCGGGTTGAGTGTTATTCCCTCCTGCACTGCAACCAAGTAGATCTATTGTGCACCCTCTTTCAGATTCTTGTTTTCTCCTGTTAGTTCATTACAGCGTTTAGGAACTTGATGATATCCTTCACCGCCAATGTTTTGTATGCCTCCTCCCTGATTTCAGCCAAACTGGCTGGACACTTTGCCAGTATATGCTCCATGGTTTCATCATCCTCCAGGCAGTATCTGCACGTTTCATTTTCAGCCAAATGCATTTTGTATAGGATGTAGTTGCACGCATAATGCCCTGTGAGTGCCACAAATAGGAGTCTTAGATTGGATCTCTTCAATATTAGGGCATCCCTGCTCCTTTTTTCGCTTCGATGCAAGAATTTTTTTGAGTGTTGAAGTAGTAATTGTCCATCCGCCATTGGAAGTTACATCTGCTGTTGAGACTGTTCTTTCTCAGACAGTTGCATCAGCGCCGGTCGTGGTTAGTACGACAGCTGTGGAGCGTCAGGTTTGCAGACTCTTTCTACCTCATTCCGATTAAAACGGCTTTATCCCCGCAATGTAGACTCTGCGAACGTCACCCTTTGTGTTTCTGTCATTTGTTTCGGGATATGAGCTATGAGCGCAGCCTTCGTATGGTGGTACTTCACCGATACTACTCAAGGTGTTTAGCCAATGCTTATATGGCCAAAGTGCTGAGTCTGCCAAGGTGACCACAATACCTTGTTGTACGCAAATTCAAGGTCACGCAGTTCTGATCACAAAAATCGTGCAAATCGGAGTCGTCCAATGCCGTCCGTTTCCAAAGCTCGTTCCTTGCCTATACGTCATGTTCTTAATTTGAAATTAAATATACTAAGAAAATCCATTCCGGTACGCGCAGTACTCGACCCTTGCTGTTGTGGCTACATTTGCGAAACATTGGCTCATCAAATTCGGTTGCCAGTTTCAAAGACAACAGTCGGTTTTGTCGTAGAGCAATTATGTCGATATACGACCCGACCCAAAAACTTACCATCACCGCTAGAGTAATGAAGATAGTAGGAATTAGAACTCCTTCAGAGCCAATTCCTAACGCGATAAGGGTTCCAACTTGTTGATCCCACTTTCAATCATTCTGGCTGGGTCGCATTAGTTTTAGGTCCACAAGTCAATCCACAGTTGATGAAAAATCGGATTCAGACAAGCCCATTGCGGTCCCTACTGACCTATGGAAAATTGTTTCGTCGAGGACCTTACTAGCCAACTTAGCTCTAAATGTTGTTAGAAAAAAAAAATGAATAAATAAATTGAATTCAAGCTCACATTTTTAAACTGAACTATGCCTTAATTCAAGCTATTTAAGTTATTTTTAGAGTTTTATCGTTGCAACATACCTTGATTTATTATTATTTTCTTTATACTTTTTCACCTTTCATTAAATTAGCCATTTTTGGGTTGATCTTCTGTTAAAATCTATAAAACTCCATTTTTATACATCGTTGAAAGGAGTGTTTACATAGGTTTTAACTATTAAAACCGTTACCGGTGCTTAAATATTGTTCGCCACCTTCTCTCTCTCTTTCGTTTTGGTACCTTCGTACGATTCGTACAACAAGTACCATTTGTGCATTTTAAGGTAACCTTTATTGATATTAAATAAATAGAGATTTTTCTCTCCATACAACAAAATTTTATATTGTTTTATTTAATATTGCTTGCGATAATTAATCTGAGTTTTCCTTGAATCCAAAAACACGCAAAAAGGTAATTCGCGTAGAGAAAGGGTAAAAGTAGAGTAGCTTTAAAAGAATGTCATGAAATGTGCACATATTTTTGGCAAATGAGTTGGAATGAAAACAAAAAAAGGTTTATGTAAGTACTTTGATTTATACTGTTCCTACCTTAAGACATCGAAATAGAAAAATGAATCTAAAAGATGTCGAACCTTAAAGTATTATATTATATTAGAAAGTACAAAACATTTTTCTTAAAATCTTTGAATATCGATCGACGAACTGTTATTGATTGTGTGAAAAAGCCTATAGTTTCAAAAACAAATTTAAATAACACTGCTCCAAAAAAAAAAAGAAAAGAAAGAACTCAGCAGATTAGAGACAATGCCTAAATTCGTTGTTTGATTCTCTACCATCAATGGAGTCTCACTACTCTCGTGCTGCAACTAAAAAAATATCTGCTGGCAGAATGGTGTTTAAAAAATTTGCTTTAAGATTTTTATGTAAATAACTGGTACAATAAAAAGAACATTCGAGCACTTTCCATTTCAGTTTTTTATCAAGCATTTGATTCCATAAATTCTGCCTTACTTGAAGCTAAAAACTACCATTGGGAAATATATACCCGGTTTCCAGTCGGAAACCTTTCGCAAGAGGACTACATTCTTCACCAGAAAAAAGAAAGAAAATGTCAGAAATGAAAAGAACAATGATCGGAATAAAGATAAATCGCCGTGTAAACACAGCCTAACTCTCATATTTAGCATACTGTCATTTTTACACCGGTTATATGCTTCTTATAATATAATAAATATAATTGTCAAATTTTAACAAAATTCATTAAGGCCAGTTTACACCATTACACTTTGTAATATGACCTGTGAAAAATTCGAGAATTAAGAAAAAGTCATATCATGAAAAAAGCTTATGTTATGAAATTGATAGTCTGTAGGATTTTATTTTCGAAGTCCGATGGTTTTAGAAACATTTCTAAAAAACTTGCCATATTCATCGGACCAAAGTTGTTTTTTTGGTAATATTAACAAGAACAAAGAAAGTGGATATAAAATATAAATTTCAAAATAAATTTGCTTGTTATTCTAAACAGCTGTTTTCATAAGACTTGAGTGTGGTGATGTAAATGACCTAAGTATGCAGAAATAATGTCGATACGACTTTATGACAGTCCGATGAATTTCATCGGATTTTTATTTCGAAAAATCATACGACTGAGTGGTATCGTGTAAATGGGACTTTAACAGTTGTTGCAATACATGGAAATATGTGTCCTTCCGTAGACTTGTATTAATAAAATTTGTTTTAATTCTATAATTAAAGAAATATAACGTTTCCAATCACATATTGCAATCGCTGGGTGCTCGGATTGTGTACTTTCCTCGTTAGTTTGAATTTCATATGAGTGGTACTCTTTTTTTATACTTACAGATTTACTTGGGCTGTGAACGTTGACGCTTTGTATGGAAACTTAAGACAGTTTGACGATTTCATGAGTCACATTGCTGGATTAGAACCATATACGGGTAAAATGATGTTTATTTGCGGAAACAGATCGAACTTTGTTGAGTATGTAAACACATGACACATCACAAAAAACTTAATACAAATATATATATATGTATATTCTTTTAGCCCTAAAAGTTGGCCGCAAATACAAAAACTATTTCCTAACTCAGAGATTCACTGGCTTGACGCTGGACATTTGGTGCATTATGATCAACCCGCAAAATTTTTGGATTTGTTGGTTCGATTCTTAATCAATTAAAATGTACAATAAATGATTTGCTTTTCAAAATATTGAGACAAGTCATCAAAGTCTAAAAAGTTTATTAAAAAAAAAAAACAATTTTTTTATTTTGTTTTTAAATAAAAAAAACAAAACAAACAAAAAAAAAATAGTCAATTTTTTTGACCAACAATTAAATATAATAAAAATTTAATGAACCATTAAAAGCAGTTCTTTGAATGATACCCTCCCTCGCACTTTTTTAAAACACCTTGTGTCTGGCATCAAATTCTTTGGGGTGGGACCGGGGGCTTGCACTAAAACTCAATTCCAAATAATGTAACCAATAAAAACAGTTTTTATTAAAACTCTTTCTTTCCTTATGTATATGAGATTTGAATGTCTCCGTGACTGTGTGTGACTATTTTAAAATTAATCTTTGGCCACAACAAGTCTATGGACAAAGTTTCAGATCGATCGGATAAGGGGAAACGGGTTTTAAATCACTCCTTGACTGTGCGTGACCCTGCGTGACTATGTCGAAGTTAATCTTTCTTTACAGCAAGTATATCGACCATGTTTCAGATTGATTGGATGAGGGCAAATGCGTTTTAAATCTCTCCGTGACTGTGCGTGACCATGCATGACTAAGTCAAAGTTAATCTTTATTTCATAGCAAGTGTATGGACAAAGTTTCAGATAGATAGGATGAGGGTAAATGACATTTAGTCACTCCATGACTGTGCGTGGCTACCCAAAAATTAATCTGTTGTCACAACAAGACTATGGGCCAAGTTTCATATGACCCACGACAGACAGACAGGCAGAGAGTATGAGTTAAAAGAAAGAGTTTAAAATGGTTAGAATTCGATAAATTTTATAATCTTAACTTTACCCCTCATATAAATTCAAAATTGTTTGAATAGTTAACTTAGTAATTCTAATCAAAACATATTTGTAACACATAATGAAAATATATGATATGATTAAATATGTATGTGAATTCTTTTCGTACTAAAAATTATTTTCGAATCTCTTTCGAGCCAAAATATATCATTCATTGCTAATTTTTATAATCTCCACACCTCAGTGGCAGGGGTATATATAGGTTTGTCATTCCGTTTGTAATGCATCGAAATATAATTTCCGATCCCATAAAGTATATATATTCTTGATCCTTATCACAGCTCGAGTCGATATACCGATGTCCGTCTGTCCGTGTTTAAATCATTTTCCTGGGTCAGGTTACGAGAAAATTATTTGCCATTATTCCCACCAGGTTGTTATTTAAAATGGGGTAAACCGGGCGTCATTGTGCTGAAATATGAGCAAAAATTTGTATACACCTCTCGAAAAACCCAGAGTGTTTGTTGTAATAGTTTAGTGGTTGAATATAATAGTTGTACAACAAAATAAAAAAATGCCACAAATAAATTATGCATATATATTAACAATACCAACAACACAACTACCATGAGGTAGGTTAGTAGTTTTGCCACATATTTTTTTTATCGTTATCACGATATAATCGGCAATATGAAAGAAAAAATATAATCCCTAAAAAATTCAAACAAAAAGTACCATGAAAAATGGAAACTGGAAACCGAAAAATGAAAGATGGAAAATGAAAAATGAAAAAGGAAAACGAAAATTGAAGTGCCTATTATGAGAAACTTTCGATTGTGGTCGAATTAACTGATCGAACGAATTTTCATTTGGCGCACATTCGATAAAATAGCGCTATTGTGAATTTCACTCAACTGGATTATTCACAATAGTACATATTTATTCAATGGCACTATAAATAAACATTGTTTACAAATTTATTAAAGAAAAAAAATAATTATTTATTAACATGGAATTATGGTTGTATGATCGTCTGATTAAGATGAATGCTTTGTCATGAGAGATGCTTCCAACATTTTGGAAATGGATTCCACTACATAAGTATGCGAGGTTTTAACAAGGGTACCATTCATTTACAGATTTATAGGAAATTTTCGACTGCAAGGAGGCGTTTATGGAATTGCTGTCTAGTACAGATGAACTGCTGCGACAGTACATACAAGGCAGATCAAGCTCATGAAACTAAAATAATTTACAACTTATATTTTCAATAAGTTTTACAAACTGCCATCCAGCATCGAAAGCAAAATTGTATTCGATTGAAAATTTGTTGTAAAACGAAATTTTCGACCGTGCTGCCAGCTCATAATACGAATTTGACATTCGATAGTCGTTGTTCGATAGCCAGCGAAGATCGCAGATCGAATGCAACTCCTAACAAGGGCCTGAGAAATTAAAAAAGAAAAATAAAAAATGGAAAATGAAAATTGAAAAATGGAAAACGAAAAATTAAAAATTAGAAATGAAAAACGAAAAATGAAAAATGGAAAAAGAAAAATGAAAAACGGAGTGGAAAATGGAAAATGAAAAGTGAAAAATTAAAAATGGAAAACGAAAAATTAGAAATTAGAAATGAAAAACGAAAAATTAAAAATGGAAAAAGAAAAATGGAAATTGAAAACTTGAAAAGGAAAAATGGAAAATGAAAAGTTGAAAATTAAAAATGAAAAATTAAATATGAATGAAAAATTGAAAATGAAAATTGAAAAATGAAAAGTGGAAAATGGAAAATCAAAAAAGTAAAATGGAAAACGAAAAATAGAAAATGAAAATGGAAAATGAAAAATGGAGAATGAAAAGTTAAAAATTAAAAATGGAAAATGAAAAATATAAATTAAATTTATGCCAAAGGTGCATATAAAATGATATAAAAAAATTTTGAAGTGCTCCATTGATTAGATTGTGGGTTCGTCTGATGAAGATTTCGCACTAGCGGTTGACACTTTTTCAAGTTCTGGACATTTACTATATAAGATTTAACCAATAAAAAAACATTTGCATTGAAAATTATTTTGTTAATTTACTCACTATTAGAAGTATTCACATTATTATTTTTGTATATATATTTTTTAGCATACATTTCTTTAAAAAAAATATATATTTCGCACACTCATCGTGAATTTAATGCTGTAGCTCATAAAATTTTTATTGAACTAGTTTGTGCAACATAGTTCAAAACTTAAAAGTTCAAAAAAAGAGCTATTGAACTATAAGAACGAACTAGTTCTTTTAAAATAATTGAGCTAGAAAGAGCGCTCACTAAAAAGAACTAGAATACACAACACTAATTTTCACAAAAAAATTATCAACTTAGAAATAGCTCAGACAACTAACTTCATCTAAACAATGGTATTAAAATTATGATATCAACAGCTGATAACATTGCTTTTGTTAGTCTGTGTTCACACATGAAAGTTTTCTTGCTGAAAGTCTTAAGTTTATAGGTGAGACGGGAGAGAAGAATGGCAGGGGTACATACTTTCATGTACTCTGAAATTCTCTTTTGTTTCTTGCTTCGCAATTGTCAAAGTGAAGTTATTTTACGTTTTCTTTCATTTTTATGTTTTGTTTGTGTTAAGAAAGATTATAAATTGAAATAAAGTTAATTTTAATGAAATAAAATGAAAAAATAAATAGATAAAATGATAAAGTAAACATGAACAAATCCTGAATTTCAATACAAAAATATCAGTGTGTAGACACGGATGAAAGTTTAAAAGAGAATTTCAAACAATTTCAGAAGGAAACATTTCATGTGTAAACCGGGACTTAGTAAACAGAATGGCCGAACAAAGGACATACGAGACAGATAAAAAACACACCCAAACAAACAAACTTGATAAACTGAAAGAAAAACTTTTCAAATCGTTCAGACTTATTTTCAATAACCATTGGTATGAAAACAAAACCAGAATAAATATCCCAATGGAGTGTAAATGGATGCTTTCTTTAGGGAAAAAATTTGCCCTACCGTCGACAAAATTAATTTTTCCCCGATAAATATTATTGCTGATATAGAATACTGCATACAAGCAATGGAGGAGGATCTTGATGGGGAGTAAGATATAGCTAGAACTAAATTAGCTAACAATGTAATTACTTTCAAAAGAAATATTAAAAACACACCCAGGGAAAAATTCATATTCACTATTTTTGAAAAACAAAAAAGTTTCTAAAAGAACAAAGACATCATAATCATTCAAGCTGATAAGGGAAACAGACGGTAGCAATGTACAAAAGAGAACAAAACCGGAAAATAAAAAACTCATTGGAAGATCGAAATACATATAGAACTGTGGGATCGGATCAACGACAAAACTACAAAAAATTAACGACAACATTATATCGGACCTATTCAAGGAATCGTTGATCTTTTGCAAAAACTTAAATTAACATGTTCTGCAGCCACAGCCCCAAGAATTTAGGGACTGCCCAAAATTCATAAAACAGGGATCCTTAGGCCAAACGTCTCATCGATACAGGTATCAAGCTACCATCTTTCAATATATATTCGTCAAATTATTAGACATATTATATCCAAAGAATATAACATCAAAAACTCAATAGAATTAAAAAATTAATAAAAAAAATGTAAAATTCAACGACAGGGAGATATTGGTATCATTTGATGTAGTTTCACTATTTACCAATATTCCGGACCTGTCATCAAAAATATTATGATATAGTAGCTCATAATTAAAAATTTCGACAATATTCCCAATTCCAAATTCCTGGAGATTCTTCAATTTTGCCTAACTGAGAATTACTATTTTGTTTATGACGACAAAATCTATAACAAAATTTTTTGTATGGCTATGGGTAACCCACTCTCGCCCACAATAGCCGACGTGGTTTTTTACAATCTGGTTGACGATGCTATAATAGAACTAAAGGAAAGAAAACACCATAAAATATATATCTAAATATGTAGATGACATTATAACAGTCATCAACATAGACGGCCAGGATAATATTATGAAAACATTTAATAATCATCATCCGAAGATTAAATTTACTATTGAAGTGGAGGAAAATAATGCAATAACGTACCTAGACACAAAATTAAAGAGATCATCAGGAGGTATCATTTTTGAAAGAGTTCTAAAAATTAGCAACAAACTGTTCCTTCCACATAAAAAACATACACAAAATTTACAAAGTACTAAAACTTACAAAGTACTAATAAATTCCTTAATAGAAGAAAAACTGCGGTTAAAAAAAGAACAACCAACGTGGTAACACCGAAGAAAAGATTGCAATTTTTACAGTGTACCATATATTCCCGGGGTCGAATCGTCGCATTCGTTATCGAAATTTTTCGAAAGAAATTATTTTTTTATTTTCCAAAAAGTAATTTTACTCTGTCATAGCTAAAGAGTTATGGTCCATAGTTAATAGTAAAAGTGAAACGGGATCTGACGATTGTCCATCTTTTTTTAAATAATAAACCAAAATATAGAATTTCGATTGATTTTACTCAATATCGAATGCGACGATATGCCACCCTGGTTTAACAGATAATAGAAACATAATAAATACAATTAAAAATAACAACATATACTTTGCATACAAACCCAATCGAACCCTAAATGCAATATTTACAAACATCAATAGAAAAGAAACATAAAAACAACGTCGTGTGTGAAATAGGATGTAAGGGAAATGACAAACAGAGATGTGATCTAATATACATATAGGAATAAAGAGAGCTCTAGCTACACGAATGGGAGATCATCAAGTTGATATCAAAAGAAAAGAGACAACGGCATTACAACACAGCTGATTTCGAAAAAATCAAGATACTAGACAAGGAAAACATTGAAAGAAAAGGGTACACTAAAGAATGCTTATATATTCAGCAGAATATTAAACGATACTTGAAAGAGGACACGAACATATACATATGTATGTTTTATGTTCAATGTTAAATGTAACAACTACATTTTAAATGTAAAAACATATTATAAGTTGTAATGGGGAATATTATTTTGTATTAATATTACATACTTAGTATTATATTTGTATAATTTATATTAATAGACGACCCCCGAAAATATCGACAAACAATCGACGAAAAAACAGTAATAAACATTGTATTCATTACATTGATAACTATAGGCCACATTAGCTTAATAAAAAAAATAAAAAAACACAAAATATTCTCTAGTTGGCTGATATATATAACGTAATTTTGAAAATCTTTTTGCAAATACTGAAAAATATGTTCCCGTTTTATTGGCCAATATTTTATTTTGTTGTTTTTTTTTTTTTTTTCTTCGGAAAAGTTGTTCAAATTGTTATTTTTAGCAATCACTTTGCAAATTTATAAAAAAAAAATGCTTGTTTATAAAACAGCCGTTTTTTATCTAAACGTTAAATTAGGACACGATTCGATCGATAGGCTACAACCACAAAGACTTTGTATGAACATTTTTTTATTCGGTTTATTAAAGAATTACTGCACGAAAATATTGAAACCATAAATATCTCGTTGTTCTTATTGTATACAAATCTTTACAGCGGTGGAATGTCAAAAACATCTGTTTTCGCTTTTTTGTTTACACTCAAGGGAAGTTACTTTTAACTCTTGTAAGTTTAGGAAAATAAAGATAACTTTACTACGAAATAGTATTTATCTATCCATGGTTAACGTTCTGTCATCATCTATCGTCTCTACTTTGTCGTCAATGATTGTATTGGTAATAATATTAAAAAATGTATACAAAAACATAGACTTACACATTTTTATTAATTAATTATAAATTTTCAAAAATAAATTATATCAGTACTGTCAAAGTATAAGTAGATAGTATTTTTTATTATTTAACGGTTTTCCTTGTCATGTTTTCTTGACTTCTCTTTGTTGTAGGTATTTTTGAATCGACGAAAGATAACCCGTAGTTCTCGTATGAAGTCTTCATGTGTATGTCCCTATTTCTTTGGAGATTCTATATAAAATATATTTTAATGAGATTTAAAAAAAAAAAAAAAATAAAAAATAAAAAAAATTTAATTAGTTAAGTATAATGTCATTAAAAAAACGCTGTAATTCATTCACGTCTTGAAAGATATTTACCATATAAAGCCTTGAGTAAATTTCCGTATTTCTTAAATGACCTTCTATCTTTGCTGCCATCATAGTTATATAAAACTATCAACTATTAAACTACATGACAACTTTCAGGTCTTTGTCGCTTATCCTGTCGTTAGCGAAGATTTTTTACACATAATGATTTTTCTATTTTTTTGTTTTGTCTTGCAGCCGTTATTAAGTCCCGTTATTTTACTTTTTTTTTACACGCAAAGCTTATATAAGACCAACTTAAAGACAACGTCGCTCATCATGTTGCTGACGACAATTTCCTCACAATGTCCCTCATCTTGACGTCAACAGACTCATAAAATTTTATTGTTAACCAATTTTAATTTCACTATTCTCACCTTACGTGCTTTTCTCCCGTAGTGGATAAAATAATTTTAAATATTGAGATAGTTGACATGATTTTTTATTATAAGTATATATTTAATTAAATAAATCAAAATCCAAAATAATTCATTGTGCTCTATCGCAGGTAAAGGAAATTCTAAATTGATAATTTCATACATTTCAGGTGTTCCAGTCCAGGTGCTCAGTGCCATTTTATGTGACTAAAGGTGCTTCTACATACGTTATCTTGAAGAATCTACACATGTGTGTTTGAAATTAACTGATATTGCTGCAAAAAATATGATAACAATTCCCGTAATATTTTTATTTTCAGCCATTCTTTGCCAACAAAAATTCATTCATGGGAACATGCTTTGTATTTTATATGTAATTAACCCAATGGTGAGAACACATTAGAAAAATACATATCATACGCAATGATTTAATTTTCGCTGTTGGGCAAAATATATTAAATAGTTATCCCACCATCATACGCATAATCGGCCTTGTTGTGCATTACCAGTCGATTATCCACAAAGTAGAAACTGTCGGAACGTGTTTCAAAGGGACTCGATATCATTTCAGAAACTGAAAATAAAATAAAATATAATATATTACACAAAATAATAAATTGTCGTAAATTAAATAAATGTTCAAATATTTTATGTATACTAATATAATAAAGAGGTAATGTGTGGTTGTTTGTTTGTAGAAGTTAATCTCTGTAACTACTCATCTTATCTTCCTGAAATTTGCACAGAATCTTACTGCGGATATGGGAATGCTATAGGCTATATATTTTTTTAAATATTTTTAGTGGGCGTGGCACCTCCCATACAAAGTAAATTTTTAATATCATATACATATATTGAATACTATGACAGGGAGAGCTTTGCAAATTTGTCGTAGGTCATCTATTATTAACGTCAGTAGTCAAACAAAAAATGGGCGGGATCGGAAAAAGGGGCGTGGCATCCCCATACAAAGTAAATATTAAATATCATATATCTGAAGTGCTGTAATAATGGTATTGATATTTGATATTTTATATATTATATTTTATATTTTTTATATTTTATATTTTATATTTCATATTTTATGTTTTATGTTTTATGTTTTATATTTTATATTTTATATTCTAATAAAAACCACAACAAAGCTTATTTAAAAAAAATAAGCAAATGATTGCGTTTTATTCTTATACATTTTTTAAGTATTTCTTTTACAAAAAATTATATAAAATAAATCTATTCTCATTCAAACCCGCTATTGTATTCTCTTTTTTTTTTGTTCATTTAAGGCCTAGTTAGCCAGCCACACGTTATTAAAATGTAACCGTGTCGTATCGTAACGTTAGCATATAGTGCAATTATAAAACGTAAAAAACGAGCCAGCATATTGTTGTGTAAAATTGACCAAACTTTATCAGCTGTTCACAAATGTCACGTTAAAACGTAGCAAAGATCTAAAACAGAACCTAACGATATGATACGTTTAGCTTAAGTTGGGTAAGCACTTGCATATATATTTTTCATAAAACAGGTTGTTCAAGATTAGTTGAACATGTTTTATGTTATATTATATTTAAGTAGAATTATGTAGACTAATTGTATTTCCCTAATTACCAATTGTTCAAGATTAGTTGAACATTTTTTATATTATCTTATATTTCAGTAGAAGTAGACTATTTGTATTTCCCTAATTACCAATAGAAATGCAAGTATTCATAACTGCATTCTGGAAAAAAGGGACATAAAATTATCACTCGAAAATTATGATTATTAAATGAGTTTGTATGTTTAGGTCTTAGCATGTGGTACGCACATGTGTGAGGTACTGAGATACTGATAAGGCATATTACATATAGATATAGCAAAAAATAAAAAAAGGTTTTATGGTTGCTTCGCTTATCGTAAACTCATTAGAATTCATCCCTTAGAGGATAGTAAATATAGCTAATAGGTAGCCTAATTTAGTTTTAAGAAATTTATGTTTAGTATTTAAGGAATTGTATTTTCAATAAATAAAACAGTATCATACAAATACTCAAAAGAGACGGTAGTTTCTAAATTATTAAGTTGAGTGTCTTACAAACATTCAAGGAATATAGTTTAACTTGATTTAGTTGAGTTCAATTATAGAGTGTCTTACAACTACTCAAACGGTACGCGTTTTATTTTAATAGAATTTAATTCGTACATTTGGTCCTTCGAACCGGATTGAACCAGTGATTTATAAATAATCATTTGGTCCTTCGAACCGGATTGAACCAGTGATTTATAAATAATCATTTGGTCCTTCGAACCGGATTGAACCAGTGATTTATAAATAATCATTTGGTCCTTCGAAAAAAGAAAAACCAGAAAAAATTAAATAAGCGTAATCACGGCTATAACAGTGATTTGGTTAACCTAATTAAAAATAGAAGACAAAAATATCTCTAATCAGAGGAATAAATGTCATAGAAGGCAAGGTCGGCCAAAACAGAGTGAAAATTTATTTAAAAAAATAATAATAAATAAATATTAGATTGGAAATAAATCAAATATTGAAGACTTAAAATGTCGAAAAAACTTTTTGAGCGCCAATCAATACTGGGACAGGAAGCAGTCAATCTAAGAAACGCATTCAGCCAGGAGAATGTTCGACTTAAGCAACTTCCAGAAAAGGAAAGACGTCCCGCTAAAATTAAGACGGAGTTTATTAAAAATCACGAAAAACTAGTGAAGGCAGGTGAAGAAACGAATGAATATTTCGTTCCAAACTATTTTGGATCCATCACCAAGATTTTTGAGGAAGTCGGAGCGGAAATAGCGAAGCTATATGAGCAGTCAGAACTTAAAGTGGCTGAAAACGAAGAAGATGACACTCACCCAGAACAATTAAACACATCATCACTACAATTTCAAATAGAAGACAAGGTGGGCACTCCACAATCAACTGAAGGAGATGATGAAGACCTGAATGAAATTATATTTTTTGATCAGGCAAGGTCAATGTACAAGAACTTGATCCAAACACAGGGTCGCCTTGTCACATTCAACAATGGCCAGTTAGATGATGAGTTGAAAATAATTGATGAAGATTATGAAATACTCGAGGAAATCTTCAATCAAGTTAATAAAAAGGCTAAAAAATTTCCTCAAATTTTCCACGAAATGAAAAGTATCAGAGAGTTGAAGCGGGAAATTATTAGAAACATCAAATCAAGAAAAAGTCAACTGACCGAAGAGCCTGAAGCTACAAAATCAAGATTAGTTGATGTGAAAACTCCAGTATTCGACGGGATAGCGAGTGAGTGGAATCAATACCACGATTTATTTATGAGTGTGGCCCACAGCAAAAATAAGCCTCAACAGCAACAACACACCTATCATCAACAAAAATCCTATACTGTTACTAAACCTGAAATGTACTGGCAAGAGGGTTATAAAATCTATAAAAGTACTTTGATAAATAATGCTGATGAAGAAGAATATAATCAAGACTATGCTGAAGATAAAATGAAAAGTCAGGAAACAAAACCTGGCACACAAAAATTATGGACGGCAAAGAAACACACAACAACAAAATCGCGTGTGGTTTTTGACGCGCCGGCAAGACCAACAAGTGGTAAGAACAAAAATAATTTAATATATATAAGTTCCAGGCTACAAGGAAATCAGGCGAAGGGTGATTCTCAATATGATGAAAGTTACCTTAAAGAAAAGGAAGCAACATCATTATCATCATTTACAACCAACACCTCTCCATCTTCAGTAACTACACCAATAACACCGGTGACAGTACCAACAAATTGTACTGATGGTATACATGCACCACAACAACAAAATCCAACATATCATCATGATGCCATCGTTGCTTTGCCACAAAATCCAGAACAGTCCTTGGCTTTCTCAAAAGAATCGAGTACCCCCGAAAAAGTGTTGGAAATTATACGAGACGCTGATGCCTCTACTTCAGTCCCTCCGAAATCACCCTCAGAACATCATAATCAGAACAAAAATGAGGACGCTGCATTGGTGAGTGGTAATACAATAGTGAGATCGATGCAAAAAACTATCTCAAAGGTAAAACAACAACCGACAGACGAAGAAGAGCAGCGCAATTGTGAAGATCAAGATCACATATCGCCCTCAGATCAAAACATAGAAGATACAGACAAAGATCGTGATGGCCTTGAAAACGTCACTCTTGAAGAACAGCTGAAGGATGTCAAAGAATTCCATAAATCCGCATTTGATGAAAGAGCTGCGTCAGAAAGTGATATACTACTAGAATTAAATCGTGTACCCCAACTACATGAAAAAGTTCATGCGTTGTACTCGGAAAAAGAACAACTGGACGCGGGATACGAAAAAACAAACACAAATGTTGCAGTGTCAATAAGTCGGTGGTTAAATTGGACCTTTCGCCGCCCGTTGCATATGCGCCCCGGCAGAATGTTCAAGATTAGTTGAACATGTTTTATGTTATATTATATTTAAGTAGAATTATGTAGACTAATTGTATTTCCCTAATTACCAATTGTTCAAGATTAGTTGAACATTTTTTATATTATCTTATATTTCAGTAGAAGTAGACTATTTGTATTTCCCTAATTACCAATAGAAATGCAAGTATTCATAACTGCATTCTGGAAAAAAGGGACATAAAATTATCACTCGAAAATTATGATTATTAAATGAGTTTGTATGTTTAGGTCTTAGCATGTGGTACGCACATGTGTGAGGTACTGAGATACTGATAAGGCATATTACATATAGATATAGCAAAAAATAAAAAAAGGTTTTATGGTTGCTTCGCTTATCGTAAACTCATTAGAATTCATCCCTTAGAGGATAGTAAATATAGCTAATAGGTAGCCTAATTTAGTTTTAAGAAATTTATGTTTAGTATTTAAGGAATTGTATTTTCAATAAATAAAACAGTATCATACAAATACTCAAAAGAGACGGTAGTTTCTAAATTATTAAGTTGAGTGTCTTACAAACATTCAAGGAATATAGTTTAACTTGATTTAGTTGAGTTCAATTATAGAGTGTCTTACAACTACTCAAACGGTACGCGTTTTATTTTAATAGAATTTAATTCGTACACAGGTTGAATCAGCTGATTCGCGCCATTACTGTTACGCGTACCTAACTAGGCCTCTAATGTTTATTCAAAAATATAATTTATACAACAAAAATAAATTGCCACAGCGTCATTTCGGCATTATTGAGGCGAGCTGGCACAATTTTTACAAATTTTCAACTTTATCTTAATAAAGACTTACATTATGTAAAATAAAAATTAAATTATTACAATACTATTATATAATAAATTTATATCAAACTATTATATTTAATTAATTATAAGAGAAGCTATTCAAAATCATTGAGAAAATACTATTTAACTCTAGTCTTTAAAACAGAAACTCCTTCTATACTTCTTATAACTTTGAGGAAGACTGTTAAATAAAAAATTAGCCATATATTCAACGCGTTCTTTTGTAGTTCTTAACCGAAAAATTCATATTATTTTTGGTGTTAAATATTGGTTGACTAACTGAAATGAAATTGTAATTAATTGATTTGAGAACATACAGAAATTGCTGCAACTTAGATAGTCCGTCGATTAGTAGAACTCTTATAGAAATATCGCTAAACAATGAAATTGTGGAATACGTTAACTGCATATTGAAGACAGCTTTTATTGTTTTATTTCGTGCTCTTTGTAGCGATTTAAGCTCGTTATTTTTCTACTTCCATATATAATCAAATAGTTTAAGTTTTAGTTTTGATATAAGTTTTGTTTTTCTAATAAACTTATTTTTAAATTTATAAAGTAATCCTAGAGCAGATACTATTTCATTTTTAAGGATCTGAATATGAAAATCCTATGACAAATTGTTTTGAAGATGAGTTCCAAAAAATCTTATTGAATCACTTTCAAAAATTACGCTCCCATCAACAAAAAATACTAAAATTTCGGCTATTTATCAAATACGGACTAAATCATAACAGTTTTTTATTATTATTCAAACAAAATTATTTAGCCATACAAATTCACTACTTATTGATGCGACTCTATCCTTATAAGCCTTCAAAACTGCTTCATACTTATAAGAATAAAAAATATATATATCATCCTGATTCATATACAGTTTCCCAGACCAACCCCATATTCAACTAGACCCCTTATTCAATTACTTTTACAATTTTCTATTTTAGCGTATTGTTTAAGATTTATTAAAAAATTATAAAATAATCTTAATACAGATTCTCCAATACCATAATATTTCAACTTTTGAGCTTATATTTTATGGTCTACTAAATCAAAAGCTTTAGAAAAGTCTTAAAAAATACCAATCCAAGCCTTGGCAAATATTGTAAAACACATTCACAAAAGCTTCTTAAGTTCCACATTCCTTCATAAACACGTATTGAAATCTTCATTATTCTCCTTAGTATTGGTACGATTTTAGCAATTTTTAATTTATCGGGATATGTAGAAGTATCAATGATGGAGTTAAAAATTCTAGACCGAAAGGGAGATACAACATATTTACACTCGAACAACATTCTTGGGGATATGCCAATTCTGAGACAATTTGATCAATTTCTAAAAGAGCTATATATGAAAAAAATAAATGTACGATTATGAATCAGATTTCTAAAAGCATTAATAGAATCACCAGGTAGGTATTCAATTTATTGCTTTAATGTTCTCGGAACTTCCAAAAAATATTGATTGAACAAATTACATTTCACTTGATTATTCTCTACAATTACTCCGTTGAAATCGTTTATTCTTATTTGGCTTTTTATCTTTCTATCAAGGTTCCAACATTTTTGTTTTTTTTAATTTTTTTCAAATTACTATAATAATCATTCAGCGACTCTATAAGACAAGTCGATATAAATATATATATAAATCGATGTACCTCCGTACACATCCGATCTAAAGCAATGTACAGCGTTATATCCAAAACAAGTAAGAAAATTATAGTCGGTCTAGACCGACTATGCGATACCCTATACCATGAGTTTAGAGACCCTATCTCATAGACCCAACTAACTGGATATAGAAAGTAAGCATAAACCAAATTTGAGTGGGATTTTTATTAATTTTTTCGGCTGCAGAGATGAAAAAGTTCATATCGGATGCCATATCTATATGGGGACTAGGCCCAAAAATGGACCGATCCTAACCATGTTTGGTAAAGTCTCTTGTATTTTGCAAAAATATATACAAACAAAATTTGAGAAGAATCAGTGCAATATTTTTGTTTTTTGATAGATTTTAGTGAAGATCGGGAAGCAGCTCTATATGGGGCCTATGACTAAGAGTTGTCCAATAGGGATCATTTTTAAACTACTAATTAATGGATGTAATATGTACATACAAACCCAATTTGACTAAGATTTGTATGATAATTTGGATCTTATGGCAATATGTGTTGATTTCAAAGGGGTCATTTGTATGGGGGCTAGGTCTGAACATGGACCGATTCTCACCAATTTCAATATCGTTCATCCCATGGCCGACAAAAGCTTATATAACAAATTTCAGCAAAATATATTCATATTTGCGACCTGCAGTTTGATTACAAGCTTTACATGGACACACAGACGGACGGACGGACATCGTTAAATCGAATCAGATAGTGATTCTGATTCGATCGGTATAATTAAAGATGGGTGTAGGTCAAATATTTTTGGTTGTTACAAACAGCAGCACAAAGTCATTATACCCAAACCACATAGTGGTATAGGGTATAAATATTATAATTTGCGCCAAGTCTGAAGAAAACCAACAAGTCTTCTGTACAGCTATGATAGCAGGTAGTTTTTGAACTTTTGAAATCATGCTCTTAAATTTATTAAACTTTGCAATCGATGAAATGCTTCGCATGTTTACAGATATTATATATAAATGAGGGTAATAAAATTTTTCATAATTTTTAAAAGTACCAAAATTTTTAAAATGTTTATTACTCATAAAAAAGAAAAAATGCAACTGTTTATCAACAATCAAAAAGATATAGTATTATACTTAATTAGGCGACATAAAATCCGAGCGATTATTAATATTACCAACTTCATCTGTGTCTTCCCTTAATACGGCTGCTTGAAGATTTGACCTACGTTTCCTTTGACTGGTTGTGGCTTCTAACAGTAAAGCATCGACTTCTTCCTCACTTCTTATCAGTTTTGGCTTTGATATATAACCGACATTTTTTAACGCTTTAGCATATTTTAAAACGTTAAAGAGTTTCTTTACTCAGGTAATCGTTAATAAAAACCTCTTTAGTATTATCGTTTATTTACCCTTTGCTGATATTAGTTTATCTTTAGATTCAGTTCGAATCTAACTCTCTTTACGAACGGTTGTGTAAAAAATCAAAGCGCTTAGAGTACAACTATTTAAAATTAAAAACAAGTGTTTATTTTTGTTTTTGGAATTGCCTATTCTTGATATCATTTGAACTCACGTGGTAGACAATCCAGCTTAAAACAGGAATAAAAATTTTGCGATGGCCCGAGGGGCCAAATCTTCATCAAAAAGAAAGCTTGTGAATAAGAAGATGACAAAACTTCCTCCGGGTTTTGTTAACACGAACATGGCGTCAACTTCAAGCAACAGGTTTAGCCTGCTTGCTGGCCTCAATGATATGGACGTAACTCCTGTATCAAATATTAACGATGTTAAGGAACACAAACCTCCACCCATTGTTGTAGAAGCTAACGCTTCATTTACAGAAATACAAAAGCTGCTTGGTAAGGATTGCATTTTCAAACGTACTTCAATTGGTACCAAAATTTTTGCTCCTAGTAATAAAATGTACGAATGCTACAAGCAAATACTTAAAGAGAATAAGATGGAGTTTCATTCTTATGGCTCCAAAGAAAATAGGTTATACACCACCTTTTTACAGGGTTTACCCCGCATAAGCTCTGAGGAAATCTCCAAGGAGCTAAAAAACTACAACCTATCCCCCTTTTCCGTAACTGAAATAGTCACCAAATTCAGTTCAAACAATAATGCAGTTTATAAAGTTCAATTTGTTCGTAAAAATTTTAATCCAACTGCTTTAAAAAATGTACGAACAATTTCTAATATAATTTCTTGGAAAAAATACAAACCGAAATCCAAGAACAAACCAACTCAATGCTGGAACTGCTTGATGTATGGCCATGGCGGTGAAATTTGCCATCGAAGTGCTGCGTGTATGATATGTGCAGAACAACATCATACAAGTGTGTGTCCGTTTAACACAAATGAAAAAAAACCAGCTGTTTTTACATGCTTTAATTGCAAAAAACAAGGAAAAGAGAGAACTGATCACTCTGCAAACGACATCAACTGTCCGTTACGTTCTCTCTATTTGGAAACTAGAACAAGAGTTACTTCTAAAAGTCCGAATAAAAGCAGACAACTACAAAATAACTCATTTCAATTTAATGTGGGAGATTTTCCTAATTTAAGAAACAACAACACAAATTGTAACAATAACATCAATAATAACAGCAAAGCTACATATGCTAATCAGCTGAAAACCAACAACGATTTATTTAGCATTGATGAGCTTTTTGATATTTTCACTACAGCTATGGATGATTTGCATAGGTGCACTTCAAAAGTACAACAAATCAAAGTGGTAAAATACGTGGTAAAATACGCCCATGGATTATACTAATAATTTAAACGAATTCAAAATGCTTCACTTGAATGCTAATGGCATTTCAAACTTTTCTAAATTAAAATAATTTGAAATACTAATTGAAAGAGAAAATATTAAAATAGCGTCTTTGAATGAAACATTTTTTTTCAGAAAATCATAGACCCTATTTTAAAAATTATTATTTATATAGAAGTGACAGAACAGATGCTAGAGGAGGAGGAGTACCTCTGTTAATTCATAAATCTGTCGCTCATAAAAACCTCTTTATATCAAACACTTCATCAATCGAAAACATCTCAACTGAAGTTATTATAAATAATAGACCTATTGTTGTATCTTCGTTATATTCACCAAGATATACCCATAACTTCTGTGCTGATATCTTGAACCTAACACCTTCCACCAAAGAATACATAGTTTTTGGTGACCTAAATGCCAAACATTGCTTTTGGAATTGCCGTTCAAATAATGCAGGAATAGCACTCAACAATCTACAGCAATCAAGCAATTTTTTTATACACTATCCTAATAGTCCAACCCTATTCCCCCATCAACACAATCGCGAAGCATCCACAGTCGATATTATTTTAAGCAATACCGATTTAAATATAGACGTAAAGACAATGGATTACGAAATACCATCAGACCATCGCCCCATTATGTGTACATTTAAAAGATCAGTGGCCTCGCAGGTTGACCTCAACTATTATGATTATAGCGCAACCAACTGGAACATTTAAATGAATTTTTTAGAAAATAAAATCACGTTAAATTCGGATATATACAATACCAAGGTAGTAATTGATCAGGAAATACAAAAATTTATAAATGTAGTCTTCGAAGCAAGGGATGCGTCTACACCTAAAATAACCCAACAAAATAATTACACATTACCAGAAAGTACTGTGAAATATATTAATCTAAGAAGAAGCTTTAAAAGAAAAAGCCAACGATCTTCAAATATAGCCGAGCAAAATTTTTATAATCAATGTACAAAGTTTCTAAGTAACATGATTGATAAAAGTATTAATTCGGAACGCAATAAGAAATGGTGTCAATTATTATCCAATTTAAAACCAGGTGATAAATCATTTTGGAGAATAAGCAGGAACTTGCGAGGAAAAGGAAAAAATCAAATCTCTCACCTTGAGGTTGGAAATACATCTGATAAGGACAAGGCTGAAGTCCTGGCAAATATATTTGTCAAAGCAAATAACCTCACTTCGAATTACAACCACTCAGCGGATATAGTAATAAATACAACAGTAAATAATTTTAAGAAGGAAAATCCCAGTTCTGAGTCAGCAATTTATACATCTCTAGAAGAAGTAATAAATATTGTCTCATTAATAAAACCCTCAAAATCTCCTGGTTTTGACAATGTTCCCAACCTGCTCTTAAAGAAACTACCACTCAAAGCTCTAAAATTACTGGTTATAATATTTAACAGCTGCATCAAACTCAACTATTTCCCAAACCATTTCAAAAACGCTAAGGTTATAGCTATCAACAAATCTAGTAAGCCAAAAAATAACCCAAATAGCTATAGACCTATTAGTTTATTAAGTAACTTAGGTAAAATATTTGAAAAAATACTACATTCTCGTCTTAGTGAATTTGTAACGACCAATTCTATTGTTGCTAAAGAACAATTTGGATTTAAAAAAGGGCATAGCACTACTCACCAAATAAACAGAATTAAAAATCAAATAATCAGCAATAAAAACAATAAACGTTCAACGGGTCTTATATTGTTGGATATCGAAATAGCGTTTGACACCGTTTGGCATAATGGCCTAGTATTTAAACTTCTTGATGCAAATATACCAAAATATTTATGCAAACTTATTTCAGATTTCATTCACGGCAGAAACTTTAAAGTTGCGATTAATAATGAAACATCATCTCCAAAAACCATTACCACAGGGTTACCTCAAGGATCAGTCTTGTCGCCATTGCTTTACTCGATATATACATCTGATTTCAAAGTCCCGAAATATATGAAAGTTGCTTACTACGCAGATGATACTGCGTTAATTTCTTCAAACAAACTTACAAGTGCACTCCTGAAGAAAATGGAAAAGGGACTTGTTAATTGCAGTAAATATTTTCACAAGTGGAAAATCAAAATTAATCCAAACAAGACCCAAGCAATTATTTTTCCGTTCAACAAATCTCCCAAAAGACTGCCAAGACGTCATCTTCATTTGGAAATAATACCATAAATGTACTTAATCATGTCAAATATCTCGGAGTTGTCTTGGACAAAAAGCTTACTTTTAAACAACATATTATGGCTACGTGTCAAAAAGCTATAAAATCATTTAAAGCATTATGGCCACTACTAAATAGAAGGTCATTTCTAAACCCCAAAAACAAAAATCTACTCTTCAAAAGTGTTATAAGGCCGATATTAACATACGCGTGTCCTATTTGGAGTGTCGCTGCCAACTGCCACCTAAAACGCTTACAAATTATACAAAACAAATGTCTTAAAATGATAAATAAAAAGCCCTGGAGGTATCCTACAAATCTTCTTCATGAAGAAACAGGTTATGAAAAAATTATCGATTTCATAACAAGGATTAACAATAATTACTTTGCAAAAATTGAAAATTCCTCTTACCCACTGATAAGAGAATGTAGAGAAATAACGTAAAATTAAAAAAAGAAATCACCAAATTGAAAATTATATGCTTATAGAGGTCTATTATTTCTAATAAACTTCCTATAAGCATATAAATATTTTCAGATAGTATTTGAATTTATTAAATCATATAAAGGTTTTTTCCTCCCATTTTCCTTTAAAAATCATTAAAAAATAAAATAAAAACTATTTAATGTCTTTAGATCCTACATATATATTATTTGTTGCAATATCTATATGTAAAGATAAGATCTCATACGTAAATATCAAATGTGTTAAAATATGTAAATAAAGGAAGAATATATAATTGAATTGAAATTGAAATTATCTTTAGATTTTTAGAGCCGAATTTAACAAGAGTGTGTTTCTTATTGGTTGTATCTTTATTTTTTATTACATATGCTTCCTCAACATCATCTTTTTCCAAATTTACTTCTTCTTTAGAAATATCAAGCAATAATCAATAGCTGTTGCTTTATCTTTAACACTCACTCCTCTAGGCAATTTTTCTTTACACGATCATCATTTAACAATTATACAGATCATATTGTTTTGACATAAAAACCATTCTCCTTTTTTATTTAATTGTTTTTTTATATTTCATTTAACTCTTCTTTGACACTCGCACCATTTTCACTACAGATGTTGCAGAAAAACTCTTCACTCTCATTGTTTACTAAATATGCAAATTGTTATTATAATTTTTCAGAGTAAAGGGCCATTCAAAATCTTTGAGTGTTGTAGTGGGGCATGAATGAAAAAGGTTGAGAAACACTGCTCTAAGCGCTTAAATTATTTACACTACCGTTCGTAAAGATAATTAGATTCGAATTCAGATCCAAAATTTCATAGATCCCCAAGTAATATAATTTTTGAATTGTATTCTAATGAAACAGCATCGGAGAGACTTATGAATTATAATTCAACCCAACGAAGAAATCAGATATTAAATACGTCAAAAAATTTCATTGCCAGAATTCTCAAAATCAGCGACCAACAATTCCACGTTAGGAACGTTAAGAAAATACGTCAGATATTAATAGAAAACAGTTTTCCCAAAATTCTCATAAGGAAATTCTCATGGGGGAAATAAAACAGCACTTAAAAATAACAACCAACGTGACAACACTGCAATTGTGAAATCGTTGTGTACTTATTATCAACGAAAAATTTTTCGAATTAGTCAATCCATCGCCATTAACTTTTGTGCTCACATATCTGACTGCAATCTCATTTTTAAAATGTTTTCGAAGCGTAAACTTGAAAAAATTTGTTTACTTCTCTCTCTTATTTTTTTTTTTTAAATAGAGTTACCGATTTTATTATACAGGAACATGTTTGAGGGAAAATGTTTACATTTATTATTATTAATTTTATTTTAATAATAGTTAATAATATTTACGCTCTATAATTAACAAACTTGCGTTTTTATATGCGCATTTCAAGAAATAAATCATACTAATAGATTTAACAAGTTAAAACTTTAATTACAATTTTGCAGAATCCAGTAAATTTGCATTAAATTATAACAGGGTAACATTAATCACCGTTAGTGGCAGCCACTACTCGCACAAAAAATTTGGTGCCATTAGTGTGACCACTGCCTAAAATGTGTGTGTATTAGTAAAAAAAATGTGAGTGTATTGAGTTTTTCGAACTTGCAGTGTGATGTGTGATAGGGGGGTTAAAAGACAACAGAAACATAATACAATAAAAAACAATAACATTAACTTTGCCTACAAATCCAACAGAACATCAAGTGCAATATTTTCAAAAGTTAAGGTGCCTATAGAAAAACAACAAAAAAGCAACGTAGTGTATGAAATAGCATGTAATGGAAATGACAATTAGAAATGTGATCTAATATACACTCAAACCTCATGTTATGCGATTAATTCGTTCCGGAAAAATCCGCATAAATTGAATTCGCATAAAATGATACACTAGTTCCATATAAAAACGAATGATTCGTTCATGAATTTAAAAAATTCGCTTAAATTCAAATCAAAACATTAAAACTCAAACAAAAT
Organism: Cordilura impudica; assembly: GCA_963682025.1. NCBI lineage: Eukaryota > Metazoa > Arthropoda > Insecta > Diptera > Scathophagidae > Cordilura > Cordilura impudica. The sequence goes on along the minus strand of OY821520.1, from coordinate 177,112,685 downwards.
CGCATAAAAAAAGTCAACAAAAAAATTATTTCATTTATTTTTGTTCATTTTATTATCTGAAAGGGCAAATATTTTTAGCACAACAACTTTTAAATGGTAAATATTCTATTCATATGTACTTTGTTCACTTTGACGATAAAAAAAAACTAATTTTTTTTTTTAGTAGTAGTAGTATTTATTATACTTTAATTTAAAACGAATAATTAATATTTAACAATTTTTATACAATTTCTTGACTTGTGTTATTATATCTTAAAAATTGTGTCTTAAAATGCACTTTTAAATATTGTATGTATATATGTATGTATGTATATATTTCACTACAACGTAGAAACTAGCAATGCAATAACATTAAGGACTAGTTAGTCACACGTTGTTAAATGTATCCGTACCGTACATGTAACGTTGGCACTTGGTGCAGTTATAAAATGTAAAAAACGAGCGGCATGTTGCGGTTCACAAATGTCACGTACAAACGTAGCAAAATTCTATTTTCAACAAATTGGGACGTTCCGGTTACCTGACATTAGAATTCGGTAACTGCTCTAAATACTTTTCATGTAACAGAACAAACAGCAGACACGCCTGGTTACGGTAACGTATGGCTAACTAGGCCTTTACACGTGTAAACAGTTCTGAGCATTGTTTTTTTCCGGCCAAAACGTGCATCAGTGTTGCCATGACGCAAAAAAAATGAAAAAACAGCATAAATTCGAATTCGCATAAAACGAGGTTTGAGTGTACATAGGATCAACAAAGAGAGCTTTAGCTACAAGAATAGGAGAGCATCAGCTTGACATCGCCGGAAGAAACAATATCTTTGGCGCAACACATATTTAAAACAGTTCATATGATTTTGAAACAATAAAAATATTGGACAAAGAAAATAGAGAAAGAAACAGATATACAAAAGAATGTTTGTATATATATACAATAGAATATAAAACGGACGATGAATTTGAAGGAAGACACCAGCAATATAAATGCAAGTTACATAGTCGGTATTGATATTAGATTAATATGTGTTTAAATGTTTAAGCATGTGATTTTATGTTAAATGTAATTTAATTATGTTTTATATGTAAACAATATAATTGTGATTTCAGGATATATACTATTTATTTAGTAGAAGGACCAGTATTAATTATATGTTTTTATATATTTTCAAATAAATAGACGAACCCCCAGAAGTCGACAAATAATCGACGAAACGTCGGGACAAAATTGTAAATTAAAACTGTTTTTATTTACATGAAAAATTTAGGCCGTATTAGCTGAGTAAATTTCAATTTCATACATTTTGTTGTTGTGGTGTTGTAAATAGTAGTAATTTTACTATATCTACAACATTTACAAGGGTTACAAGGGTACTTTACTACCAAGAGTGAAAACCCTTAGTAAAAATACTACTATTTACAACACCACAACAACAAAATGTATGAAATTAAAATTTACTACGCTGTGTTTAAAGTACAAGGGTAACCCAGCCATCTCACATCACACTGCAAGTTCGAAAAACTCAATACACTCACATTTTTTTACTAATACACACACATTTTCCGCAGTGGTCACACTAATGGCACCAAATTTTTCGTGCGAGTAGTGGCAGACACTAACGATGATTAATGTTACCCTGTTATAAATTTAATGCAAATTTACTGGATTCTGTAAAATTGTAAAGTTTTAACTTGTTAAATCTATTATAATGATTTATTTTTTGAAATGCGCATATAAAAACGCAAGTTTGTTAATTATAGAGCATAAATATTATTATCTATTATTAAAATAATACTAATAATAATAAATGTAAACATTTTCCCTCAAACATGTGCCTGTATAATAAACTCGGTAACTCTACTTAAAATAAAATAAGAGAGAGAAGTATAAAATTTTTTCAAGTTTACGCTTCGACAACATTTTAAAAATGAGATTGCAGTCAGATGTGTGAGCATAAAATTTAATGGCGATGGATTCGACTAATTCGAACAATTTTTCGTTGATAATACGTACACAACGATTTTACAATTTCAGTGTGATGTGAGATTGGGGGGTAAAAGCTATAGTATATCTACAAGACTAAACATTTACAAGACTGAAACAGCTGAATGTTAAGCCGCCAAAACAATTGTTTTTTTTTTATTTTTAATTTTGTGGCAAATGAATCAAAATAAGAACAAAAATTTATCAAAATAATGAAAAGCCCCTTCTCCAGATGTCTGTATAGAACAATTGCTAACTGGTACTCAACTGGAAATTGTTCACATGAACGGGGTTGGTTAAATTCTGTATCTCCAGACATCGTAGACGCCAGTGTATGAAACTCAATTCGACTAACACTCAGCATTTGCAAAAATCTGTTGTCATCTAATTGGGTTAAGACATTTAGTGAGCACTTCATTGATTTTTGGAACCGAATTCCAAGCTCCGCGGCGGTACACTTTAACTAAAATAATGTCATCAACTAATTCATCTAAAATGTGGTCAATGGAATCATGTTCACATGTATCTACAAAAGGGGAGTAGTTATATTTTTGTATTGTTTTTATTATTGCAAGTAATACCGTACCTTCAACATCCAGAATCTCTGCAAATTCTATAGTTTTTTCTTTTTCCGTAATTTTGGGCATTTTTCTTATCTGCAAAATCTTGCTGATATTTTAAGTTTTCCAATTGATAAAAAAAAAACAAAAAAAAAAAAACAACTGATTCATTAGTTTACAATATACAACACAAAAGACGTTCACGCTTTGTAGTATAAAATCGTTGTAAATTTAACACCAAGAGTGAATACCGCTAAGATATATAAAAAATTTCTTGTCAAATAGACAGATCAGAGTTAAAATTCATAATCACTACTCCAACTTAAACCCATTGTTTAATGGAATCCCTCAATGATCAGGTGCCGAATTATCACACTCTAAATGTAAACATTTACATATACATATGTAGAAAAGTTCATGTAGACCAAATATCTCCTCAGGCTCTTTCACGATAGAAAATATCTCTTCCCTCAAAATTTTGAGCATTGTGTTCAGGGCTGTCAGATATGGCGATTTCTCGCCAAACATGGCGATTTTGAAACGTGTTTGGCGTCGAGATTATCCATATGGCGACATGGCGATTTTTCGGCGATTTATGAAGTAATGGCGATTTTCTGGGCTATTTTCACCATTTATATTATTTCAGTGATTTTTTTAAATAGTTTGTCGGTTTTTGTTATCATTACTAATTATTTAAAAAAAAAAAATAGTCTGGTAACCTTTTTTACATGATTTTTGTTTCGACACCTAAAGTCATTTTTTTAATGTTAACGGAAACTAACGGTAAAAGAAAACAAACTTGAAATTGTGCTGCTTAATTATGGCATCTTCACCAAAACTACCCAAATTGGATCGTCGCCACAAAAAAGAATGGTAAATATACTATGATACTTTTTGTGACTATTTTTCATATTTCAAATTTTCAGGTTGGCTGAAATCTATATCTGAAGCTCCTTTAGGTTTTCAATCAACTTGTAGTCCCTTGAACACATCGTGGTGCTATGGATGTAAAATTTCTTTAAGATCTCATAAAGTTGATCTTAAAAAACATGCAGAGTCAACTAAGCATATTGGCAGAATGTCTGTATTCTTTAAACAAGGAAATATAAAAATTTTGGTAAATATTTATACATAAATATATATTTTTAGACGTCTTTAATAAACTATTCCTGCTTTGTAGTTAATCTCCCTCACTTAAATGAAACAAAAATTATTGATATCAAACTTGCGGTTTTTATAGCAAAGCACATCTCAGTTTCATCTGTTGACCACCTTTCCGAACTTTTACGTAGCAGTTCCGCCAAAGAAAACCCCTTTGAAAATAATTAATAATTTTTAGTAATTAAAAATGTTGTCTCACCATCCATCTTATAAAGTTTAGTAAAAGATATTGGTAATTTCAAATACAGCCTGATCGTAGATGAATCCACAGATGTATCCCAAACAAAGTGGATGAGTGTTTGTGTTAGATTTTTTGATAATAACAAACTCTTATTACGACACATTTTTTGGGAATTTTTTTGGTTGAGGAAGCTACAGCTGATCACCTTCACAATAGTTTAAGATTATTTCTGAAAAAAGTTGGATTAAACCATCAAAATATGATTGCCATTGGTACGGATGGGGCGAAGAATTTGTGCGGTAAAAATAAATCTTTGTTCACATTTCTTAAAAAGGACAATCCACAAATAATGCTGGTGAAATGTACATGCCACTCACTCCACCTTTGCTGCTCCAAAGCTTTCAATGAAGTACCTAAAAATTCTGATTTTTTAATAAAAGAGATATATAACTACTTTCCGCATAGTCCACTTCGTACGCTGCTATATAAACGAGCTTTTGATTTGATCAACATAGGAGTTGACAGCAACAAATTCAGAAAACTAGTACAAATATCTGGAACTCGTTGGTTGTCGTATGGAGCTGCAATAAACAGGCTTTTACAGCAGTGGATAGAGCTAAAATATAATTTTTCATTAATTTCAACAGCCGAAAATGATAGAATTGCCCAAAACATTCATAATGAATTATGTGATGAAAAAAATCGTTTTTTTTTTTTTTTTTTTGAGTTTTATAAGTTCAATTGTAGACAAAATGAATCATCTTAATTTTGAATTTCAATCGGACATCATGGATGCAGGCAGCATGCATGAAAAAATGTATTGTACACTTCTTATGTTTTCATCAAAAAATTTTAAACCTCCAGTTTTACATGATACTGAAAACAATGACAAATTTTGGAATGCTTTAAATGCAGCTATTGATTCTTCAAATTCATTTTTGCATCTACATGCAATTGATTTTGGAGCAGAATTTGAAACAGAATTAAGCAATACGGAATTGAGTGACGACGAAATTAACACACTTAAAGAAAACTGTTTTGTGTATTTAAAAAAGCTTTTGAAAGAGATTATAAGCAGATTGCCAGAAAATATGAACGTATTTAAAGCTTATGGACAATTCTCTATTTCAAAATGTGCGAATTCATTATCTCAAACTAAATTTGGCGTTATTCAAGAAACATTAAAAACATTTATGGATCCAAATGTACCAATGGGCGTGTATGAAACTCAATGGAGAAAACTTCCGTTCATAAATTGGAATAGTTATTTTAATAACGAAATTCCAACAAATTTACTTGATTTTTGGCCAAAAGTGTTTGATTATCACGATGCAGCAGGTACGTACTTTGGCCGTTCTTAATATGTTGGTTGTTCCAACCAGTAACGCCTGCGTTGAAAGGCTCTTTTCCATAATGAATTATACCAAAACTAGATTAAGAAATAAAATTCAATATGAGCTTTTAGACGCTATATTGAGAATAATAAATCACATGAACGTTAACATATTGTGCTGCAATTTTTTTACACCGACTAATGAAATGATAAAAAAATTCAATTCAAATAATATGTATAAAAGTCGACACAAATAATGAAATCGATGAGGCTGAAGTTTACGATCTTATTTACCCTACAAGAACAGTGACGGTCATTTGATCGGTGATATGACGGTCACTACTGAGTGAAGTTTCGGTCATCACGTAGAACAAAGTTTCTATCATTTTATTAAGGCCAATATGACAAAAATTACCGAAACTTTTGTGTACATGTGATTTTGCATCTTACTCTAACCTATGAAAGTATGTGGACCATAGAATATATATCTCAACTGCTCACTCTACCGCTGTTTAGTAGTCAACGATGATGGACACATCCATCATCGTTGACCGGTCACACTTGATGGATATATACATCATCATTGACCGGTCACGCTTGATTATAATGAAACACGACTTATTATTTTTTTTATTTATTTATTTATTGTATTAAAAATCAAAATATTCAAAATTAGAAATAAATATTAAACATTAAAATATTAAAAACACAATATCACCAATTCCGAAACGTATTGATAACCTTGAGACAATGTTGAAACAGGACAATGGGCTTAACTTAATACAGATATTTAAACAACTTTGCTGACTTTTCACTCGAAACATCCCTCAAAGTGGTAGATAACTTAGCACTGAATAAATTGACTAAACTCAATCGAAATTTCCGGTAATGGGCCTTAGTGCAATCAGTAGTTTCTTAAAAAAACAATTTATTATAACACTTACATATATCTCCACAATTTATATTAAAGCTTACCTTTTGAGTGTTGTGAATTAACAATTTCGGCCAAAACGGATACACTTCATTTGGAAAATTGTTTGTACAGAACGGTGTATGAGATATTGTGATAATACCTCCATAAATCAATTTCTTCAATATTCTGAGATCTTTATTCTTTTGAAGAAACTAATTTCATTATGGACGAATTTACGGATACTGCACATTCCTTAATATTCTTCATATTATCAACATTATATTCCAGACACTATATTCCAGAATGGCATAAATTAAAACATTCGAGCCAAATATTAAAACAAACTCCCATATCCATGTTATGTCAATAGACTGAAAGATAGATATAAGGATTAGTGTAAAATTAGTGCATTACCTTAATAAGTTCATTTGGTGATTGCGCATGTATTAACAATATATTTATAGTGTCTTCCATGCGCACTGAACTGTAATCATTACGAATCGATTGAATAAACTGTGTCAGCGTAGTTTCACACAATTGTATTTCTTGTGTATTATCAACATCATAAAAAGTCCATCAATAATACCAAATAGATAACCATATTATTTGCAGGTACAGCATTCACAATCGAAATCCAGGATATAACATATTGTCGCACAATACAATTCTTTACATAAATGCGTTTCCTAAGAGGTATAAAAGCTTCTAGATTGAAAGTTTGTGAAGATTCTACAGCAATATCTTTAAGTAAACGATACAACAGGAATAGGCCACAAGACGCGAGCAAAAAATAAATCGTGGAAGGGTATAATGGAGGGACGTGCCACCACAATTGAGAATGTCACTAACGAATTCACTGACATATTTTGAAGAGTCCTAAAGAAAAAACAAAAATTAACTTGAATTTTTAATTTAATTAATTACTTACCTTTCCTAAACCTAAACTTGTAGCCGCCAAGCCAATTGAACATCTCTTTCTTTTATTAGAATCACAAATATTGCTGTTTAACGAAAAAAATTTAAAAAAACAACTCTACAACAGCAACAATTACAGTCATATGTTTTTCAAATAGAAACAAGTAAGAAAATTATAGTCGGTCTAGACCGACTATGCGATACCCTATACCATGCGTTTAGAGACCCTATCTCTTAGGCCCAACTAACTGGACATAGAAAATAAGCAAAAACCAAATTTGAGTGGGATTTTTATTAATTTTTTTGGCTGCAGATATGAAAAAGTTCATATCGGATGCTATATCTATATAGGGACTTGGTCCAAAAATGGACCGATCCTGATCATGTTTGGTAAAGTCTCTTGTATTTTGCAAAAATATATACAAACAAAATTTGAGAAGAATCAGTGCAATATTTTTGTTTTTTAATAGATTTAAGTGAAGATCGGGAAGCAGCTCTATATGGGGTCAAAGGGATCATTTTTGGACTACTCATTAATGGATGTAATGAACGCATACAAACCCAATTTGAGTAAGATCTATATGACAATTTATGTCGATTTCATAGGGGTAATTTGTATGGTGGCTAGGTCTGAACATGGACCGATTCTCACCAATTTCAATAGCGTTCATCCCATGGCCGATAAAAGCATCAAAATACATTCATATTTGCGACCTGCAGTTTGATTACAAGCTTTACATGGACACACAGACGGACGGACGGACGGACGGACGGACATTGTTAAATCAACTCAGAAAGTGATTCTGATTCGATCGGTATAATTAAAGATGGGTCTAGATCAAATATTTTTGGTTGTTACAAACAGCAGCACAAAGTCATTATACCCAAACCACATAGTGGTATAGGGTATAAAAACTGCAAGTGTGTTTATGTGTTAGTTTCAGTCATTCATTTCTTGTAGGGTACTTATGTACTTAATTTTACTTGTTTTTAACTGATCATATGATCCCCATTTTTATGTAATTTAAATATATAAAACTCTAACTCTCTTTTACAAAGTATTAAAATTCTTTTAACAGTAAAAAAGACAAAAGAGGATGTAAATGTGTATATATTTTACTAAATTATAATATTTATGAATTAAATAAAGAAAAATTAACAAAAACTAAACTAAATTTACTTTTGGGGATTTTTAGTTTTTTTTTCAGTTTTTGGCGATTTTTGACTTAAATATTATACTAGCTTTTTTTGTGTAAACAAAAATAAAATAAATAAATAATAAAAAAAAAAAATAAAATTAACAAAAACTGAACAAATTTGACTTTTGGTGATTTTTGACATCCGGTTTGGCGATGGAGCTCAAAAAATAACAGATACACATTAATACAAAAGATTTGACACGCAGATTGAATATAATAAAATGTCTGTCTAACAAAAAATTCAATTGCAACATACTTTCTTTAATCTCAGTATTAAAAGCTATATTTTTATCTAAAATTTACTATGGTCTCTATTCATTTGGTTTTGCACCCAGAACATCATTTAAACAAATTTCAACTAACACAATATTTGCACTTAGAATCATCTTTAGCGTTTTAGTACTACTCCAACCCAAAACATGTTTCTCGAAGCTGGAATAGAACCTCTAAACATTATGAGATGTAATCACGTTCAGCTTATTGCGAAATGTTCTCAATAGTACAGATTCTCCTATTTCTAAATTATACCATAATCTTTCTAGAAAACCAAACCTTAATTTAATTCATTCCGAATTTTTAACTTCTTTAACTTCGCTAGAAATAATGACATAACAATCAATATCCAAAATCCTCAACCCATCCCGAGATTTAAAAAAATGCTATCAAGAAATCATAGATAAGTACAATAACTATAGACCAATATTCACAGATGATTCGAAAGACGGCGATAACGTCTCATACAGTGTCACATCTTCTGACTCCACTATAAAACCATACAAACTCCACTCATGTACCATTTTTACAACAGAATTAATAGCCATTTTCGAAGCGATAAAATACGTAAAAACACAACCGCAAAAATCATTATTTGTACCGATTCCCTCTCAGCTATTCAAGCAATTAAAAACTTATACAGCACAAACTATTACGCCTCATATATTAAAGATCATTTGATTAAAAACTCTAACTACACACGAATAATGTGGGTTCCATGCCATTGTCAAATCCGAACTAGCTGATCATATAGATAAAGTAGCTCTTCTCTATCTTTAACAATAAACTTAAATTCAGATGACTTAATAAACCATACAAATATATTGTTTGAACAAACGGACCTATGGGCAAAAACATCAGACTGGCAAAAACGAATAAATCAAAATAAAATTAACATAAAAACTATCTCAATTGTAACTACAAAAAAACCATTAACAAACAAAACTAAAAAAAATAATACGACTAAGATTTGATCTTACCAGCATTACACACAAACACATTAGGTCTGTCTGCGTACACATATTTTGCATCATTTTATGCAAAATGTTGCAAAATCTTGCAAAATGTTGTCTGCGTACTCCAAATCTCTTGCAGCGAGAGAGCCAAAAAGATAATTTTTTGACAGTTGAAAGTTAGAGAACTTGCAAAATGTTGCTGGAGAAATTTCTGCTTGCAAGTTTTTTCAACTAGTTTGAACAGCTGTTTTTATTTACTGTTTGAATGAAATAATTTTTGTGAAATGAAAATACAAATTGAAATTTAACAATGGCAGAGGTAAGTAGTTAGAATTGTGTTGATTTTTAACGTTTATAATAAATTATAATAAACAAAACATTTTACTTCATGCTAGAAACGTGCAAATATACAGTGTGACCGTGATGCAAGTGGATTGGAGATGGCAGAACCGATGGAACCAGCAGAACTTTGTGGGACAAATTGTTTGTTTACACACCGATCAGCTGTTTTCTTGCAAGATTTCACTGGATGCTGTCTGCATACTTTTTGAGATATTTTCAACCGAGAGAGTAAAATTGTTCTTACTCTCCCAAAAAAAGTTACTGAGTATTTGCTACTGGAAAAGTACGCAGACAGACCTATTATTGACCACAGTACATCTAATAGATGTTCACATTATCGTAGTGACATTATCTCTGTAGAACATATTTTAAAAGATTGCTCCAAATTTGAGGCAACTCTTGCTAAACAAGAAACAACAACAACTAAACTTTAAAATGTAATATGCTTAAGAATTATTAGTAATCCTTAAAAAAATTGTATCTGAGTCATATAATCTAAGACATATAATAATAACTATTTATCCTATCAATCAAACTCTATATACGCCATTGCCTTAAGGCCACCGTAGCCACTGCTAATATTAAGTTATCTTAATTTATTTTTAAATCATAACTAATAAATAAATAATAATGGTAATAATATTATAATGATAATAATAATAATTCTGGATTCGTTTTGGAATTCTCTTCAAACCAATACAGAATATTGACATTCCTTGTGACTATTTTACTTTACGATATATTGAGTATTGAAGCAACTTTTCCGTTGATCAAAAATATGTTTAATTACTTAAACATTAGTAAGAACTAACACTAAAGCGTATGAAATACTCAAAATTAATAACGGTAAAATAAAATTATGAATAAGAGTTTCAGTCTATGTAACGGTATTTGACATTTTTTACCGTTATTGGTATTCATTTGAAAGGGTTTTGATATGGTAACGGTATTGAAAGGTTACCGGTTGCCAACATTGCTTCAACTACAAAACATTGCACAAATTATTACTAAATTCAAATCAAAAGTATTAAAAGACATAACATTTTTTTACATTTTCTATCACTGATATTTGCTCACAAAAACTACCATATAGAACAAACTAATATATATAATCCACTTACCAAGATCTGGTTTTAGATTTGGAAATTCATATATATGCTCACAACTATTTTTAGAATGTGGAATGCAATAGCCAAATTCAAAATCGAATGTCTTCAATAATCTATCGCGAAAGAAATGCCGCTCAATCATTCGAAAGTTATTAACTGGACGACTTCCGACAGTAAATTCAACTCTATAGTTTAAAGCAAAAATAGAAGAATGTTAATGACAGTTTGTTATAAAAAAAAAATCGTTTTTCATATTACGTTGCGCCAACAGTCTTTAAATTGAGAAATGCTGGTGTAAATTGATAGCGCACATATCTGCCAGCATTAGGATCAGCTGTTTCTTCCAGCGTTAAGTCGTCCGTTGCAGTCGCCAATTTATCCACATTTACATCAAGCAATTGCTCGCTTGGTGGTTTTGCTATTTCGAAAAGAATAACACCACTTTCCATGTCACGAATCTTAAAACGGGTAAAATCGATTTCATAGATGTTAGCATTCGGAGAGCATAGATAATCTTCGCTTATTTTTTTGAGACGCAATACTTCGTCAGGCGAAATGGTGCATATTTCAATGACTTTATCGCCAACAAAATTTAGTGAATTGTTAGATTGCAACGGAGTTATTTGTTTACCAATGACACTCATAATTTGGAATATATTTATTTTTTTATTTAGAAAATTTACCTAATGATGCAGCTTTTAGCTAAAAAAAAAATTTTACGTTTCAAAGATTTTTCACTTGACTTTTCTTGGAAAATTCATGAGTCATTTTTATTTTGCATCTGCTTGTTATAACTCCAAGAGTTGGTTTATCTAGGAGAGTTTATTTTATGTAAAAAAAAATATTTTTCAGAACCGGGCGGGCGCTTTATATTTGCGCCTACCTCAAAGGTAATAGATTAGTTTTTGTTGTGCAGCTCAACTTTTTCACAGTTTTACACAACCATAATTATTGTTTCTGAAATTGTTTAGTTTTTGTTTTTAACTTATTGAACTTTGCCAAATTTCTTAGATTAAATACCAATATTTTTTAATAGAAAATATAGAAAGAACAGATTTGCCAGTTTGACTGCTGAAAACTACATATTTTGACAACGCTGCAATGCTTTGCTTGCAGCTTCCACTTTTGGTTCAAGCTTGCCCAATAAACATTTTTGTTTGCTATCAACTCCAACTCAAATACATTTCTCAAATCTCCAACGTTAATTCTCTAATGCACTTCAATAGTCCGATTATAGTCTTCTCAACTTAAAAGGCACATTTTTATATGGTGGTATTCTTAAGGCCAGTATACACGGTTAAAATGATTGACATCAAATTCATGTACTTATGTGTGTGTGCATGAAGCTTTTCTCTAATACGATACTGCATAGCTGTTCAATCATTCATTTGGTATATGATTTTATGCTGTAAACGCCATGTCTTCTACCAATTCTAAAACGTCTTTTTTCTTTTGACATTCTTACATCCATTCGCTTCGAAGTCACATCAAAAATGAGACCATGCAGGATGATCAACCATAGGTGCCTGCTATACGTTCAATATATATTGTGATATTTGGACCGCGATATATTTGAATGGATTGATGGGTCGCGTGCGATTGCTACACGTTCAATATTTATCGCGTCAATATTTTCATTTTTTGTGCTGTGCTGGTCGTTCAGCAAATATAAGCAAATCGGTAGTCGACTAAAAAAAAAAAAACACACTTCTAGTTAACTTTTATGAACTAACTATAAGCTAACTACAATGTAATGCAGACCTTCCCCAAAAATAGAAGCATGCATATTGTGTGCTTTCCCTAAATAGAAGCTTGCATATTTGTTGGCATTTGTTTAGTGACTTTTTCACTTGTTTTTGACATTTTCATTATAAAAATCAGTGTTCGTGCGTGCAGTTAGAAAGGTTAAAGTAAAATATTTTTAAAATTTTTAAAATTTAATTATTAAAACTAAAATGAGTGGCACAAGTAAGAGAAATTTAAGTAGGCTATTTAAAAAAGAAAAAGATATTTATTCAAATAATGTATTAGAAGCCACCTGCTCCTTTGCCGATTTGCAGTGTCAAAGTGAAAGTCGTACTGAAAATATTAGTATTAGCAATATTTTAGAAGGAGAACCTGTAATAAAAAAAAAAAATTTAAATTTTAATTTAAGGTGATTGGTACTATAAAAATAGGCCATCTCGCAAGTGTTTCGAATATTTGTTAAGTATTTTAGTTGAAAAAAATTTAGGTTTCAAAGCAGTTCCTCAATGTAAATATTAACTAAAAATGTACATAATTTGCTCAAATAAATAATGATTTAACAGATGTCAAGGACGCAGGTCACTGCGAAGGTTGTTCCAACCTCAAACAACTGTTTGAAGAAAGATTCAAGGAAGTAAACAGTAAGATATTCCAAAAGTAAAATATGCACAAAGCATAAATTAATTAATATTTATATAATTTTCAGATACTATATAAAAGTTTCAAGGTAACTTACTTTTTGTAACACATTTTCCTAATTTTACCTACTAATTTCACCTTGCTTATTCCTTAACATATTTAATTACAGAAATTATAGTCAAGCAAAATGATGTTATAATGAAGTCCCTGGCTGAGCAGAAAGTTTCGACTGAAAGGTTTCTTCACCAAGAAGTAACAACACAATAAGTGAGGACAATCATGAACTTTATGTAGGTTTTCAAAATTTTATTTCACAAATTTAATACCTCCCTAAAATTTTATTTCACAAATTTTATACATCCCTAATATACTAATAGATATTAATATATAAGTTAAGGTATGTCTCACATACTGTGAAAGACATACCAACAATTATGGTAAACAAGTCCGTCCGCCAATTAAATCGTCTAAAATGGTATCATTCATTTACTTTTTATTTTTATGTGCAAAGAAAACAAATATGTTACCACCCAGCTTGACGAATATTTTATTTCGTCATTTATTTTATGAATGTTTTGCCCGCATCAAATTACTCTCAACGGGCACGAGTATGTTGCAATATCACATTGCATTGTTTTACATTTATTTTTATGTCGCAATATCATATTGCATTTCCAGGCATTTTTTATTTATTATTTTTCTGGCACCAATTACGGCCATTCACACTTTTATTTGTTTTGGGTGTCAGTTTCACAAAATATTTCCTCAAACCGCTGAATTTTATTTTGTCCCCTAATTCTGCAACGTAAACAGTCCTCAAGTCAGTGCACTTGAAACTTTCACAATTTATGATTGTGAAACCAAGGCACTTGACTTGAATTTATGTCAACCATATGTTTTGATTGAGTTGCGTTTTTTTATGGTTTTCAGGTTTGGCTTGCGGTGGCATTTTTTTCGGTGGTGTTTCTCTGTCGTTGAGGAATTGATCATTCTTTATATTTATTATGATTAAGTAAAATAGGGTCAGTATGAAGTAAGACTCAGGCCTCATAGTAGGTAAAATAAAATAAATGGAATTTAAGTAATTATGATTCAATTAATGAATTTAAGAATAAGTAAGATTTAAATAAATCGACTTTATAATTTGTGAAAGTTTAAAATAAATAAAATTTAAATAAATTAACCTAATATTTTGTGAAAGATTAAAGTAAAATAAAATTTAAATCAAATTAACTCTATGTTAACTCTATAATTTATGAAAGTTTGAAATAAATGAAATTTGCTCTACAATGTATGTGTTACAATTTATTAACTTACAACCCGCAAACCCACTTTAAAAAAATTGGCACCCAACTTGGCACGAACTTTCGTAAAAAAAAAACCAGTGAAACGTTTTAATCAAACAAAATCAAAACTCAAATTTTTTTTTAACAACAAAATATTTTTGATTGATTTCAACTCTTGAAAATCGTAAAGATTGGCAGTAATATATCAAAGACACAACGGCTACATTTCTGGCGAAAAAAAATCCTGTACAATCATCATCAGCACACGCAGAGAGAAGAATGAAAGCGAAATCTAAAAATAGCGGGAAAAAAGGAGGAGACATGAAATTGGAAAACATCTTTATGTAAGTTTACTTTGTTGAATAGAATTAATAAATTAAAAAATAAATGTACATTTTTATAACATTATTTAGTCTTATCCTAAATCATTTGTGAAAAGCCTATATTAGTTATACGAAATTTAAATTTTTTCCTTTGTAAACAAAAAATGCTGAACTTAAAACAGTCATATTTAAAAAGAAGTTCTAAATACACTGTGAAATTTAAAGTAAAACCAAGAATAAATTTTGGTGTTATTGTAAATTAAATTATTTTTAAAAAATTTTTTAAACTATTTATTAATCCCTTGTGAAAAAATATTAAATACTTAAAATTTTTTTAACTAAATTCTATTCTAAATTTTGTTTTATGAACAAAAAATTATTATATAAAAAAAAAACTTTTTTTGCGAAAAATTAATCATTTAAAACTCCTCTTTTTGTTGCATAAATAAAATTGTTCTATACTAAATTTTATGCTTTTCAACAAAACGATCATTATAAGCTAAAATTGTATTCCCTTTGCAATTGCGATTACCTAAATTCTCTAAGCCGTATTTTGTGACAGTTCTGGTGCATTAAGATTGTAGATTAAAATTTTGTAGATTAAAAATTTTCGTAACTAGAATCTTATACTAAAAAATGACGTACGACTCTGACACTTCATCCGAATATCATTCGGAAATAGAGGACAGATTGGAGACACTAATAGATCTTTACACCATTAGGGAAGAAGATAGGGACACCTTACGAAGATTATCCAGTGCAATAACTAGGCTAAAAAGTATAGCAAGGGCTAAATACCTAACGAACAACGCTAAACGGAAACCCATTAGGGTATAAAGATTCCCATAATACTTCTGACGATTAATTACTTAGACCACGGACATTCACCTCATCGCATTTACAGAAAGGAAGAAATAAAAATCCCAATAGGGAACGTAATTGACAGAGTAATTTTTTTTTTGAAGAGGAAAAAAGAGAGAAAAGTGGAAAAGGGAAAAAACTTTTCAAAGTTGATTTTTTTTTTTTAAAGAAAAAATAATACATTTTAAAATGAGAAGCTTCAACAGTAAAGAAAATTAAAGCATTATTTTTGAGGAAAATTTTGGCATTTGATTTTCTAAACACAACAATTGCAACTAAAACTTAAAACAAAGGAATGAAACAAAATAACAACTCACATAGTGAGGAGATGCAACAAAATAGTTGCATCCACATTAGATTAAGCAATTATGTAATAAATACCTCATTTAATTATTATTTTTATAAAATAAATAGCACAAATTATTCAAAATTTTTTTGTAATAAACGAATTAAAATTTTTTAGAAGAAGATGAAATCTAAATATGGATTCGATGAATTCGCTAACGAAACAAAAATTCCCATGAACATCGAAGAACCTTTTTTTTATGACAACTTACATAGTAAGGAGGTGCAATGAAATAATTGCACCCACATTAAAATAAAGAATTTTTTTTAAATATTAAAGACAAGAATTAAATCTGTGGAAGAGAAAATTATAAAAACCATATAAGAAAATTTTTAAAAATCCTAAAACTAATTAAATAAAAAAAGAAATGAAAACCTACATAGTAGGGAGTTGTAGCAAAATGTTGCAACCTTATCTTATTAAAAAAAGAAAATTTAAATGAAAATGTAAAACTAATCTTAAATTAAACAACTCACATAGTGAGTAGATCTAACAAAATGGATGTAACCACATAGATTTGACCACAATGTAAACAGTGACAACAGCTCGAAAAATACAACACTGTATTTTTGTTTTAACAATCAAATCAGGGTTGCATTTTGCAAAGAAATCGGAAGCAACAGCTATATTAAAAAGTATATGCTATCACCTTTATACACGTTGTATACATTGTTTTTATTTATTTGTGATTATTACTGTCAAAAATTCTAATTTGGGCAGAAATTTTTTTTAAACTTTGAAAATTCCACAGCACAGTTTATCACAAATAAAAGTTTTGAAATAAATATAAAAAATAAATAATAATGGCATTAAAGTAACATAATATACATTATAGTTTCAAAAGAAAATGTGTAAATACTAGTGTACAGAAAAAAGCTAAGCAACAGGTACACCAATGGTTGTTTGCCCAACAAATCTAGGTGTGACAAATGTCCACCATGAAAACTTAAGTGTTAGAGGAACCTCCTGAGGCGGACAAATAGAGGGATGTAAGGATTCTGCAGAGTTAGAACATATCAGAGGAATTACAGAAACAAAGAAGAGCGCACCAATTTTCATGGCCAATTCAAATTTCAGACAAGTTAATGCTGAATTAAAGAATGTATTGGTCGGTCCGGTTGGAGAAGCTCTTTTAACAAGAGAAAATATATTAACCGAAGACAAGTTAAAGTTAACACCCACTACAATTTTAATGTATTCACTTTGTGGTTAGGGTATAATGACTTAGTGCTGATGTTTGTAACCATCTTTAATTATACCGATTGGCTCAATCACTTTGTGAGTTGATTTAGCAATGTCCGCCCATCCGTCTCTGTGCCCATGTAAACCTTGTAATCAAACTACAGCTCGCAAATATGAATATATTTTGATGCAATCTAGTATATAAACGTCTATCGGCCATAGGATGAACGCTATTTAAATTGGTGAAAATCAGTCCATGTTCAAATTTTATTTATGCTTATTTTCTATATCCAATTATTTGGGCCTTAGAGATAGGGCCTGTGAACGCATGGTATAGGGTATCGTATAGTCGGTCTAAACCGACTATAATATTCATACTTGTTTAACTATAAGCTTCTAAGTGGGTATTTATACATTTTTCTCCTAAAAATTATAATGTATATAAGTAGATACGAACTTGAATTAGTAAAAAATTAAACAATGTTATTTATATTTATTTATTTATTTAAATTATATTTTACAAATTAATTTATAAAATATATACTTAAGGCGCCGGGTAACCAGACCATATGCGCTCGAAAAATTATTTAAAAAGAAAAATA
Source organism: Cordilura impudica (assembly GCA_963682025.1). NCBI lineage: Eukaryota > Metazoa > Arthropoda > Insecta > Diptera > Scathophagidae > Cordilura > Cordilura impudica. The sequence goes on along the minus strand of OY821520.1, from coordinate 177,094,778 downwards.
TTTACAGTTAATTGATTTTCAAAAAAAAAAATATAAGATTACAAAAAGTAAATTTATCTGAATTTAGTTTTACAAAAATAAAGTTGAATAAAGAAAAATAGAAATTAGCCTTATACTTCGTTGATATTGTGCTTCTGTAGACATCTCTGTATGTTGGTTAAATTGTTATCAGCTGCACAGTCAAGCAATTTTTCAATTGGTTCATCGATTTTGGAGTATGGACATTCTGATAGTATATGATGAATAGTGAGGAGAACGTTGCAATAAGAACATATTGGAGGATCAGTTTTCTCATAGTAATGTTTAGTATTAAAAACACATTTTCCAACTCTTATGCGAGCTAGCATAACACATTGGCTCCTACTAAAGTTTATGCTGTATTTAGTCCTAGAAAACTGTGGATCTTGTAGCCTTTGAATAATTTTGAAAGGATTTGAAATAACTTTGGGAAAACACGAGATTTCCGTGATTTCAGGCAAATTAAGAGCATTCTTCGCAGCTTTGTCTGCACTTTCATTACCCTGGATCCCAATATGGGAAGGAATCCAGATTATCAAAGCTTGACAATCAGTTCCTGGGTATAACATGTCATTATAAAGTCCATTGTGGTTCTTTATTAATGCCCTGGTGGCACTAAGACTATCAGTGCATATAAGTGTTCTTCCACCAATTTCAGTTGAATATCCAATGGCACTGTTTATAGCAGAAATTTCGGCAGTAAAAATACCTGAGTGATCTGGCAATCGAGCATCAACAATAGTTTCATACTGAGAGTTTGATAGTTGCTTAACAATTGAAAAAGATGTTTTACCATTATGGAATGAACCATCAGTATAAAGAATCGTATCTGGCGAGTATGACGCAATTTTCTCCTGAAGCAATTTATTAAAACATACTGGATTAGTAGTATTTTTGCTGTAGATTCTGAAGCCGTCATCAACCTTGACAATAGCGCCAGCGCTATTGTTGGTGATTGGCTTCTGTGGAATTGAAATGTTGTTTTTCCTTAGTAGTGAGATTATGTTGTTGACTGAAGATGGACTACGGTTAAAAGCACTGTTCAAATGTCTCCAAAAAGTCGCATGAAGCCCATCCGATGAGATTGTAATAGACCTAGACGCCAGTCCGACAGAAGTCTTCTCTAAAAGACTTTGAAAATCTGGAAACTTAGCTTCGGATCGCAGTAAATGAATAGGTGTGGGTCGGAGTAAACCTGCAGCAGTTCTAAAGCAGTTATTAATAGAGATGTTAATTTTGGCAATATTCTTCTTAGAGGTCCAACCATATACTGTGATCCCATGCAAAAGCACACCGATGGTCAAGGAACGACAGATATTAAGGGCCGTCTCCATATGAGGACCCTTTTTACGAGAACAAATAAGTCTCAGTAAATTATTTATTTTACTCAGTTTGGTCGTTAAAAATTTCACGTGAGTATTCCAAAGTAAATTTTTGGTGAAAATAATTCCTAATATTCTTATCTGTTCAGCTATCTGCAGGTTGATATTTCTGATACATATCGTGTTGGAATTGCATTCTCTTTTTCTGCAAACGTGCAGAATTTCAGTTTTTTCTGCTTGGACAACTGCACCCCTACTCCTTGCCCATTTGTGAACTTCAAGATCCAAGTTATTTAAATTTGTACGGACAACAACAGCCTCACCCGAAGCGACAGCAAAAATATTGTCGGCATAAATGCCAACATAATCAATCCCTGGCAGATTCTCAATGGCTTTGGCTAAGGAATTCGCGTAAACAGTGTAGAGAACCACCGATAATGGAGAACCCTGAGGCACTCCATTATCCAAAGGGTGTGTAGAAGAAAAATACCCATCAACTCTAACGACAACCTTTCGATTGTCAAGAAATGACCTTAACAGCTTTAAAATCTGCCTTGGTGTACCCCATTCATTAAGCTCAAGTATTATGTATGTTGATACTACTCTGTCAAAAGCCTTTTCAATGTCTTCAGAAAGAACCAAGCTGTGTTTCCTATTTTTTAGGTTTTGCCTTAACGTCTCTTCTAACTGATGACAAATACTATGTACTCCATGCCTTGGGAGAAATGCGTGTTGCAATTTAGAAAAATTTTCCCTTGTAAATTTCCAGAATCGTCTAGCCAAAATCTTCTCAAATATTTTTGAAAGTACCGGTAATAAAGAAATTGGCCGATATCCTTCCATGTGATTAGGGTTTTTACCAGGTTTCGGAATTGGAGATAAAATTGCAGTTTTCCAATCCTGTGGAAAAAAACCACTGGACAAAATATTATTATATAGGTCACAGAGACGAACTTTCAAACTTTCAGGGGCATATCTGACCATCGCATATGTAATCTTATCGCGAGCAGGTGTTGAACCCTTCAATGTTTTCAGAGTTTCGTTGAGCTCTACAATACAAATTTTAGAATTCATTATCTCAAGTCGATGACAAGACTGGGGTAAATTTTCAATATCAAGATTTCTCTTAGCTTCGATGATTGCAGGGTCAAAAGCTCCATCAGAACCAAGTGAACACCAAAACTGAGCAAAGTTGTCAGCTATTGCCTTAGGATGATTTATATTGTTGTTGTTGATGTTAATTGTTGGGAAGGTACCTATCCTCTCAGATCTCAAGTTGTTTACTTTACTCCACAGAAAACGAACATCCATAGACGGATTTAAAGAATTTAAAAAATTTTCCCAGGTAAGACGTTTTGCAGTTTTACTTTCCCTTTTTACTTTTGCACATGCCTTTCTGTATTCATTACCGTTTGTCCGATTACGACGACTCTTAAAAAATTTCCAAGCTTCCCGTCTAAGACGAATTAACTTAGCAATTTCTGAGTTAAACCAAATGGGACTGTTTTTCTCTTGAGGTTTACGGCTAAGTGGAATAGTTTCATTGGCTGTTTTCCTCAAAATACGTTTGATTTGGGCCGCTTCTTTATTGATGTTAGATGTTTTTTCAAATTGCTCAACTACTTGGATTGCCTTCCGTTCAAAAAGATTCCAATCAGCTTTTTTATCTTGAAATCGAGGAGAGAATTGTTTCTTTACTGTTTCTATGCCGTTTGTAATTTTAATTGGAAAATGATCTCCAACTTCTGGCATAGGCAAACAAGACCAAACCAAACCTGGAGCAAAATCGACACTAGCCATAGATACATCAACAGAAGTAAGGGTATGTCTCGTACTCAGCAGAGTCGGAGATCCATCATTTAAGATAACCATACCCTTGTCATCAGCGAAAGCTTCCCAGATGTTGCCATCGGAAGAACTTGAAGCTGAACCCCATAAAACATTATGTGCATTTAGATCCCCAAGTAAGAGATGGTGTGCATTACTTGCCAGACAGATGTTGTTGACGACAGATGATGTCAGATTTGAATCGTGTTCTTTGTAAATATTAGTTAACTGTAACTCCGTACCACATCGGATGATCAAAGATTGGAAAAGTAAATCTCCAGTTGATGTAGTATGTTGCGTGACATTAATATTACTCTTAATAAGTATGGCTATACCTGCTTTTGCATAGTCGTAATCCTTATTATGATGGTAAATCTTGTATCCAGGCAAGTGCAATAGGTGTAAATTTTTTTCAATAACGTGTGTTTCCTGTAAAGCTATAATATTTGGTTTATGCCTGGCAACTAAAAGCTCCAAAGCATATTTATTATTAATGAAGCCTTGTATGTTCCATTGAAGAAGAGAGATGTTAAGGCCAATATCCATTATAAATTATTTCTTCTTTTTGCCTTTTGAAGGCATATTTTTTCTTAGCGTCTTAGGTGTAATTATCATATTCAACTCTGGGAAATTATTATATAACCGACTACAAGGTGATGTTTCACTGTTGGATTCATTTGTTTTCGATCTAGATGGGTTACTCAAGCCCAAACCTTCACTAATATCATTTATAACCATTTCTTCAGAAATATTCTGATCGATTGTCATATTTGCCTGCAAATTATCATTTAAGTTGTTATCAAAAAAAATGTCATCACTAAGAGAACAGTCACTAGATGCATTTATAATGTTTGTTGTTGTCAAATTTTCCAAAAAATCTGATGAGTCATTGAGTAATTCTAGCTGAGTATTTCAAACTGCATTTACTGCGATTGTATTTTGTGGTGTTAGTGTGTTTAATGAAGTAGTAATGTTAGTGTTGTTTAATGTTGTAGATGATTTGTTGTTGTTGTTGTTTTTTAATATTGTAGATGATGTATTGGTGTTTTTATTGTTGTTAGATGTTGTAGATGATGAAGTGGTGCTGTTGTTGTTTAATGTTGTAGATGATGAATTGGTGTTGTTGTTGTCGTCGTTTGATGATAAGTTTTTTGTTTGAATATCGTTTGTTCTAGAATCTTCTGGTATTTTGTTTTGATTTGTGTTAATTTGTGGTTGTGTTGGTAAATTTATCGATGTTGTAGGTTTTGATGTTTGATTATTTAATATTTGCGCATATGTTGGCATTTTTGTGCCTCTTCTTGGAACGGGTTTTAGGGTATTTATTCCAGGATTATCATTATAAATTTCCCAAGCTTCTCGTGTAGTGCATTTTCTTATTATTCTTAAATAGTTCACTGACTTATGTTTCCAATAAGTTGGACAATCTGGATCATTAGAGGGATGGGATTCGGTTTCACAGTTGATACAATACTTACGAGCACACATTTCATGAGGTTTTGAGGGAAAGCCACATTCCGGGCAATGTGCATTACTTCTACAGTGGTTCTTTGTGTGGCCGAGTTTCTGGCAATTTACACATCTCATGGGGTTTGGTATGTGTTCGTTTACTGTAACTCTTTCCCAACCAAGTTTCAAGGTCTCAGGACGATGAAACATGTCAAAAGTTAAAATTGCAGCGCCTGTTGCGACTGTTAATTCCCCATTTTTTTTTGTAATTTTGCGTACTTCAACTACCTTTTGATCTTTTAGAGAATTTTGCAACTCTTCCTCCGTAATATCGATTATTTTTTTAGAAAAAATGCGACCCTGTACTGTGTTCAAAGTTTTATGAAGGCTGATGTTTACCGGAATATCATCAATATATGTTGCTTTTAAAAATTTTTCGGCACATTTGCTGTCTGGAACTTTAATCAAAAGATCACCACTCTTCATCTCATTGACCTCCAAACGGTCACGTGAAATGTAGTTTAGTCCTCTTTCTACTCGGAAAACGTTGTAGGATGCTAAAGATAAAGTTGTGGTGTCTTCTTTTAGTGGTCTAGCTGATGCAACTAAATAACGTGGGCGGTTTTGGTCATTTGCAGTTGATTCCGGCAGAGGTACAAAATCTTCGGGGCGAGGTCGTTTGCCTCTGTTAAGTTTGCCCTTACCGGTCTCAGAAGCGAGCTCCCTAAACCGGTTATGGTTCGGGGGGTGAACCCCGTTCATAATAATAGTCGGGAATCCTTTTCCTCAAATTTTTAAATTTCCAATCAAAAATAAAAGTTTAATTTGCCTGAATATATAAGAAAAAAGAACTTTTTAAGATTGCAAAAAACACGCGATAAACTATACACTTATCGATAACACGTCAGTTAACCGTCACGAGAGAAAAACGTTGTTTACTCGGCAATTGCCTGACACAGAATGTATGTTATTTATATATATATATTTTTTTTTTTAATATAGTGTGTGTTTAATGGGTTGTGATCTTGGGGAGGCAAGACTCCATACGTTACCGAGGGATCCGAACCGGTATGTCTATATTTATATATTTTTTGTATATTCTAAATTTGTTATTTTTTCTATATTAAATTGATATTCAGATCTTGTTCTTACATATTTATAACAAATAATAAACATCTTTTACAAAAGTCAATATAGTGTTTTTTATTAAAATCCAATGGTTTTTTTTAATAACTTCTACAATTAGGTGGTCGATTTACAACAAAGTTGCTAGCTTTACAAAGTTACACAACAAATTTACCTTTATATATCCTAACAAACTTTGTACATCAAATGCTGTAAACTATAATCTGGCTGTAAACTATATCCAGCAAAATACATTCAGATTTAAAACCAGATAGTTTTCTTATGGTCGTCTTAAAATAATATATTTTGGTATTGCGAGTAATATAGCCACTGATTCAAAGAGTATACACTCGCAGAAATGTCTCCTCAAGCGCCGATGCTACTGCTGGAACTGCTCCGAGTGCCATTGGCGTTGTTGTGTGGTGTGTTGTGGGTCGGATGGGCTATATGCGCTGTTAGATTGTCCAGATTTGTGACTACTACAAATTTGCGGTTGCTGTCTAATCTGGGTTGTGAAGACCGGTTATACCCACTGATTTAAAGGTACTGATAGGGCTATGCCAGCACAAGCTTTTACTGCCTCTGGACATAAACGTTTAGGCACATCCCGCAAGTCTTTTTGATCTATTACTTTATCCGAAAAACTGCCTCCAACAGCAGCTTTGCATATTGTACTCAACAATTTTTCCTGTTGCTATAAGTACACAAATTTAAAAAATAAATAATCAATACTAAATATCTTAATAAACAATGATTATCATATCATGCACAGAAGAGGCAGAAAAATATTTTGTAGCAAAGAAAACTGGAAGAGTTTGGCTTAAAACTTTAATTATATAATCGTCACTGTAAGGTTTAAAAACAAATGCAGTGCATATATGAATATCAGTGATTTCAAAATGTTTATATATATTATTAACTTACATTGTTTTTCTGCTTTTTGTTCTTGCAATTGTTACAACAAATCCTTTTCTATGCCACTGAAATTTTCTGCTACCTTTACAACTTTAAGTTGGGCTTTCTTAGCTACTTCTGCTTGTAGTCCATCTACTAATTTTTGTAAGTCATTTGTTGTTTTGTCTGTTTTACATTTTACTGAAGTTGTTTTTCTTTATACTTCAATCTCATTTCCAAATACTCAATCAATTTTTGTAGTTCTTGGTGGTTTTGTATTTGTTGTTCGTAATTGTTAATTTTTGGAACTCACATTTTTAAGGGTTTACTAGCCTTTATAAAATTAAATCTGTTCAACAGGCTGTTGTTTAGAAGCGTTCTTAATTGTAGATATCTGTTGTTATATTTGAGATTTTGTCTTCAGTTGCGGCTAATTTTTATTCCTTTTCAGCTCGATGTCTACTTATAGGATTAAAAAAAGTGCCAATTACTGTTTTATTTATAAAGCCAAATTTCGATTTAGGACCACTCACGCGCAAGTCATAATCCAAAGCATTAATACCACAATTCAACTTGCGAAAAGTTTCGTGACTCGCCACCAGCAACTGGACCAATAGTTAGCTCAACTATAGTAATTTTTGATTCCTTCCTTTCGGCCCTGGGTTGAGCAGTGGGAATGTAACTGGCAAATTTACCAGCATTTATACCAACATTACTGGTATTATAACAATCACAAGCTTTGGGTTTTAATATGCATCTTTTATAATTTTTATTTCTGAAAAGGAAATACCACAGATTACTAAATTAAATGTTAATTTGTCAAAAATACAATTTTATGAATTTTTTTTCAATGTTTATACTCACTAAATTTCCATTGTTTTTATTTTTTATGCTGTCAGTGGTTGAAAACGTGTTCTATAGCTGTTCACTTGCACACATTATATTTTGTATATTCTATTTTTTAATCTCTTTCGCACTTCTTTACCAAAACAAAATGGAGAAAAAGGTAAACAAAGCCATACGGTTCGAGATTGCTTTTTTGACAGCTGTCAAGCTGTCACAACTGGTATAAACTGTGGATTTGACTATAAATATTTATTTTTTTTTACGCGATTTCGGCTTGACAATCCAATGCGATTTGTATTGCCATCAGACGGGGACGTCTGAAATTTAAAAGGGGGAGTAGTTAAGGTATGTCTCACATACTGTGAAAGACATACCAACAATTATGGTAAACAAGTCCGTCCGCCAATTAAATCGTCTAAAATGGTATCATTCATTTACTTTTTATTTTTATGTGCAAAGAAATCAAATATGTTACCACCCAGCTTGACGAATATTTTATTTCGTCATTTATTTTATGAATGTTTTGCCCGAATCAAATTACTCTCAACGGGCACGAGTATGTTGCAATATCACATTGCATTGTTTTACATTTAGTTTTATGTCGCAATATCATATTGCATTCCCAGGCATTTTTTATTTATTATTTTTCTGGCACCAATTACGGCCATTCACACTTTTATTTGTTTTGGGTGTCAGTTTCACAAAACATTTACTCAAACCGCTGCATTTTATTTTGTCCCCTAATTCTGCAACGTAAACAGTCCTCAAGTCAGTGCACATGAAACTTTCACGATTTATGATTGTGAAACCAAGGCACTTGACTTGAATTTATGTCAACCATATGTTTTGATTGAGTTGTGTTTTTTTGTGGTTTTCAGGTTTGGCTTGCGTTGGCATTTTTTTCGGTGGTGTTTCTCTGTCGTTGAGGAATTCTTTATATTTATTATGATTAAGTAAAATAGGGTCAGTATGAAGTAAGACTCAGGCCTCATAGTAGGTAAAATAAAATAAATGGAATTTAAGTAATTATGATTCAATTAATGAATTTAAAAATAAGTAAGATTTAAATAAATCGACTTTATAATTTGTGAAATTTTAAAATAAATAAAATTTAAATAAATTAACCCAATACTTTGTGAAAGATTAAAGTAAAATAAAATTGAAATCAAATTAACTCTATGTTAACTCTATAATTTATGAAAGTTTGAAATAAATGAAATTTGCTCTACAATTTATGTGTTACAATTTATTAACTTACAACACGCAAACCCACTTTAAAATAATTTATATATTAATATATATTTTAATAACTCCACGATTTAATGCTTCGTACAGGTTAATATGATGAAATCATTGTTAAAAAGACGCTTGCCAAAAACTTTTAACATAGGTCATTTCTATGAATATCTGTCTAGAAATTAATATGGATGGAATCCATGGCAAGAAGAGACTAAGGGACTTCAAAGTTTTCTTCTAAGCTTTAATGGGTAACCTATATATTAAAAACATATTGATTTCACATAATATAGGACATTTATATTTTAAACAGATGCCTGTCGATCGCTTGGATCTAATGAGGTGGAAAACGACATCGGAGATATTCTAAGAGTCATTAGAAACGGCATATCCATGCTGAATGCGTTAAAAATAAAAAAAATAAATTGTTAAATTCAGCTATGCCGAACCTCTGATACCCTCTACCTTATGCCGTTTTCTTTTCTGACAAAAAATGACGCCCTTTTTTTCCCTTTTTTGGAAAAGTGTATATTTTTATATATTCTGAATTAAGAGCAACCTTGTATTATATATCAATCGAAAGGTCTCAAAGTGCTGTGTTCATAAATACAAAAAAAATTTGATTATTATCCTCTTGGAAGTCATAGGGTGAAAATATTCAAAAAAGGGGAACAATGGGGAAATATTATCCCACTATGACCTGAAAGAATTCAATGGCTCGAATGTTTTGTGATTTATGAGAGCTTGACTTTGAGACCTTTCGATTGATATATAAAATAAGGTTGCTCTTAATTCTGAATATAAATTACTTTTATGTGGGTTTTCTATTAAAAAGGTTCACTTTATTTATTTTATATTTTTACTTAAATTAATGCTTATTTACTAAACTTAATTACTACTCTTCTTGAGTTTAATTTCTAACTAACAAACAAAAGAAAAATGCAATCTACTTAAAGCGAGCCCATTCCATGTCTTGTTCGTTGTTTACTTGCTGACAATGCAACGTGTGTGTGGAATTGTATTACTATGTGAAACAAACAAACAAACGTAAGCATAAAGCTTGAGAATGTTTTGTTCGAATTGGTAGACATGGCGTAAGCATTTAGTGTATTATTTAGGTATCACCTCATATGTCACACGTGCCATCGTTAACTCCTCCCTCACTCAAGTGAGAGCCGTCCTCGGTTCTCTTAAAGCTGTCAATAGTAACCTGGATGGCATGATCCTGGCGTTTCTTCATTTGAATCTGACGCACTTTAGAAACTAAGCAATAGGTTAGTAGAATACCAATTATAACAACCGTGGACATCGTTGGGCCAATGATAAGTTTATCTTCGACCTCCCCAATGTATTGTAGGTTTTTTATTCCCAATTTCCGGAGGTATGGGAGGCTCAGTATTTCCTGGTGCCCAGTGATATTTAAAGTTGCCATACTAGCTTAGCTTGGTATTTTTTTCAGATTTCGTTTCAAATTTTTATAAATGGACCCATTCACCTGGATCTCGTCATGAAGGTAATTAAATATGCACCGGTGACTGTTTTTATAGAGTGATCAGTCATCTTTATTACGGCAGAGTCGTCGTTGATGATAATAATACCGTCATCAATTACAACCAAAGGATTAAGATGACTGGGCCGAGTATCGCATCGAGCTATGCCACCAGAGTGCAGTTGTTTAGCACATGTGGGATGTAATAGCTCCTTACAGAAAGTTGTCGTAAGTGTTGCGCTGCAATTTCCAATAGCGATTATTTTATTTTCACAGTCAGCTACGATGTTGTTTTTGTCAAGGTGCAATATTGTTCCGTTATGTTGGACAGGAAATAAGCTCACCTTCTTACATTCTATTCTACGCTTAGGATACTTAATGATAAAATGCAAAAAATTATTATCTAATAAGACTTTAATAAATGATACCTCCATTATATCAGCCACAGTAGTGTTTGTAGAGCGCGCGTTTACAATTTTTGTTAAATCTTCGGAATCCAGAATTACAGGGTTAATTATTCCTATCTTTGCAAGGGTTATGGACAGCATTAAAGTTTCAAGTTCTGACACCATTATTCTATTTCTTGCCAGTAGCGTTTCATATAAATGTCCTGTATCAATTTGTTTGTCTTTGGAATTTTTAATAATACCATTAACGGCTTCCGTAATTTTGTTTATTTGATCCTGTGTTTTTGTGTTTACTAGTATTTGTCTATGTTCTGATTTAATGATCTCATGTAGCTTGAATTTTACATTCTCAAAATCTTCAAAATCCGGTGTACCAGCAACTGCCTTTAGGGCAGTGCCTAAAATATTAATGCTTCTAGCATGTCTGTGGTGGATGTCAAATGATGCTAAAATTGCTCTTATTCGGGTAACATCCGATTTCAAAACTTTCAACATATGAGACAAAGGAAAATGTTTTGTAAGTTGTTCGGTTTCGTCAGCCATTTCTGAGTAAATTGTCAGGTTCGTAGTATGCCTAAGGTAATCAAAATCCTGCCATATGATTACTTCCCCGTCTATAATAGGAATATAGTCGGAATTAGAATAGTCCATTAATTTTGCGGTCACTGCCTGCAGTGGAAATATCATCATAAGTAAAATCATATAAGCAAAAAAAAAAAAAATATAAACAGGACAAAATAAAAGTGGAGCGATTGCATGTGGTTGAGAAATTAGTTTTATCTTAAATTGTCCTTATGGACCACCCTCCCTTTAACAAGAACTGTAGTTCCTAAGTCGGCCTCTACTCTCTCCTCCGTATATAAAGGGGTTAACTTGTTTCCTAATCTTTTATTATTCCTTACGAGCACACGCTCCCCAATGTCAAAAGTCCTATTCCGTCTTGAATTATTGTCCCTATCAAGCTGAATTCGCTGAGCCTTCATTCGTGTAGGTAAGTGACATCTCACTGTGTACCGTCGCAATATCAGAGCGAGCCTCTTCTTCCAAGGTATGAATGTGCTGCCGCGACAATGCGTCGCTGACGTAATTCTCTTTACCTGGTTTGTAGAAAATTTTTGCGTTGTGTTCGTCCACAAAAGCCTTCCAACGTTTTATCTTAGCGTTAGGGTTTCGATCTGAAACAGCAAACGTAAGCGGTTGATGGTCTGTGTAAATATTTAAATTGTTTACGCCATAGAGATAGTTTCTAATTTTTTGCAGAGCCCATACTATGGCCAGTAGCTCGCGTTCGTTCGTTGCGAAGTTCAGTTCCCTGCCTTTCAGAGTCCTTGAAATCATTGTAATAGGTCTACCATTTTGTGACAAAACGGCTCCTAGTCCCGACGCAGAAGCATCTGTTACTAAATCGAATGGCAAAGTGAAGTCCGCGTAAAACAACATGACCTCCTCTGAAGCCAATATTTCCTTTAGTTTGACAAAAGCTTGAACTTGTCTCTCGTCCAAGTTCACCTTTATCTTTTTTGATTGAAGGGCACTGACTTTGCCATTCTCACCCTTTAGAATATCAGTCAGAGGTTTTGCTATCGAAGCAAAATCCTTAATGAAACATCGATAATAGCTCGCTAATCCCAAAAAGGATCTGATGTTAAATAATTTAGTGGGCTGTTCGTAGTTGCGGATCGCATCTACCTTATCGGGGCTTGTCTTTATACCATTTCGAGATACAACGAAGCCGAGGTATTCTACACTTTCCTTAAAAAAGTGTGATTTCTCACGAGAGACTCTCATGTTTGCTTCATACAGCCTACTCAGTACCCATGCAATGTGGTTTACATGGGCCTCCTCATTTTCCGAAAAGATTATTACGTCATCTATATAAACATAGCATGACTTTCCAATCTGTTCCCTTAGTACGTCATCAATGGCCCTTTGAAAAATGCTGGGAGCATTCTTCAAACCGAAAGGGAGCCTGCAGAATTCATATTTCCCATTTCCTACTGAGAAAGCCGTTTTCTCCCTATCTTTCTCCGCTAGCGATATTTGGTGGAAACCCGATTTTAGATCGAGCGTCGTAAAATATCTCGCTTTACCCAAGTTTGCTAAAATCACTGTCACGTCCGGGATAGGATACCTGTCGTCGACAGTCTTTTCGTTCAATTTTCTGAAGTCAATAACGAGACGTTTCAAAATATTTCCGAGTTCGTCTTTTCCCTTCTTGTCGACAACCCAAATGGGGTTGTTATATGGGGACCTGGAGGGCCTGATTATTCCGTTCTTTAATAAATTACGTATCTCGTTATTTACGAATTCGGTCACACCCATCGGGTAAGGGTAAAGCTTTGAATATACCGGGTCGTTGCTATTAGTGCGGATGGTGGCGATGATGTTTGTGTTGAAAGGAAGAGATTCATTAGGGTTTGAAAAAACTCCTAATAGACTCTTCATCATATTCTGAAATTTCTTAAGAACTATGTGGGGTACCACTATATCTTCCACTTGTGTGAAATTTACATTTGCACACTTTAAAAATTTTATATTCTCCGAGCCGTTTTGATTCTGGAGTTCACTATTTTTGAAATCTAGTTTTGCACTTATCTGCGTTAGCAGATCTAGGCCTAGTATACCATCAAATGTTGACAGTGATGGCAATATGAAAAATGTACTATTCGTGCTGAATAGGTTAAGTGTGCACTTCTTATCAATGGAGTTAAAACCGTGGATCGATTTTACTAAAAAGGGGTTATTAACTGGTACTATGTTTCTCAGTTCGCTCAGGTGTTTTATGTAATTCTTAGAAGCTCCCGTATCTATTAATAATCTAATATTTCTCTAATAAAATGTTCTAGAATTTTGTCCTTTCTTTAACAATGTTATGATCTTAAAATGTTTTGTAAAATGAAATGTTTTTAGGATTTCTTATACTAAATGTTTTTAGAAATGTTTCTAGAATTTTAGAATGTTTTCCTCTTCAAAAAAAATTTTTTACCATAAAAATGTTTTAGGAATTGTTTTTATAACAAGTGCCTTTCTACTATGTAGAATTGTTCCACAATCAATGTTCTTCTGCTATGTCGAATGGTCCCATTAATTGATTATTTTTGGTTTACAAAAGATTTTTTGTTTCAAAATTTTACACGTTAATTTTCTTGTAGAACGTAATTAATGTTTTTCTACTATGTAGAATTGATTAAAAATTTTTTCATTTTGGAATATTTTTATTTCAAAATTTTACAAGTTAATTTTCTTGTAGAACGTAATTAATGTTTTCCTACTATGTAGAATTGAATATTTTCGGTTTTAGAATATTTTCAATTTTACAACCTAATTTCCAATCTTCTACGACGTAAGTCATACAGGAAATGTCTGCGTTCCCTTGTCAGTCGTAGTGTTCTTCTAACTATGGTCCTGTGTCCATCGTATTCTATTCCTAAGTCACCCGATGAAGTCATCCAAGCCAATTCCTCTGTGCTGGATCCGTCAGTCTCGAAGTCGGTAGTGTAGCTGTCACTCATTATGGTTAGTTAATGGGACGCAAATAATTTCAAACAAAGAGATACCAACCCGTGCAAAGATTCACAATTTTTTCTAGATTTTTGTTTTACAAAAATAAAAAATTTATCGCTAAATTTCTGCACTCTACTTACAGATATTCATATACCATCTTAATTTTTACAGTTGTGTTGTTGCAATTTGATGTTTCCAGTTGTTGGTATAATTTGTTCACGTTTCTGCTGTGCTGCGAATTTCGGTAGTTGTTGCAATTTTGTTGATGTTTCTAGCTGTTGATTTGTTGATATAATTTGTTGATGTTTCTGCTGTGCTGCGAACTTCGGTAGTTTTTGGATTGTTGTGGCAATTTTGTTGATGTTTCCAGCTGTTGGTTTGTTCTTCACGCAGCCCAGGCTATTTCGAAGCTCTGGTGACTATAGCTATGATCCAATTTCCCAATTGCTTTTGTTGAATAAGTTTTTGATATTTACTTGTTGATTTTTATTTTTTAATTTCAAAAAAAAATTTGTTTAAAAAATTTATATTTTATACAGTTGTTGAATTTTTTAATTTCACTTGTTGAATTTAAAAAAATTTTCCGCTTGTTGAACTTTTGAATTTTTAATAGTTAAAAAAATTTGTTTAAAAAATTTATATTTTCTTGTTAAAAAAATTTCTTCGCAAGCCCCACGTTGGTCGCCAATTACTTTTATGTGGGTTTTCTATTAAAAAGGTTCACTTTATTTATTTTATATTTTTACTTAAATTAATGCTTATTTACTAAACTTAATTACTACTCTACTTGAGTTTTATTTCTAACTAACAAACAAAAGAAAAATGCAATCTACTTAAAGCGAGCCCATTCCATGTCTTGTTCGTTGTTTACTTGCTGACAATGCAACGTGTGTGTGGAATTGTATTACTATGTGAAACAAACAAACAAACGTAAGCATAAAGCTTGAGAATGTTTTGTTCGAATTGGTAGACATGGCGTAAGCCACAGCGTAAACAGTGGCGACAGCTCGAAAAATACAACACTGTATTTTTGTTTTAACAATCAAATCAGGGTTGCATTTTGTAAAGAAATCGGAAGCAACAGCTATATTAAAAAGTATATGCTATCACCTTTATACACGTTGTATACATTGTTTTTATTTATTTGTGATTATTACTGTCAAAAATTCTAATTTGAGAAGAAATTTTTTGAAAATTCCACAGCACAGTTTATCACAAATAAAATTTTTGAAATAAATATAAAAAATAAATAATAATGGCATTAAAGTAAGTAACAGAATATGCATTATAATTTAAAAAGAAAATGTGTAAATACTAGTGTACAGAAAAAAGCTAAGCAACAGGTAAACCAATGGTTGTTTGCCCAACAAATCTAGGTGTGACAAATGTCCACCGTGAAAACTTAAGTGTTAGAAGAACCTCCTGAGGCGGACAAATAGAGGGATTAAGGATTCTGCAGAGTTAGAACATAGAGGAATTACAGAAACAAAGAAGACCGCACCAACTTTCATGGCCAATTCAAATTTCAGACAAGTTAATGCTGAATTAAAGAATGTATTGGTCGATACGGTTGGAGAAGATCTTTTCACAAGAGAAAATCTATTAACCGAAGACAAGTTAGTTGACACCCACTACAATTTTAATGTATTCACTTTGTGGCTAGGGTATAATGACTTAGTGCTGATGTTTGTAACCATCTTTAATTATACCGATTGGCTCAATCACTTTGTGAGTTGATTTAGCAATGTCCACCCGTCCGTCTCTGTGTCCATGTAAACCTTGTAATCAAACTACAGCTCGCAAATATGAATATATTTTGATGCAATCTAGTATATAAGCGTCTATCGGCCATAGGATGAACGCTATTTAAATTGGTGAAAATCTGTTCATGTTCAAATTTGATTTATGCTTATTTTCTATATCCAATTAGTTGGGCCTTAGAGATAGGGCCTGGTATAGGGTATCGTATAGTCGGTCTAAACCGACTATAATTTTCATACTTGTTTAATGCCCGTAACTTCAACGAATAGATATCTACTAGTGCATGGTTACCTATCGTGTAAATCAAATTTCGTAATTTTAACTCGTAGGTATGACTTACCGGCTGGATAAACTTTAGTGTTTTTTACACGGAGGATTGTAGTTGGTTAATGTGTTAGGTAAATATAATTCAAATTCTTTTGGAAAAACTGTCAAATTAAAAAAAATTAAACAAAATAAAATGAAATTAAATATATATGTATATCCAAATAAAAATGAATTTAGAATTGCAGGAGCTAAGAACTTTGAGATATTTTCTACAAAGAAACTCTCAAAAAGCAACACACAAATATAGGGAAAGAAGTGACCATTTTGAAACTTGGAATAATTCAGAATTTCTGAAAAGGTTTCGGCTTTCCAAGACATTTTTTAAACTTTAGAATGCTACAAATTTCACAAATTAAAAGAATAACAAAATTTTTTGCATTTATTTGACATAATAATAAACGTCAAAGGAGAATGTTGCCATACTTTAGCAGATATCTATCCGGTAGAAACACTTAGGTAAAATAAACGTTAAAATTACCAATGTAACTTTATCAGATAGGTAAAGATATCTATTGGATATTAACACACGTAGTTATCTCTTTGTAGAAGTTACGGGCATAACTATAAGCTTCTAAGTGGGTATTTATTAGAGATGTGACGGATAGTGATTTGGCCGGATAACCAGATACCGGATATCCGGCAAGATGCGAGGCCGGATAGCCGAATATCCGCCGGCCGGATAGTAAATTAAAGATTTCATTATTTCTAGTTCGGCAGGCAATAACGCCGCGGTTACACCTTCAACTTTTGGTTGAAAGGCTTTTACACATACTGCTTGTCAGAATTCGTTGAAACTGGCAGCTGTGACGCAGGCTGTACGCAACAGGTTGATCAACTTTGTTGTTTATTCATTTTATTTTAAATATTTAGTTAAATTTTTAGTTAAAAAATCACTTTAATTTTTGTTTTAATAACTTTTCCACCAAACAAATCAAATGAATATGACACAGATGTTACAAATCAGCTGTTTAGTTGGTCAACTGGTTGAAACGCTGGTTGAAAGAGAAAATCGCAAGCAACCGCCTTTCAACTTTAAAATGTGTAAGTGTATTAGTGGAAAATTCGGAGTTGAAGGCAACTAGTTGAACGTGTAACCCCCGGGTAAACGACAATAAACGGGTGGAGCGATGTTAGTTATCTTTGGAAAATAACGTACTGCACTCTGGCAATACTGAAAATCAACAAATTAAAATCTGGCATTACTGAAAATCAACAGCTGATTGTTTCAATTACTTCATAATTTACTTCATAATTTGTACGAAAAGAGCAGAGAACATGTCTTCAATGATAAGAAAATCGCCTATTTGGCAATATTTTGAAATTAAAAGTGAAAATAATAAGTTTGCTATTTGTTTATTGTGCAAACTACCAATTTGTCGTGGTGGTGAAGGAAAAAAAGCAGGTGCGTAAGAGTAATGTTTTTTTTGCAGCCTATTTAATAATACAACCTACAAGTTTCGAATCATATACTTATTAATTTTAAATCTTCCCCCAGGCACATCTGCTATGAGCAATCATTTGAAATTAAAGCACCAAGAAAAATTCATGAATTTGAATAAAGATAAAATAAACGACGCAGCGGAGCCTGTCAACGCTTGTACAAGTTCCTCTTCTACAAGGCAACAGACTTTGTCAGAGGCGTTCGATAGAAAACTGCTTTGGGACATAAATAATGCAACTGCGAAAAAATACCATTATCTCATAGCAGAAATGATTGCACTGGATAATGAGCCACTTTGTGTCGTTGAAAGAGTTGGATTCGCAAGATTACTTAAGCAAGCTTTACCACGCTATGAATTGCCAAGCCGAGCCTTTATGACCCAAAAAATAATTCCCGATAGTTACAACCGAATTTTCAAAAAAATCCAAACAAGAATTTCAAGTGCTGTCGCAGTTTCTGTCACTTCTGACATGTGGACGTGTTTGCGCAATAACTCCAGCTTTCTGAGTTTCACAGCTCATTGGCTTTCTGCAGAATTTAAACTTCAACACGGAGTTCTAGCTATGAAACCGTTTTCAGGATCTCATACAGGAGAAAACATAGCAAATGAACTCAATAGTATTACATCTCGCTGGGATATTAAACAAAGCAAAATACATGTTATTGTTCATGACAGTGGCGCAAACATGGTCAAAGGCGTTCGAATGGCGGAGTATAATTCCGCCAGGTGTTTCATTCATTCGCTTCAGAGGGTTGTGCTTGAGTCTTTAAAGGTACAACCTGAAGTAATGGACTTGATTGCCAAAGGTAGACGTATCGTAACTCACTTCAATCATTCAGGTTTAGCAAAAGAAAAATTGCTGGTGCTTCAAAAAGAACTATGTTTACCAGAGCATCAATTGGTGCAAGATATAAACACGAGGTGGAATTCCACTTTCTATATGATGGAACGCTTATTGGAACAAAAACGTGTTATCTCCCTTTATGTGTCTGAAAACGACACACTTACTAATCTAACAACTCGTCAGTGGTGTTTGATGGAGCAGTGTGTACAACTTTTGAAGCCGTTTGAAGAAATAACTAAAATTACAAGTGCTGGCCTCTCCTGCATATCTGAAGTTATACCGCATGTAGCTGCATTAAAAAAATTCTTAGACAAGGACGAAACTATACGACGAACAGCGGATTTACTTAATATGAGAGGCTCCTTAAAAGCGCAATTGACATCTCGTTTTATTTCCTTAAGTGAAGATCCAAAATACCTTATTGCAACTTTTCTGGATCCCAGATTTAAGGCTAACTTTTTGGGAAAAGTTGAAGCTGAAAGAGCTCGACAGACTATTTTATTGGAACACTTAAGAATGACTTGCGACACGTCTTCCATCAGTAGTTGTTCATCGACGTCTTCAACTAGACCTAAACAGTTACGATTAAATGAAACTGATTCAAATGTAGCTCGTGAATCTCACGAAACATTTTGGGATTGTTTTAATGAAGTGGCAGATGAAAACAACATTCAGTCTAGCGATCATGAGAAGAACCAAATTGCTACCGAGATTGAATTCTTCTTGAAGGAAGTTCGAATTGATCGCAGTCAGGATCCTTACGCTTGGTGGTCGTTTAACTCCAAAAAATACCCAATTTTAACGTCTCTTACTAAAACGTTCCTTTCAGCTCCTTGCAGCAGCGTTTATAGCGAAAGACTTTTTTCGGAAGCTGGCTTGGTTTACGAAAACAAGCGAAATCGTCTATTGTCTGCGAACGCTGAAAATTTAGTTTTTATTCACCATAATCTACCTCTTCTTAATTTTGAGTATTAATGTCAATCGTTGTATTAATTGGACGTTTTTTAAGTTTTTAGTTTAAACATAAATTTTTCAGTAAAGTGAATATCTCAAAACGTATTTTAAGTTTTTGAAAGATAATTTGTAATTTTTTGTTACTTTTTTACCTTTAAATAAAAGCTATTTTATTGTTAGTTACTTAATACAAATTTATTTGCTTAAAATAATTCTAAGAAAATATCCGGCCGGCCAGATACCGGATAGTAGCTTATTATCCGATATCCGGCCGAATAGTAAATTTAGGCCGGATATCCGGCAAACCGGATAGTTGCCGGATATCCGTCACATCTCTAGTATTTATACATTTTTCTCCTAAAAATTATAATGCATATAAGTAGATACGAATTTGAATTAGTAAAAAATTAAACAATGTTATTTATATATATATATTTTTTTTAATGTAGTGTGTGTTTAATGGGTTGTGATCTTGGGGAGGCAAGACTCCATACGTTACCGAGGGATCCGAACCGGTATGTCTATATTTATATATTATTTGTATATTCTAAATTTGTTATTTTTTCTATATTAAATTGATATTCAGATCTTGTTCTTACATATTTATAACAAATAAACATCTTTTACAAAAGTCAATATAGTGTTTTTTATTAAAATCCAATGGTTTTTTTAATAACTTTTACAATTAGGTGGTCGATTTACAACAAAGTTGCTAGCTTTACAAAGTTACACAACAAATTTACCTTTATATATCCTAACAAACTTTGTACATCAAATGCTGTAAACCATAATCTGACTGTAAACTATATCCAGCAAAATACATTCAGATTTAAAACCAGATAGTTTTCTTATGGTCGTCTTAAAATAATATATTTTGGTATTGCGAGTAATATAGCCACTGATTCAACGAGTATACACTCGCAGAAATGTCTCCTCAAGCGCCGATGCTACTGCTGGAACTGCTCCGAGTGCCATTGGCGTTGTTGTGTGGTGTGTTGTGGGTCGGAAGGGCTATATGCGCTGTTAGATTGTCCAGATTTGTGATTACTACAAATTTGCGGTTGCTGTCTAATCTGGGTTGTGAAGACCCGTTCTACCCACTGATTTAAAGGTACTGATAGGGCTGTGCCAGCATAAGCTTTTACTTCCTCTGGGCACAAACGTTTAGGCACATCCCGCAAGTCTTTTTGATCTATTACTTTATCCGAAAAACTGCCTCCAACAGCAGCTTTGCTTATTGTACTCAACAATTTTTCCTGTTGCTATAAGTACACAATGATTATCATATCATGCACAGAAGAGGCAGAAAAATATTTTGTAGCAAAGAAAACTGGAAGAGTTTGGCTTAAAACTTTAATTATATAATCGTCACTGTAAGGTTTAAAAACAAATGCAGTGCATATATGAATATCAGTGATTTCAAAATGTTTATATATATTATTAACTTACAATGTTTTTCTGCTTTTGGTTCTTGCAATTGTTACAACAAATCCTTTTCTATGCCACTGAAATTTTCTGCTTTCCTTTTCAACTTTAAGTTGGGCTTTCTTAGCTACTTCTGCTTGTAGTCCATCTACTAATTTTTGTAAGTCATTTGTTGTTTTGTATGTTTTACATTTTACTGAAGTTGTTTTTCTTTATACTTCAATCCCATTTCCAAATACTCAATCAATTTTTGTAGTTCTTGGTGGTTTTGTATTTGTTGTTCGTAATTGTTAATTTTTGGAACTCACATTTTTGAGGGTTTACTAGCCTTTATAAAATTAAATCTGTTCAACAGGCTGTTGTTTAGAAGCGTTCTCAATTGTAGATATCTGTTGTTATATTTGAGATTTTGTCTTCAGTTGCGGCTAATTTTTATTCCTTTTCAGCTGGATGTCTATTAATAGGAGTAAAAAAAGTGCCAATTAATGTTTTATTTATAAAGCCAATGGTGTAGTGCCCAAAGCATTGAATAATACCGGACAAATTTCGATTTAGGACCACTCACGCGCAAGTCATAATCCAAAGCATTAATACCACAATTCAACTTGCGAAAAGTTTCGTGACTCGCCACCAGCAACTGGACCAATAGTTAGCTCAACTATAGTAATTTTTGATTCCTTCCTTTCGGCCCTGGGTTGAGCAGTGGTGAATGTAACTGGCAAATTTACCAGCATTTATACAAACATTACTGGTATTATCACAATCACAAGCTTTAGGTTTTAATATGCACCTATTATACCTTTTATTTCCGAAAAGGAAATACCACAGATTACTAAATTTAATGTTAATTTGTCAAAAATACAATTTTATGAATTTTTTTCAATGTTTATACTCACTAAATTTCCATTGTTTTTATTTTTTATGCTGTCAGTGGTTGAAAACATGTTCTATAGCTGTTCACTTGCACACATTATATTTTGTATATTCTATTTTTTTAATCTCTTTCGCACTTCTTTACCAAAACAAAATGGAGAAAAAGGTAAACAAAGCCATACGGTTCGAGATTGCTTTTTTGACAGCTGTCAAGCTGTCACAACTGGTATAAGCTGTGGCGTAAAGGTGCTATTACACGAAGTGTTTTTTACATATGTACTGTCACTTTTTTTATCCATATGAAATTCCTCATGTCTGTCAAAATTGTCTTTTACATATGATTCATAATTTTTGCTATCACACGTGCGTATGTATTTCCGTATGACATAACCTCTAAATGTAAACAACAGCTGATTTAATTTGTGAATTTACAAAAATTTGTTGTTAAAAAAAAGGTTATATATTTTTCAATTGTTAATTAATACTAAACAATTTATATTTCTTTCAATATTAATCTTTAAAATTTACTCTGTTTTTCTTTCGCCACAAGAAGTGTTGTATTTTCATTTGTTTGTCATGCAAAAATAGAACCTGTTCTAATTGAAAAATGTACATGTGACTTTCCTCATGTATTGTACATAAACAATGTTTCATACGTATCACACGATGTGTACAACTTTTGTTGTGGGATAATTTGACAGTACATATGTAAAAAACACATCATGTAATAGCACCTTAAGCATTTAGTGTATTATTTAGGTATCACCTCATATGTCACACGTGCCATCGTTAACTTATATATAAAAAAATACACTTTTCGAAAAAAGGGCAAAAAATAATGTTTTTTCTATTAAAATGCATTTATTTAGAAAAAAAATTCATGTGAGTCCGATCACAGGGGAGATGTGTAAACATCTGGTAATAAATAAAATGCAGAAAACATCGACAAAAAGGTTATTTCATATAATAATTTTTTCACCAAACAATCATGTCATACCGATTTGTCTTATTGGTCACATCTTACGCGTATTGTTAAATAGAAATTTACCCCCCTGCGCGTATAGGTGTTTACACATCAAAAATATTTTCCTAGAACCGCAATAAAATGTGGTGAGAATTTGAAATCGATCGGGAAGTTGCCCCTAAACTCCACTCAAGCCACTAAATAATAACGTTTCCGCTGTATTGGCTCTGCTAGCATAGCCATTTTGTTAAAATATATTTGAAAGTATTACTTAAATGTAAAATATAAACAAATTAAGCAAAAACAAATAAAAAATTGCACCTTTCCTGCCGTATCACAAATTGATAACACGAAGTGTTATGCAGCGCGTTGACTTTTTAATGACGTATTCCGAATTAATATTATGAAGTATGCTACACATGCAATATTTATCCCGTGAATAGCAACCCACGATCTGGATTTTACAAAATCAGGATATTCTGCGATATGGATCGCGATCCATCAATATTGCATGCTACATGTTCAATAATATTGTGATAATTGTATCGCCGTCAATATATATTGAACGTGAAGCAGGCGCCATATACACACATCTAAATCGCACGTCAAGCTAGCAAAAAATCTAAAATTTTTGATTTTGCTTCAATCATCAACGGTGCGACACATGCAAACACATTTTCACTAATACCACTAAATTGCTTGTCATGCATTTTGACCGTGTATATCCCGCTTTAAGGCCTAGTTAGCCACACGTAACCTTAAGTCGCAGTTCACACACGACGATTTTAGTTGCGCAATTCTTGAGTTTATAGATGTTTGCGGTGAGGGGAATAAAAAGGGAAAAATAATTGCCGGTTCTCGGCTATTTCAAGCAATTCTCTCATTCGCTTTTTTTTTTGATTGAATATTTGACATTTCTTTTCATTCGGTGTTTCGCTTCTTGGTGTGAATAATTCGTAATTATTGTTTGCTTTATTAAAATGGCGTTTAAATGGAATCGGGACTTAATTGAAAAATTAATAACTTTGGTTGAGGAAAACCATTGCATTTATTATGTTAAATGCAAAGAATATTTGGATCGGGACTAGAGCACAAATGTCAAATTATAAGAAAATAAAAGCAAAACAAAACAGTAAAATTGCCGAAGAAATTGTCGTGTGTGGACATAAAAGCAAGTTCAAAAGAGAATTGCCCAAAAGTAGCGCAATAAAAATTGCCTTGTGTGACCCCCGACTAACCAAACGTGTCAGCTGTTTTTTGTGTTACATGAAAAGCATTTAGAGCAGTTACCGAAATCAACTGTCACGTAACCGGAACGTCCTAATCTGTTGAATATAGAGTTTTGCTACGTTTGTACGTTATATTTATGGATAGCTGTGTAGTGTGTTTGATAGGTCTTAGTTACCATACCTTCAGTACGGTAACTAAATGCTAACATTAAACCATTTTAATTAACGGCAACAATATCCACACACACCGAACTTTAGCGTGAGAAACATTTATTTCTCAAACTGCAATACAATACAGTTATGTTTAGTTTATTTAATTCACCTGTGTGGAAATCTGCTGTGCTTGCAGATTCCCACACACATTTAATTGTATTCTAGAGTAAGTTAGAATTTAAGTACAATTTGAAAAATTAATTAAAAAATAAACGTGAACAGAAACAGTCGCACAAGCGGCTGTTCAAAACGAAAATTAAAGTGTTTTAATATAAAAACATATTATAGCTGATAAAGTTTTGTTAATTTTACACAGCAACATGCTGGTTAATTTTTTACGTTCTGTAATTGCACTAAATGCCAACGTTACATTTACGGTACGGATACATTTTGACAACGTGTGGCTAACTAGGCCTTTAGTTATCAAATTGAAAAATTTGTGATTCTCAACTTGATAGCAGTTGGTGTCAAATGGAAGGTACGGAATTGCCATATTTAAAAAAAAAATACTAATTCTAGAAATGAAAACAATGTAATTTTTTTAATGTTTCAATTTAATTTCATTGCATATTTAATATTATTATGTACATGTTAATATGTTTTTAAATTAAGAATTAAAATAAATGAATTATTTATTTGTAAATTTTTTGAATATTATTATTAGATATAATACATAAGAATTTTAATTAAAAATTCGAAAAAAGTAGAAATAATTTTTTTTTTTTTATATATCAATTAATTATTTGTATTTTTTGGCATTTTTAATTTAATTTATAGTGCGTTTACATCTGAGGAAAATCTAGTAGATTTTAGCTGGAATCTATTTCAAAATCTATACCGTTTACATCTATTTTTTTTTTTTGTAATTTTTGAGATTTTGTTTTCACATCAATAAACAGCTCATTAAAATAAAATATACAAACTAGAAGTACCAAAAATAAACAAAACAATAGAAAAATTGAGATATGGAAAATTTTAAAAAGGAACAGATTTTATAATTATATTATACATCAACAATGAAAAAAGCACAAAGTGGAAATTTTGCGAAAAAAAAAACATCAGCATATGTTAAATGTATTGTTCGAACAACAAAAACAAATTTATTTTCCACAATTGTTATTTAGCAGATTGGAATGGGCACATGTCAGTATAAAAAGTTATAACTTTTCAATTACTAAATATTTTTTTATTATAGATTCGTTATTTTTTTTGTTCTTTGCTAATAATTATTATTTTATTTCCTTTTTAATTTACTTGTTTCAGTTCGAATCAAATTCTCTTTGCGAATGGTCGTGTGAATAATTAAAGCGCTTAGAGTACAACTATTTAAAATTAAAAACAAGTGTATAAGTTAACGATGGCACATGTGACATATGAGGTGATACCCAAATAGCACACTTAATGCTTACGCCATGTCTACCAATTCGAACAAAACATTTCAAGCTTTATTCTTAGGTTTGTTTCTCATAAAAATGGTAATACTATTCCACACACACGTTGCATTGTCAGCTAGTAGACAACAAACAAGAAACGCAATAAGCTCACTTTAAGTAGACGATATTGTTCTTTTAGTTAGTCAGTTAAGAATTAGAACTAAACAGGTTTGGTAATAAAACCTTAATTTAAGTAAAAATAGCATAAAAATAAATAAAATGTAATTGGCACTTAACAGGCGGCTTGTGAAGAAATTTTTTTTTAACAAGAAAATATTTCGAGTAAAAAACAAAAAAATCACCAAGTGAATAAAAAATAAAATTTATTTAAATAAATTATTTTTTTTTTAACTATTAAAAGTTCAACAAGCGAAGAAAATCTTCGAAAATTCAAAATCTTCAAAAATTCAACATAAAATTTTTAAACATTTTTTTGCAACTATTTAAATCAACAAGTATATATCAAGAACCTTTTCAACAAAAGCAATTGCTATAGGCATCCGATTAGACATGAGATGGGTGGGACCCCAGTACCATCTTATACAGGAAAAATGTTGCACATTGATATATTTTCTACAGACAGAAAATACTTCCTCACATGTGTTGATAAGTTTTCGAAATTCGCCGTGGTTCAACCAATCCCATCCCGTACGATCATAGACTTAAAAGTCCCAATTATTCAGCTAATGAAAATTTTTCCGGATACAAAGAATATTTATTGCGAAATTGAACCAGCGTTTAAATCCGAGACCATTACGGCTATGCTGAGAAACCAATTTGGCGTGGTCGTTGCAAATGCTCCTCCGCTTCATAGCACTCAGGTCGAACGTTTTCATAGCATTTTGGCGGAGACTGCGAGATGTCTCAAACTCGAGAGGAAAATCGAGGATACAATTGAGCTCATAATATTTGCTACGGCACCATATAATAAAACTATTCACTCGGTGATCAACAAAAAACCTATAGAAGTGATTCACAGTACATCGGCAGAAGTAAGGAAGAAATAAAATGGAAAATCATGAAAGCTCAGCGAATTCAACTTGATAGGGAAAATATTCAAGATTGACATAGGGGAGCATGTGCTCGTAAGGAATAATAAAAGATTAGGAAACAAGTTAACCCCTTTATATACGGAGGAGAGAGTAGAGGCCGACTTAGGAACTACAGTTCTTGTTAAAGGGAGGGTGGTCCATAAGGACAATTTAAGATAAAACTAATTTCTCAACCACATACAACCGCTCCACTTTTATTTTGTCCTGTTTATATTTTTTTTTTTTTTTTTTGCTTCTAGGATTTTACTTATGATGATATTTCCACTGCAGACAGTGACCGCAAAATTAATGGACTATTCTAATTTCGACTATATTTCTATTATGGACGGGTAAGTAATCATATGGCAGGATTTTGATTACCTTAGGCATACTACAAACCTGACACTGTACTCAGAAATAGCCGACGAAACCAAACATCTTACAAAACATTTTCCTTTGTCTCATATGTTGAAAGTTTTGGAATCGGATGTTACCCGAATAAGAGCAATTTTGGCATCATTTGATATTCACCACAGACATGCTAGAAGCATTAATATTTTAGGCACTGCCCTAAAGGCAGTTGCTGGTACACCAGATTTTGATGATTTCAAGAATGTAAAATTCAAGCTACATGAGATCATTGAATCAGAAAATAGACAAATACTGGTAAACACAAAAACACAGGATCAGATAAACAAAATTACGGAAGCCGTTAATGTTATTCCAAAGACAAACAAATTGATACGGGGCATTTATATGAAACGCTACTGGCAAGAAATAGAATAATGGCGTCAGAACTTGAAACTTTGATGCTGTCCATAACCCTTGCAAAGATAGGAATAATTAACCCTGTAATTCTGAATTCTGAAGATTTAACTAAAATTGTAAATGTGCGCTCTACAAATACCACTGTGACTGATATAATGGAGGTATCATTTATTAAAGTCTTATTAGATAATAATTTTTTGCATTTTATCATTAAATATCCTAAGCCTAGAATAGAATGTAAGAAGGTGAGTTTATTTCCTGTCCAACATAATGGAACAATATTGCATCTTGATAAAGACAACATCGTAGCTGACTGTGGAAATAAAATAATCGCCGTCGGAAATTGCAGCGCAACACTTACGACAACTTTCTGTAAGGAGCTATAACATCTCACATGTGCTCAACAACTGCACTCTGGTGGCATAGCTCGATGCGATACTCGGCCCAGTCATCTTAATCCTTTGGTTGTAATTGATGACGGTATTATCATCAACGACGACTCTGCCGTAATAAAGATGACTGATACTTAATTACCTTTGATGACGAGATCCAGGTGAATGGGTCTATTTATAAAAACTTGAAACAAAATCTGAAAAAAATACCAAGCTCAGCTAGTATGGCAACTTTAAATATCACTGGGCACCAGGAAATACTAAGCCTCCCATACCTCCGGAAATTGGGAATCAAAAACCTGCAGTGCATTGGGGAGGTCGAACATAAACTTATCATTGGCCCAACGATCTCCACGGTTGTTATAATTGGCATTCTACTAACCTATTGCCTAGTTTCTAAAGTACGTCAGAGGCAAATGAGGAAACGCCAGGATCATGCCATCCAGGTTACTATTGACAGCTTTAAGAGAACCGAGGACGGCTCTCACTTGAGTGAGGGAGGAGTTAACGATGGCACATGTGACATATGAGGTGATACCCAAATAGTACACTTAATGCTTACGCCATGTCTACCAATTCGAACAAAACATTCTCAAGCTTTATGCTTAGGTTTGTTTCTCATAAAAATGGTAATATTATTCCACACACACGTTGCATTGTCAGCAAGTAGACAACAAACAAGAAACGCAATAAGCTCACTTTAAGTGGACGATATTGTTCTTTTAGTTAGTCAATTAAGAATTACAACCAAACAGGTTTGGTAATATAACCTTAATTTAAGTAAAAATAGCATAAAAATAAAGTAAACTTTTTAAATAAAAACCCACTTAAAAGTAATTTATATTTTTGTTTTTGCAATTGCCTATTCTTGATCTCATTTGAACTCACGTGGTAGTCAATTCAGCTTAAAACAGGAATACAAATTTAGCGATTGCCCATGGAGCCAAATCTGCATTAAAAAGAATGCTCCTTGCCAACAAGATGACAAAACTTCCTCTGGGTTTTGTTAATCCGAACATTGTGTCAAATTCAAGCAACAGAATTAGTCTGCTTGCTGGCCTCAATGATATGGACCTAACTCCTGTATCAAATATTAACGATGTTAAACAACACAAACCTCCACCTATTGTTATAGAAGCTAACGCCTCATTTACAGAAATTCAAAAGCTGCTTGGTAAGGATTGTATTTTCAAACGTACTTCAATTGGTACCAAAATTTTGGATCCAAGTAAAGAATTGTACGAATACTACAAGCAAATTCTTAAAGAGAGTAAGATGGAGTTTCATTCATATGGCTCCAAAGATAATAGGTTATACACAACCTTTTTACACGGTTTACCCCGCATAAAAACTGGGGACATCAACTAAGAGCTAAAAAACTACGACCTATACCCTTCTTCCGTGGCTAAAATATTCACCAAATTCAGTTCGAACAACAATGCTGTTTACAAAGTTCAATTTGTTCGTAAAAATTTTAATCCAACTGCCTTAAAAAACGTAAGAACGATTTCCAATATTATAATTTCTTGGAAAAAATACAAATCTAAATCCAGGAACAGACCAACTCAATGCTGGAACTGCTTAATGTATGGCAATGGTGGTGAACATTGTCATCGAAGTGCTGCGTGTATGATATGTACAGAACAACATCATACAAGTGTGTGTCCGTTTAACACAAATGAAAAAAGACCAACTGTTTTACATGCTTCAATTGCAAAAAAACATGGAAAAGGGAGAACTGATCATTCTGCAAACGACATCAACTGTCCGTTACGTTCTCTCTATTTGGAAACTAGAACAAGAGTAACTTCTAAAAGTCAGAGTAGCAGCAGAAAACAACAAAATATCTCATTTCAACCAAAGGTAGGAGACTTCCCTACTTTAAGAAACAACAACACTAATTGTATCAATAACATCAATAATAACACCAATTATAACAGCAAAGGCACATATGCTAACCAGCTGAGAATAAACAACGATTTATTTAGCATCGATGAGCTATTTGATATTTTCACCACAGCTATGGATGATTTGCATAGGTGCACTTCAAAAGTACAACAAATCAAAGTTGTAATGTCAATGGTGAAATACGCCCATGGATTATACTAATTTAAACGAATGCAAAATGCTTCACTTGAATGCTAATGGCATTTCAAACTTTTCTAAATTAAAACAATTTGAGATGCTAATTGAACGAGGAAATATTAAAATAGCATCTTTGAATGAAACATTTTTTTCAGAAAATCATAGACCCTATTTATAGAAGTGACAGAACAGATGCAAGAGGAGGTGGAGTAGCTCTGTTAATTCATAAATCTGTCGCACATAAAAACCTCTTTATATCAAACACCTCATCAATTGAAAACATCTCAATTGAAGTTATTATAAATAACAGACCTATTGTAGTATCTTCGTTATATTCGCCAAGATATACCCATAACTTCTGTGCTGATATCTTGAACCTAACACCTTCCACCAAAGAATACATAGTTTTTGGTGACCTAAATGCCAAACATTGTTCTTGGAATTACCGTTCAAATAATACTGCATGAATCGCACTCAACAACCTACAGCAATCAAGCAATTTTTTCATTCACTATCCTAAAAGTCCAACCCTATTCCCCCATCGACACAGTCGCGAAGCATCCACAGTCGATATTATTTTAAGCAATTCCGCTTTAAATATAGATGTAAAAATAATGGATTACGAAATACCATCAGACCATCGCCCTATTATATGTACACTTAAAAGATCAATGGCCTTGCAGGTTGACCTCAATTATTATGATTATAGCGCAACCAACAGGAACATTTATATGAATTTTGTACACATTAAAATCACGTTATATTCGGATATATACAATACCAAGGTAGAAATTGATCAGGAAATCCAAAAATTTATAAATGTAGTTTTCGAAGCAAGGGACGTATCTACACCTAAAATAACCCAACAAAATAATTACATATTACCAGAAAGTACTGTGAAATATATTAAACTAAGAAGAAGCTTTAAAAGGGATCTTCAAATATAACCGAGCAAACTTTTTATAATCAATGTACTAAGTTTCTAACTAACATGATTGATAAAAGTATTAATTCGGAACGCAATAAGAAATGGTGTCAATTATTATCCAATTTAAAACCAGGTGATAAATTATTTTGGAGAATAAGTAGGAACTTGCGAGAAAAAGGAAAAAATCAAATCTGTCATCTTGAGGTTGGAAATACAAGGATAACATCTGATAAGGACAAGGCTGAAGTCCTGGCAAATACATTTGTCAAAGCAAATAACCTCACTTCGAATTACAACCACTCAGCGGATATAGTAATAAATACAACAGTAAATAATTTTAAGAAGGAAAATCCCAGTTCTGAGTCAGCAATTTATACATCTCTAGAAGAAGTAATGAATATTGTCTCATTAGTAAAACCCTCAAAATCTCCTGGTTTTGACAATGTTCCCAACCTGTTCTTAAAGAAACTACCACTCAAAGCTCTAAAATTACTGGTTATAATATTTAACAGCTGCATCAAACTCAACTATTTCCCAAACCATTTCAAAAATGCTAAGGTTATAGACATAAACAAACCTAGTAAGCCAAAAATAACCCAAATAGCTATAGACCTATTAGTTTATTAAGCAACTTAGGTAAAATATTTGAAAAATACTACATTTTCGTCTTAGTGAATTTGTAACGACCAATTCTATTGTTGCTAAAGAACAATTTGGATTTAAAAAAGGGCATAGCACTACTCACCAAATAAACAGAATTAAAAATCAAATAATCACCAATAAAAACAATAAACGTTCAACGGGTCTAATATTGTTAGATATTGAAAAAGCGTTTGACACCGTTTGGCATAATGGCCTCTTATTTAAACGTCTTGATGCAAATACACCAAAATATTTATGTAAACTTATTTCAGATTTCATTCACGACAGAAGCTTTAAAGTTGCTATTAATAATGAAACATCAACTCCAAAAACCATTACCTCAGGGTTACCTCAAGGATCAGTCTTGTCGTCATTGCTTTACTCGATATATACATCCGATTTGAAAGTCCCAAAATATATGAAAATTGCTTATTACGCAGATGATACTGCGTTAATTTCTTCAAACAAACTTACAAGTGCACTCGTGAAGAAAATGGAGAAGGTCTTGTAAATTGCAGTAAATATTTTCACGAAGGGAAAATCAAAATTAATCCAAACAAGACCCAAGCAATAATTTTTCCATTCAACAAATCTCCCAAAAGACTGCCAAGACGTCATCTTCTTATTGGAAATAATACCATATATGTACTTAACGATGTCAAATATCTCGGAGTTGTCTTGGACAAAAAGCTCACATTTAAACAACATATTATAGCTATGTGTCAAAAAGCAATTAAATCATTTAAAGCATTATCGCCACTACCAAATAGAAGGTCATTTCTAAACCACCAAAACAAAAATCTACTCTTCAAAAGTGTTATAAGGCCAATATTAACATACGCGTGTCCTATTTGGAGTGACGCTGCCAACTGTCACCTAAAACGCTTACAAATTATACAAAACAAATGTCTTAAAATGATATATAAAAAGCCCTGGAGGTATCTTACAAATCTTCTTCATGAAGAAACCGGTTATGAAAAAATTATCGATTTCATATCAAGAATTAATAACAATTACTTTGCCAAAATTGAAAATTCCTCTTACCCACTGATAAGAGAGTGTAGAGAAATAACGTAAAATTAAAAAAGAAATCACCAAACTGAAAATTATATGCTTATAGAGGTCTATTACTTCTAATAAACCTCCTATAAGCATATACATAAATATTTTCAGATAGTATTTGAATATATTAAATCATATAAAGGTTTTTGGAACAAGTCTAGTTTAGTGGTTATACCCCGATTTTTTTAAATTTTTTTGGAGGGGATAGGGGCTTTTGGTGTGATTTAGGAGAAATAGTTTTTTTTTTCGGTCGGACCTATTTTCAGAGTTATGAACCGACAAACTTTGACCTTGATTCGTACATAACTTTGTTAATTATTATCGGATTTCAGCAATATATATATATGGAAAGCTTACTTGAGTGCCTCTCATTTGGTATTTCAAAATTTAAATCCATTAACCCATTATGAACCTATTGATTTTTTTTTGTATTTTTTAAAATTTTTTTTCGGAAACGTCCCATTATCTCATAAAATTATCTATATAATGTTAGTATTTACACCAACTGTGTGATAGGTGGGTCCACTAGCTTCATTTCGATGCATGTTTTGACCTCTTAGCCCTCTTAGGACCGGAGATATTAGGGATTTTACCTACACTTTTTAATTTTTTTTTTCGCGAAATTAACCCATAACATATTATACTATTATTCTACTCTTATTTTTCGGCCTGTTATGTGAATTTTTGCAAACAAAACATTTTTCCATTTTGCTGGAATTATAACATTACTTATTATATTTTTATTTTTTCCGCCAGCGGCACTTTTTTCAAATAATAAAAAAAACACAAATTTCAATTTATCTATTCATCTGTAACATTTTTCTCACTTCCTGCAAGTGACGAGTCTGAACTATTTTCGGAATCCAGTTCTTCCTCCGCAGCTAAATATTGTAATTCTTCATGATTTGTTGACGGTTTCATGGGATTTTTCAAAAAAAATTTTCGTAATAGGAGGGAGAGTAGAATAATAGTATAATATATTATGAGTTGATTTGGGCATAAAAATAGAAAACGTATTATTTATAAAATTTTTGTTCGGAAAAGCGCCGCAGGGAAAATTTTTTAGAAAAAATCGCGCGATTTTTTCAAAAAAATTTCATAATAATAATTAAGAGTAGAATAATAGTATATTATGGGTTGATTTGGGCATAAAAATAGAAAATGTATTTTTTTTTTAATTTTTTGTTCAGAAAAGCGCCGCAGACCAAAAATTTTCATAATAGGACTGATAAATAAGAGTAGAATAATAGTAGATATTAGAACGAATAAATAACAAAAATCGTATTCAAGTTGAAAAAATGTTTGGTCTAAAGTGGAGACAACTGTGGGATGTCTAATTGAAAGTTAAAATATTTCTCAAAGATTGGAAAAAAAATTTAAGTCTTAAGTTGTCAAGTTGAAAGCATACAAGGAGAAAAATTGTTCAACTCAAGTTGAGAATTACATTGGACATCAATTAGTCTGGGTTCACACAAGGCAATTTTTGTTGCGCAATTTTTTTTCAATTCTCTTTTAAAGTTGCCTTATTGTTCACACAGAGAAATTTATTGCCGCAACTTTTCGTTTTCTTTTGTTTTCAAATTCTTACATTTTTGACAGTTCACTATATTAGTTTGTGCAAAAAGTATTTATTATTGGTTCAAAGTGAAATATCTATTTGTGTGAAGAAATGAAAGTCAAAGATAGAATTAAATAATAAAAAAAATAATAAAATAAACGAAATAATAATAATTTTAAACAGCGAAGCGAAGAATAAAAAGAAATGTCAAATAATAAGCTGCAGCTAACTTAATGTTTATAATTACGAATGGCACAACAAAACGAGTTGCCGAGTACAAGCAACTCCGTACCAAATATCACTCTTCTTTCCCCTCTCTCCTACAAACTCAAGAATTGCGCAACAAAAGTTGCCTTGTTTGAGCACGGACTTAGAGAAGTTAACTTTTCTCCAGCATTGCATACTGGGAACACTATAATTCGCTTCAAGCATGTTACATTTAAGTTATTAAAGAGTAAAAGAGATATCCAGAGATAGCTAGCTAGCAGCAGGAGAAATAAACAAATTTATTAAAGTCAATTGTCTATATTTCTCTTTTTCTTTTGAATTTACAATTACAAAACACTTCCTGAAACACAAAGAGTTGTATTGTTGGATGATATATGTAATTAAATGAAATTCATTGCTTAATAAAGGTGTTATTACATGATGTGTTTTTTTACATATGTACTGTCAAATTTTCCCACAACAAAAGTTGTACACATCGTGTGATACATATGAAACATTGTTTATGTACAATACATGAGGAAAGTCACAAGTACATTTTTCAATTAGAACAGGTTCTATTTTTGCACGACAAACATATGAAAATACAACACTGCTTGTGGCGAAAGAAAAAAAGAGTAAATTTTAAAGATTAATATTAAAAGAAAAATAAATTGTGTAGTATTAATTAACAATTAAAAAATATATAACTTTTTTTTAACAATAAATTTTTGTAAATTCACAAATTAAATCAGCTGTTGTTTACATTTGGAGGTTATGTCATACGGAAATACATATGCACGTGTGATAGCAAAAATTATGAATCGTATGTAAAAGACAATTTTGACAGACATGAGGAATTTCATATGGATAAAAAAAGTGACAGTACATATGTAAAAAACACTTCGTGTAATAGCACCTTAAAGCTGCGTTTTGCTTGTGTTTTTCTTATATTTTATGCTTGTGGCGAAGGAAAAACAGAGTAAGTTATAAAGACCAATATTGAAAGAAATACAAATTGTTTAATATTAATTAACAATTAAAAAATATTTAAAGTATATATCTTTATTTTTAGCAATAAATTTTTGTAAATTCACAAACTAAATTAGCTGTTGTTTACATTTAGAGGTTATGTCAAACGGAAATACATATGTACGTTTGAACGCAAAAATTATGAATCGTATGTAAAACGCCAATTTTGACACACGTACGGAATTACGTATGGATCGTAAAACTGAATTTACATATGGAAAATATACATAGTGTAAACACACCTAAGTTATAATTCATTTGAAAAGTTACTTGCTAATATACACGGGAAAAAATAAAGTAAAAGAATTATATATGTAAAGTTAGTAGAGCCCTAAACACATAACGGCGAGTTGCGAGTACGAGTAAAAAGTAAGCTTTTTACATGCGACAATTTGTGCTTTTATAAAATCATCAAAATGCTTTCGAGCAGCTGATTGTCCTACTGTCAAGCCCTAAACACATAACGGCGAGTTGCGAGTGCGAGTAAAAACTAAGCTTTTTGCATGCGAGAATTTGTGCTTTTGTGCTTTTACAAAATCATCAAAATGCTTTCGGGCAGCTGATTGTCCTACTGTCAATCATAATTCAATTGTCAATTGTATACAAAGCTGTTAATATAACAAACAATATATATAACAAAATGAATAAAATCGAATTTATTAACGGGTTAAATAAAGTAATTACTATAGTAGGCATCGCGTTTAAAGCCTATCAGCTGATTCTCCTGATATCTAATTTTTCTCGCACAGAAAATAGAATCAATTCTATTTCCCTTGCAAGTGTTTTTACAACCTAAGTTGGCAACGCCACACAAAAAAGCTTTACTATCGACCTCGCTTCCACATATAGAAAAAATCATGCTGCCTCATACCCGTTTTTCTCGCACTCGCAACTCGCAGTTATGTGTTTAGGGCTTAACACGCTGTCTCGACTAGCTATAATTTCTGACAATGTTCATGTTCAAGTCAGAGAAACAAAATGAGAGAAAACGCGAAGTGAGCAAATTATGTTTAGACATTTCATTTCCAAATTGTCTTTGAACAGTAAAGATCAAAAATTTGTTATTGTACTCAATGCCTTAAAAGAGTTACAAAAACTAAAAATATAAATTGAAGAAGAAAAAATGAAAGAAAAAGCACTAGATTTTGAGTGAATCCTTTTTTAGAATGAAATTAATAATTTCGCTTTTATTTAAAGTTGCGCAATTTTAATATACTTAAACGTCAAAACTTCAAATAAATGGCTGAGTTTATGACAGACTTTCTGTCATGGCAAAAACTTGGATTTGTTAGTCATGACATGAACATTGGCGTTGTCCACTAGACATTGACTAAAACATTGTCATGAATTATGGCTAGTCGAGACACCATGTAATGGCACCAAATTTTTCGTGCGAGTAATGGCTGCCAATAACGATGATTAATGTTACCCTGTTATAAATTTAATGCAAATTTACTGGAATCTGCAAAATTGTAATTAAAGTTTTAACTTGTTAAATC
The DNA here is from genome assembly GCA_963682025.1 of Cordilura impudica. Lineage (NCBI taxonomy): Eukaryota > Metazoa > Arthropoda > Insecta > Diptera > Scathophagidae > Cordilura > Cordilura impudica. The sequence goes on along the minus strand of OY821520.1, from coordinate 177,057,995 downwards.
TATTATTATTTATTTCTTGAAATGCGCATATAATAACGCCAGTTTCTTAATTATAGAGCAGAAATATTTTTAACTATTATTAAAATAATACTAATAATAATATATGAAAACATTTTTCCTCAAACATGTGCCTGTATAATAAACTAGGTAACTATTAAAAAAAAATTTTGAGAGAGAAGTAAACAAATTTTTTCAAGTTTACGCTTCGACAACATTTTAAAAATGAGATTGCAGTTAGATGTGTGAACACAAAAGTTAATGGCGATGGATTCGACTAATTCGAACAATTTTTCGTTGATGCGTACACAACGATTTCACAATTGCAGTGTGATGTGAGATAGCAGGGTAATTGACATATATATTGCTCAAATGCACGTAAAAACAACAAAAACAACGCCAAAAAATTTATTTAATTTCATTCACCCCAAAATGCTTTTCCTCCCAACAAAAAATTAAATCCGGGGTTCTTCCCTTGATTTTGACTTGTTCCAAAAATAATACTTTAGATATTTTACTGCATTTATAATTTCGAATGTATATAACATCGTTTTTATATGTGAGTAATAAAACCGAGATATTTTGTTAATATTTTTCCTTTGAGTGGACAAGTTATACTTTTGCTATGATATGGTAGAATAAAATTTTACTTCAAAGTGCAACCATGTACATTGTTACAACTCTGTCAAGCAGCCATATTTAATATATTTTAGGAAAGCTGAATAAAGTTTGGATTTCATTATTTTGTACGTGGAATATTTTACGAAAATTGTAAAATCTGATCCAGTGCATATTGCATTCCATGCTAATCAGATATATTACATATACAAGGTCGAGTGCGCAATTGTTACTATATCATTGGCCTGTATCAGTCGCATTAAATATATACGCAGAAGGTAAGACTCTGTCGAAACCCATTATTTACACATATCATTTCGTATATAAATTATTTTCTACTTCTTTCCAACAAAAATAAAGAAAATGTGTAATTAAGTATTAAAAATGTTAAAGTGTGATTGCATTAAAATGCATATAAATGAATATAAAGACAGTACAGTGGTGCATACAAAGCAAAAAGTGCGAACAAAAATAAAATGTCGGGTTAAATTTTCTAAACTGTTGTAGTGTCTTGACTTATTTCTTTTTGAAATGTGAAAACTGCCAAAAGTAATATAAAAATAAAGGTAAGATTTTACAGAATCATATCCAAAGTAAAAATTGCAATAAAAGTTTGTATGTAATCGAAAACATAGTTAAAAATAACATCTAAATATTAAAAATCATCGTTTAGTGGTCGATACATATTTAAGAATATAGCATTAAACACATAGACGACAGCGGCTACACGACTACAGCCTGTCAAAAATAAAATACACACGTTTATATGAAAGCAATTATTTTGACACTAACACGGCTATACGATAACTTTTGTCGCTGTAGTCAACTTAGGATAATTTCTTTTTTTGTTGGCCACAAAGCAAAAAAATAGTTGACAATATAAAACATCTAAAAGATATTAGTGCTATGAAATATTTACTTTTGTTGTTAAACAAATTTATTTATTTATTTTTACGTTATAATGCATTATAAATAAGTAATTGTAAATATAGGTCAAGTTTATATAGAATCATGCCTGTTTTTCCATTTTAATAAATTGAAAAAATATAATTGGCATTTGTATAAAAACAGCTGTTTATATTGTTATATGTTGCTGTCGTTTTCAAAAAAATTAAGTAGCTGACTACACGACTACAATTGCAGCCAGCAGCATATGTAGCCGTGTTGTCGTGTGCCGCAGTTGTCTATGTTTCATGCATAAGACTTATTTTTAATCACTTTGATTTACATATTTCTTAAGAAAAGGATTTATTAAAATAAAAAAAGTAGAACTTAATAGTCTAGGCCACCAAAATTTTTTAAAATTTAAGTTTATTCAATATATCTACCATTTTATGGGGTAGGGGGGGTGGTTTGGGTTAAGGTTATAAAGGCGAAAAAAAAGGCGTATTTTCATGATATAAAGTTTGGAATATAAATATTTCATATACACGTTTTAGTATATCATTTGAAGTATCTGAAAAAATATTAAATTAAAAATAACAAATAAGTGCATGACAGCGAATCTGGGGAAGCGCCTCGAAGAAAATTATGCGGTAAACTTCGTAACTCGTTAGTCCCGTTATATCTGACTACAACGAATGTGAAGCAAAGCAAAATGTCAAAAAATTTGTTTCAACGAAAAGAGCAAAGAGGAATTTGCGAGCACGGCAAACTCCGTAAACGAAAGTTTTCTTTTCTCTTCCTTTCACCCTCTTGCATACAAACTAAAAGCGGGATATACACGGTCAAAATGATTGAACTGCATTTTGGTGGTATTAGTGAAAATGTGTTTGTATGTGTCACACCGACGATGATTGAAGCAAAATCAAAAATTTTGAGATTTTCTGCTTGCATGACGTACGAATTTGATGTGTGTATATCGTTGATTGATCAAGCATGTTCTCATTTTTAATGTGACTTTGAAGCAAATGGTTGTGAGGAGATGTCGGATGAAAGGAAAAATATTTTAGAATTGCTGGAAGCTTGCCATTAAGTTTTCGTGGGTAAATGAATTCCTTTTTTTTAACCACTCCTTCATCCAGATACGTCTCTTCTTCTTTTTCATTTTCTTTTAAGCACACTGCCAAAATGGTGACAAGTGTATCGTCCGCTACCGACATGATGTTTACAGCACAAAATCAAAAACCAAATGAATGATTGAAGTGCTATGCAGTACCGTGTATGTTCAAAGCTTCATGCACACATACATGAATTTGACGTCAAGCATTTTGACCGTGTATACTGGCCTAAAGAGTTTTCGAACTAGAATGTGTGTAAAATTTGCGTGTGGAAACGCAGACTTAAGGTGCTATTACACGAAGTGTTTTTTACATATGTACTGTCACTTTTTTTATCCATATGAAATTCCTCATGTCTGTCAAAATTTTCTTTTACATACGATTCATAATTTTTGGTATCACACGTGCATATGTATTTCCGTATGACATAACCTCTAAATGTAAACAACAGCTGATTTAATTTGTGAATTTACAAAAATTTGTTAAAAAAAAAGTTATATATTTTTGAATTGTTAATTAATATTAAACAATTTATTTTTCTTTCAATATTAATCTTTATAATTTACTCTGTTTTTCTTTCGCCACAAGCAGTGTTGTATTTTCATATGTTTGTCATGCAAAAATAGAACCTGTTCTAATTGAAAAATGTACTTGTGACTTTCCTCATGTATTGTACATAAACAATGTTTCATATGTATCACACGATGTGTACAACTTTTGCTGTGGGAAATTTTGACAGTACATATGTAAAAAACACATCATGTAATAGCACCTTTACGGATCATCTGAAACAAAAAATCGAAATATGTTTAAAACGTGATTTGTTTCCCTAGGTAGTCAGCTGGAGTTTTTTTTTTTTTTATATATGGTAGCATGTTGAAGTGAAAACCGCGTTTTTCGTTAAATTTTTTTTTGATTTAGTTATTAAAAAATGAATTTATGTGTAGAAATAGTGTATAAAATTTCAAAAAAGTGGCCAAGTAGATTTTGAGTTATTATGTTTACGAATTTCAAAAATGTTTGTAAGAAAATCGATGGCTTAAATCTAGTTGAGTGGCTACACCCCGATTTTTTTTAGTGTGAGGGGCTTTTGGGGTGATTTAGGGGAAATAATTTTTGATGTGTAAACATCTATGCGCTCAGGGCGGGTAAAATCCAATTCCACAATACAATCACAAAAACGGTGTAAGGGAAAAACGGTGTGTTGTATATCTAAAAGTGCTATTACATGATGTGTTTTTTACATATGTACTGTCAAATTTTCCCACAACAAAAGTTGTACACATCAAGTGATACATATGAAACATTGTTTTTACAATACATGAGGAAAGTCACATGTACATTTTTCAATTAGAACAGGTTCTATTTTTGCATGACAAACATATGAAAATACAACACTGCTTGTGGCGAAAGAAAAACAGAGTAAATTATAAAGATTAATATTGAAAGAAAAATAAATTGTTTAATATTAATTAACAATTAAAAAATATATAACTTTTTTTTAACATTAAATTTTTGTAAATTCACAAATTAAATCAGCTGTTGTTTACATTTAGAGGTTATGTTACACGGAAATACATATGTACGTGTGATAGCAAAAATTATGAATCGTATGTAAAGGAGAATTTTGACAGACATGAGCAATTTCATATGGATAAAAAAAGTGACAGTACATATGTTTTTTACATATGTACTGTCACTTTTTTATCCATATGAAATTCTTCATGTCTGTCAAAATTGTCTTTTACATACGATTCATAATTTTTGCTATCACACGTGCGTATGTATTTCCGTATGACATAACCTCTAAATGTAAACAACAGCTGATTTAATTTGTGAATTTACAAAAATTTGTTGTTAAAAAAAGGTTATGTATTTTTTAATTGTTAATTAATACTAAGCAATTTATTTTTCTTTCAATATTAATCTTAAAAATTTACTCTGTTTTTCTTTCGCCACAAGCAGTGTTGTATTTTCATTTGTTTGTCATGCAAAAATAGAACCTGTTCTAATTGAAAAATGTACGTGTGACATTCTTCATGTATTGTACATAAACAATGTTTCATATGTATCACACGATGTGTACAACTTTTGTTGTGGGAAAATTTGACAGTACATATGTAAAAAACACATCATGTAATAGCACCTTAAGTGAATTGGTGTATTTAGTATGCAGAACCGAGTTCGCTGTTTAAGGTGCTATTACATGCTGTGTTTTTTACATATGTATGTACTGTCAAATTTTCCCACAACAAAAGTTGTACACATCGTGTGATACATATAAAACATTGTTTATGTACAATACATGAGGAAAGTCACATGTACATTTTTCAATTAAAACAGGTTCTATTTTTGCATGACAAACATATGAAAATACAACACTGCTTGTGGCGAAAGAAAAACAGAGCAAATTTTAAAGATTAATATTGAAAGAAAAAATAAATTGTTTAGTATTAATTTACAATAAAAAAATATATAACCATTTTTTTAACAATAAATTTTTGTAAATCCACAAATTAAATCAGCTGTTGTTTACATTTAGAGGTTATGTCATACGGAAATACATACATATGCACGTGTGAGCAAAAATTATGAATCGTATGCAAAAGACAATTTTGACAGACATGAGGAATTTCATATGGATAAAAAAAAGTGACTGTACATAAGTAAAAAAACACTTCGTGTAATAGCACCTTTAGCAAAAAAAAATCTTTCGTTAATTTTGAAATCTTTTTCGTTAATTTAAAATATTCAAGCTATTGACTGCTAGGTGTGCTGTTAGTTTAACATGTTTCCAAACTTACAGAGTTGTTTTTTTAAGACTCTAGTATATATTCGCTATTGACCGAACTTTTTTAGCAAGCAGAACCGCTAAATGTGCTGTGAGTTTAAAAAGCTAAATATTAGGAAAACTTTGAAGAAGTTGAAAATAAACTTAGGTGTTTTTTTTAATTACTACACCTTTTTCAATTGTATTTCAGAAAACATCAATTGAATTTCAGTATCAATTGTGTATCAATTGTATTTCAGAAAACATCAATTGATTTTCAAATAGTATCAATTGAATTTTAGAAAACATCAGTTGAATTTCAGAAAGTATCAATTGTGTTTCAGAAAACATCAATTGATTTTCAGAAAATATCAATTGTGTTTCAGAAAGTATCAATTGTATTTTAGAAAATATCAATTGACTTTCAGAAAGTATCAATTGAATTTCAGAAAACATCAATTGATTTTCAGTAATAATCAATTGTATTTCAGAAAGCATCAATTGATTTTCAGAAAGTATCATTTGTATTTCAGAAAACATCAATTGAATTTCAGAAAATATCAATTGAGTTTCAGAAATTATCAAATGTATTTCAGCAATTATCAAATATATTTCAGAAAATATCAACTGCATTTCAGAAAACATCAAATGTATTTCAGAAATTATTAAATGTATTTCAGAAAACAGCAAATGTATTTCAGCAATTATCTAATGAATTTCAGAAAACATCAAATTTATTTCAGAAAACATAAAATGTATTTCTGAAATTATCAAATGTATTTCAAAAATATCAATTGTATTTCAGAAAACATCAAATGTATTTCAGAAATTATTAAATTTATTTCAGAAAATATGAATTGAATTTCAGAATATATCAATTGAGTCTCAGAAAAATAGTCAGAACGCTATATAAAAATATATTTTTTTAAGTATTATACTGGGTTTGTAATATTTCTTGAAAACTACATATCGTCATCTAAAATGCAAAAGATCGTAATATCTTTATTTTTTTACAGGAGAAGCAAAAAACATCATAAAACAAAAAGTACTTTAATCTTAATACCCAAAGTTTAGAATCAAGCTGAAATACATTTGATGTTTTCTGAAATATATTTCATACTTTCTGAAATATATTTGATACTTTCTGAAATACAATTGGAAAAGGTGTAGATGTTTACACATCTCCCCTGTGATCGGACTCGCATTGATTTTTTTTTAACGGTCGAGCATATTTGTACATAACTTTGTTAATTATTATTGGATTTCAGCAATATATATATATCATTGGAAAGCTTACTTGATGTCTTTCATTTGGTATTTAAGGTTTTAAAAGTTAAAAAGTCTTATTTTCATATTTTTATATTTTAAGATACGAATCATATTGGATTATTTATTTCATATACACGTTATAGCATAACTTTTTAAGAATCTTTGAAAAAAATTCAATTAAAAATTTTAATAAATAAGTCTGTGACAGCGAATCTCCGGAGGCGTTGTTGTTTGGCGGTGAACATCATAAGTCGTTACCGGATCATGTGAAATAAAAAAATCAAAATGCGCTTAAAAGGTGACACGTTTCCTGAGGTAGCGACGAAGAGTTTTTTCAATTTTTTTTTTTTGCAGCATTTTGAAATGAAAAACACGATTTTTGCTATAAAATTTCGGGAATTTGTTGTTAAAAAATGGGGAAGGGAATGGAAAATAAAAAAACTTCGTGGTTACCTGATGATTTATGTTGAGATATATGTATGTGTAAAATTTCAAAAGAATCGGTCAAGTAGATTTTTACTTATGTTCACGGACTTCGAACATTTATTTGCGAGAAAATCGATTTAAAGTTTTTTAAAAACTGATTTATATACGATACACCGTATGAGGCCGGTCGCTGGAAATGCTGTATCTTAAGTTTTGTTCCGATTTACTTGAAATTTTGATACAACACTCTCGACATGTTGTACATTCAGAAAGAGAAATGCAAAAAAAAGGTTTTAAAACATTATCCCCCTCTTAAAATAAAACATAAACTAGAAATACCAAAAATAAACTAAACAGTAGGAAAAATTTTATAATTATATTATGCATCAAAAATGAAAAAAGCACAAGCTGAAATAGAAATTTTGCGAAAAAAACATCAGTATTTGTTAAATGTATTGTTTGAACAACAAAAACAAATGCATTTTGCACAATTATTATGTAGCAGATGGGAATGGGCACATATAAGTATAAAAAATTATAACTTTTCATTTTTATTAATAATTAATATTTTATTTCCTTTTTATTCAACTTGTTTGCTTTTGTTTTTGTTTTTAAATATCTTCTTTTCAGTCACTACTACAATATTTAAAAATCACAGTAGTATCATTTGGTAGTGCCCAAGTTTGGCAAGATTTTGTGAGATTTTGCACAAATCTGGTAACGAGCTAAATTTTGTTTAGTATGGGAAATTAGTAAAACTGAGCTATATTTGGCTCGAAATCTCGTATATACTAGATTTTGCTTAGATGTAAATGCACCATGACAGATTTTCATTCATACTTTCAGAAATTTGTTTTACTTTTATTGTTTTTCACATTCACAAATAAACATCAACAGCTGATTAGCTGTCAACAGCCTACAACACGTGAGACTGGTGGTATACTTTTATATATGTACTTCACTCCATGAAAATACACAATTTCAACTTTTTTGACAGTAGTCCAAAACGCGTTGAAACTTATAAATGTGGAAGTACACACCACGCGTTTCCACGGCAATGCTTTTTGAGCTTTATAAGAGTTTTGCGCTGCATAGCACGCGTTATAAACATATTTTATTTTTTTGCTGGCCTTTTTTTTGCTCTTTCTACACTCAATATTTTTCTTTTCGTATGGGCATTTACATGGTCACATAAGTGACAGTCATACGCTTCAATGAGATGAAGAACAAGGAAAAACTTATTTCAAACATATCTTGGCTTCTCCAAGCAATTTCATGATCAACTAATTAGTTGTTGGTACTTTATTTATCTTATGTTTTTCGGTTATTGTATCTAACCTGACTCAGTTTTCCCCAAAAAAAAAACATCAAAATTGGCTCTATTTTCTTATTGCCATGTTTTAATAAACAATGGTCTGACGTCATCTAGAGCTTATAATATCGCCTGACGTCAGATGGGTTTATGAGTTCGGGTATGTGGCGCCCTGTCATTCAATCAACTCTGTTGACGTCAGTAAAGTAATTAGCAACTCAGCTACGTTTTTTGACCTCCTTATAAGACAACGATGTAACTCGCTGTTTTGTCTATATATACTTTCAACGACACCGGTTGTACACACGAGCAATACAATAAAATATAATATTAAACCTTGTCAACGCGTATTTAGATTTAGAATAAACTTTAAATAAAAAACTATAATATTGAATATATAAAAGAGTAAACACTAAAGTGGTGACCCCGACGTGATAGCTGGTGTCAGGTGTGCAATTTTTTTGGTAAGGCTGCTTAAATTTTTTTCGAGTATATGTAAAAAGATGAAATCAAAGATGGCCGAGCGTTAAGTTAGCAGTTTTTCGGGAACATACTATAGCGTCATCTACATAACCTCAACAAATTTCATTTTTTCAACGTAAAAAAAGTGCAACACGCTTAATGAACATGAACGATAGCGACAGCGGTTTGCCATCAAACATCAACATAAGTTTACCCGGGATGCAGAATCCACAACCAACAGCCAATCCAGCGCCAAGCAGTGTCGCGGTAGTTTATGCCAGACTCCCATTGCCTCAGATGGCCAGCTCGAACATCGAGTCGTGGTTCATCACCATGGACTTTTGGTTCACTGCTTCTGGCATCACATCCGATAAACAAAAAGCAGCAACCGTTTTAGCAGCATTGGACCCAAGTGTGGTTGCACAATTGGCCGAGGTAATTTCAGCGATCCCCCAAACCGAAAGGTATGAGTTCGTACGCGCCAAAATTACGGAGCATTTTGCTGACAGCGAACAACGCCGCCTCAATCGCTTATTATCCGAATTGCCACTTGGGGATAAAAAGCCGTCCGAGCTGTACTACGAGATGAAGCGAGTCGCCGGTACCACGATTGGTGAAGCTGCTTTGAAAGGCCTGTGGATTAAGAGATTGCCTGACATAGTTCAGCCGGTTGTTGCTGCATCATCTGGCAATGCCGCCGAATTCACAAAAATAGCCGATTCAATTCTAGATGCGGTTACAACAAACCAGGTACGTGCTGTTGTCGCACAACATAGTGAGATTGACGACCTACGCGCTGCCGTGTCAACATTAACGAAACGTTTCGAAGACTTTGCGCTAAAACCACGTTCCCGAAGCCGAACTCAAAGAAGCCGAAGCCGAGGAGGCCGAGCTAACCATGACTTATCGACAACACAAAATTCATCAGCATGGTGCTGGTACCATCAGAAGTACGGACGTGACGCCAAAAAATGCCGATCTCCTTGCCGTCACAAGCAAAAACGTGCCGTTAACACGGTTTCATCCGACGCCGGCACGACATCAGCATGAAGCCAAATGCGGGTGGAAAGTAGTCGGAAAAACTTTTCCACTGATCGCAGAATTTTCCGGTTACAGGTAAGAGACAATTTTACAAAAAATAATTTTTTAGTCGACACAGGCGCAGATGTGTCCGTCCTTCCGCTGGCTGCAAAATCGCGAGATATGAAGCCGACCAGTACGCAACTGTACGCAGCCAATGGTGCATCGATTACAGTCCTAGGCGAGAAGCGCATAACTTTAGATCTCGGTCTACGCCGAAAATTTGAATGGCCATTCGTGGTCGCTGATGTAACGGCGCCAATCATAGGAGCCGATTTCATCCGTTTTTATGATTTGCTCATAGACTTACGTCGCAACAAACTCATCGACAGCACGGCACGTGGCTTTTCGACCGCTATAACATCCGCCCAGATCAACGCCGCTGAAATAAAACCATCCGAATTTACTGATCTCATAAACGAATTCGCTGACATTACGAGATTAGCACCTATTGGCTCCATCACCAAATCAACAATTTTTCATCGCATCGAAACGACAGGCCAGCCTATTTTTTCCCGACCACGACGCCTATCGCCTGAAAAACTGGCCGCAGCCCGAGCTGAATTTGAAGAATTAAGGCTGGCAGGAATTTGTCAACCATCGAGCAGCAACTGGGCAAGCCCCTTGCACTTAGTCGAAAAAAGTAATGGCTCTTGGAGACCCTGTGGCGATTACCGAGCCCTCAACGCTCAAACAGTTCCCGACCGCTACCCACTGCCATACTTGACCGATTTTACAAATATTTTAAACGGTAAAAAAATTTTTTCTAAAATAGATCTCCAGAAGGCTTACCACCAGGTTCCAATTCATCCCCAGGATGTACCGAAAACAGCCATAACGACACCTTTTGGCTTGTTCGAATTTAAGTTCATGACGTTTGGACTATGCAACGCTGCACAAACGTTCCAAAGATTAATAAATGAAGTGCTACGTGGCCTGGACTTCGTTTTTCCGTATATCGACGACATATTTATTGCATCATCTTCCATCGAACAACATCGGAAAGACCTCAGAATGGTTCTAGATCGACTTCGGAGAAATAACTTGGCAATAAATCTGTCCAAATGTGAATTTGGAAGAACAAAAATTCAATTTCTTGGACATGATGTCACCGCCAACGGAATTCGACCCTTACCCGAGAAAGTAGCTGCAGTTCGAGATTTCCCAAAACCGGCAGTGGCTAAAGAATTGAAAAGGTTTTTGGCAATGATAAACTTCTACAGAAGATTCTTACCACACGCGCTTAAACACCAATCGAAGCTGCAGTCACTCATCAAAGGGAACGTCAAAAACGACAACACGCCTATTTCATGGACCTCGGAAACCGAGAAATTTTTTATAAAATGCAAACAGGAGCTCGCGGATGCAACGGCCTTGGAACATCCAGCAAAACACGCACAGTTGGTACTTTTCGTCGATGCTTCTGACATTGCAGTCGGGGCTGCACTCCACCAATGTATAGACGGCGAATTACGACCGCTCGGATTTTATTCCAAAAAGCTAACCGATGCTCAGCTAAAATACAGCACTTACGACCGTGAGTTAACGGCAATGTACCAAGGTGTTTGTCACTTTCGATACATGATCGAAGGTAGAAGCTGCTACATCGTCACCGACCACCGACCTCTGACCTTCGCATTTTCTCAGAGCCTAGAAAAAGCTTCTCCCCGAAGAGCAAGGCAACTCGATTTCATTGGCCAGTTCACTACGGACATTCGCTACACGCCCGGCAAAGAAAACATCACAGCCGACTTCATGTCCCGCATACAGATGCTCAACCAATTCGTGGATTATACCAAGATCGCAGCAGCCCAACGAGATGATCTGGAGATACAACAATTAAAGTCAGGTATACCCTCAAATTCGCTCTCGCTTAAATCTTTTGCCATTACAGGGAGCGACCTCGAACTTATTTGCGACACTTCCACAAATTTTGTTCGACCGTTCATCCCGAAAGAGTTTCGCAACCAAGTGTTATCAATGGTACACAATTTGGCTCACTCCGGTGTACGTGCTACAACCAAGCTAATGACGAGAAGATTTGTTTGGCCATCTATAAACAACGACACGGCCAATTTCGTCCGAAATTGCATCGCTTGTCAACGCTCAAAGGTGCAACGTCATACAAAGTCAACACCGGCGAAATACGAACCGTTAAGGGAACGCTTTTCTCACATCAACATTGATATCGTTGGTCCGTTTCCATCGTGCGAAGGACAGCGATATTGCTTAACGATCATTGACCGGTTCACACGTTGGCCAGAAGCCGTCCCCATACCCGACATGACAGCCGAAACAGTAGCTAAAGCCATTTTGTTTCATTGGATTTCGAGGTTCGGAGTACCGGCTAAAATAACGTCAGATCGCGGCAGACAGTTCGAGTCAGCTATTTTCACCGAATTGATGACAACCATCGGCGCAAAACATCTGCGGACCATGCCATACCACCCACAATCGAATGGCATTATAGAAAGGTGGCATCGGGTTTTTAAAGCAGCCATACTTTGTGCCGATCCGGCAAAATGGATTTACTGCCTACCAACGATTCTCCTTGGATTACGAGTCGTTTTTAAGTCCGACATAGGTGCATCTCCTGCCGAGCTAGTCTATGGTACAATATTGAGATTACCTGGCGAATTTTTCGACACGATCAAGCCAACCGAAATTACGAGTGAAACCGTTTCACAATTTCAAACCTCAATGCGCAATTTACGACCAACTCAAACATCTCATCACGGACAGATAAAAACCTTCGTCAGCCCAGCTTTGTCTTCATCTACGCATGTCTTCGTACGCAATGACTCAGTACACCCGTCGCTGACTCATCCCTACGATGGGCCTTATCCAATAATTCGTAAAGCTACACTAAACACTAAAGGTATATAGCAGCAAGAAGTGAAATTTAAGTAAAGATTAAACTTAATTATTGTATTAATGCTTACATGACAAAACTTGGAAAAAACAAATTGTAGTAATGGCGGTGTATAGAAGTGAAACAGATTTTGTGCAATTTTTGAACAAATATGTATCTGAAACAACTTATGATTTAATAATAGCAGGTGATTTCAACATCGATTGGAACAAAGAAGAAACATATAAAAGCAGATTGGAAAGTATTTTACATAATAATGGACTAAATAATCGCAAAAAGTTCGGGAACAATAATAGAATACGTTATAACAAATAATGGTAATATATCAACGAAAACCAATAGTGCCAATAAAATATCAGACCATGAAACAATCGATATAAAAATCTAATATTTATTTATTTAATGTAATATATTTTACAAATTAATTTATAAAATATATTTAGAAAAAAGCGCAGGGTAACTGGACCATATTGCGCGAAAAATATTAAAATTGAAATTTAAAAGAAAAAGTATACAATAGATTATTAGTTTACAACGAAAAAATAAGTATATAATATAAGTATACATATGTATTAAGAATATGAAAGATTGGTTTATATATCAGAAATGCCATGTTTGTTAATTGACGATAGGTTTTTTGTCAGTTGGTATGGCTCCGAGCAGTCAAGGATTTTATCAAGCGGATCAACCATCCCGGAAATTGGACATTATTTAATGACATGGAAAACGCTCATAACTAGATAACAGGAACTGCACATTAAAGGATCAGAATGGTTATAGTAATGTTGAGTGTTGAATAGTCTCTTCCCAACTCTGATACGAGCAAGTAATACGCATTGAGATTGGTATAACTTTGAAGGTATATAGGTCCCTTGTTGTTTGTAACGGGTGATTTTTTAAGAGCTTGATAACTTTTTTTTAAAAAAAAAACGCATAAAATTTGCAAAATCTCATCGGTTCTTTATTTGAAACGTTAGATTGGTCCATGACATTTACTTTTTGAAGATAATTTCATTTAAATGTTGACCGCGGCTGCGTCTTAGGTGGTCCATTCGGAAAGTCCAATTTTGGGCAACTTTTTCGAGCATTTCGGCCGGAATAGCCCGAATTTCTTCGGAAATGTTGTCTTCCAAAGCTGGAATAGTTGCTGGCTTATTTCTGTAGACTTTAGACTTGACGTAGCCCCACAAAAAATAGTCTAAAGGCGTCAAATCGCATGATCTTGGTGGCCAACTTACCGGTCCATTTCTTGAGATGAATTGTTCTCCGAAGTTTTCCCTCAAAATGGCCATAGAATCGCGAGCTGTGTGGCATGTAGCGCCATCTTGTTGAAACCACATGTCAACCAAGTTCAGTTCTTCCATTTTTGGCAACAAAAAGTTTGTTAGCATCGAACGATAGCGATCGCCATTCACCGTAACGTTGCGTCCAACAGCATCTTTGAAAAAATACGGTCCAATGATTCCACCAGCGTACAAACCACACCAAACAGTGCATTTTTCGGGATGCATGGGCAGTTCTTGAACGGCTTCTGGTTGCTCTTCACTCCAAATACGGCAATTTTGCTTATTTACGAAGCCATTCAACCAGAAATGAGCCTCATCGCTGAACAAAATTTGTCGATAAAAAAGCGGATTTTCTGCCAACTTTTCTAGGGCCCATTCACTGAAAATTAGACGTTGTGGCAGATCGTTCGGCTTCAGTTCTTGCACGAGCTGTATTTTATACGGTTTTACACCAAGATCTTTGCGTAAAATCTTCCATGTGGTCGAATAACACAAACCCAATTGCTGCGAACGGCGACGAATCGACATTTCACGGTCTTCAGTAACACTCTCAGAAACAGACGCAATATTCTCTTCTGTACGCACTGTACGCATTCGTGTGGTTGGTTTAATGTCCAATAAAGTAAACTGAGTGCGAAACTTGGTCACAATCGCATTAATTGTTTGCTCACTTGGTAGACCATAAATCGGACGTAAAGCGCGAAACACATTTCGAACCGAACACTGATTTTGGTAATAAAATTCAATGATTTGCAAGCGTTGCTCGTTAGTAAGTCTATTCATGATGAAATGTCAAAGCATACTGAGCATCTTTCTCTTTGACACCATGTCTGAAATCCCACGTGATCTGTCAAATACTAATGCATGAAAATCCTAACCTCAAAAAAATCACCCGTTATTATGTTGTCTAAGAAAAGATTCTGAATTTCGCCATATATCTCTTCGGTTGTTTTCATAAATGGAATTAAAGCTTTGCTCATGACAAAATGGGGGCATGGAACTTCAGTTATCAAGGGTAATTTAACAGCTTCTTTTGCCGCACTTTCCGCAACCTCAATGCCTTTAATACCAATGTGTGAAGAATTTGATGGTGTATGTTAGGATTTTTCAAAATACTGTCATAAATGCAATTTTTGTTGAATAAAATCACTTTGACGGCACTGAGACTATCTGAACATATAAAAGTTTTTGCATCCTTTTCAATAGCATATATAATTGCTGACTTTGTTTAACAACCAACCAATTTGAGTTCTGAAGCTGATTTTGTACCACAGCATATGTCGCTAAACCATTCTGGAAAGATCCATCTGTATAGAGCTCAGTGTCAATAGAATAGTTATGGATATTGTCTGCATCGTAGGATTTAAAAATTTCTGGGGTTGTGTCCGATTTTTTATGCGCGGCTAAGCTTAAATTAAACACAATATTTTGCGCAGTACTAAGATCGTTATTAGGCTTAGAATGTAAAGGAATTTAGAATTTAGGGAGGAGAGATAATATTTTACAAAAATCATTGTTGTGTTTTGTTGTCTCAAGAGTTAATAGTTAACCAAAATAGCTCCTGTAGACCATCCTTAGGAATAGTTATTGATGTAGATCAGTGCTGTTCATTTCATAGGACAATTCTGTGGTTTTTTGGAATAACCGCGTAAGTCCATTTTTTGTCAGTTTTGAGTTAACGATGCCAATTATATTAATTTTTAACGCTCTTTACATGTGTTAAATTTTTTTTTTTTAAATATTGACCATTTATGAGTTTTTTCTTTAAATAACGACGTAACTTAAATGTTTATTAAATTAATTTGCAGCACTAACGACGTATGTCAACCTACGTTTAATCGCAGACAAATTATTTTCTCAGAAAATACATAGCGACATACGTTACTAATGACAAAAATGAAAAATAATTTTGGATTAGTTTTTAGTTTATAACCACTTGTAAAAACTTTTGTGTTTATTTCTGTTATTTTTTGTCACTATTATTCTTGATACGTTGTTATATTCTCATCCTAAGTCCCGTTAACTTTTTGTTGAACAAAAAATCCATTTTTCAAGCAACAACCACTTATGTCTACATGGGTGGTTGCATTGGTAGTTTTCTTTTTCAAAGAAAACGATGTTTGTCGACATAAGTTATTTTATCTGCACACACTTTAAGTGTAATTTACATATTGTTTTTTCGTCTTTCTCCAGGATCCATTCCTCTGAAGATTTTTGACTCAAAATTTTATATAAAGTATTTATTGCCCATACCTACAGGACTGTTAAATAAAAAGCTCTAAAATATTTATATCGAGCCCATACTTTCAAATATAACGTTTTTTGGCTCCCCTGAACATTTTGGTTTTATGACATACGCGGTTATTCTAGAAAACCACAGAATTGTCCCTGCTCAACTCACATGTATTCTTACGCTCTTGCATTTAGTCGTCACTGAAACAGCGACGGATGAAGACACGTGCGGGTGTTTGCCGGTTTTCTTTTAAGGTATTGAAAAAAAAATTAATAGTAATATACGAAAAATATTTTATGAGTATAAATGTATTTGGTAATTTGTTATAAAACATGTAAGGAAAATAATTTAAATGAAATAGAAAAGCTGTTTGATTAAAAAAAAACAAATTTTTGTTGAAAAATTAAAAGAATCGTTGATCAAATTGGAAACCAAGATTGACAAATAAAAATTGTGAACATTTTTTTTCAGATTTAAAGTTTATTTGTTTTTAACAACGTAACGCATCAAGTTCTGCAAATTTAAAAAATGTTTTAATACGCAACTGTCGCGAAAGAATAAATATTGAAAAATTTGTGATACAAGATCTATAAAAGTCTTTAATAAAATTATTAAAAAAACTAATTTATTTATTATAAAAGATGAAATGATTTTAAAAATTTGAGTCCGATCGTTCACTCATTCATTCATTGAATGTATTTTTTTTCCTTCCAAAAAGTGTGTTTGTTTAATTTTTTTTTAACAGGATGAGATCATTGATATTAATTGCAAAAATCTACTGGTTTTTGCTTTTTATAGAATAAAAAAAAGCCAGCCTAATGTATATACATATGTATTTATTTTTTTCCTTTCAAAAATTTGATTTTTGTTTAATTTTTATTTCTTTAAAACAGTTTTACACACAACATGAACAGTTTCATATTTTCAATAAAAAATAAATTCATACAGAGACTGCTATTAACCCATTGAACATTTCTTACAGTGCAATTCTCATTTTCTCACCAACATAATTACATTTTTATTTTTGAATACCACTGATCTAGATATTAAGTTTATTGATCTTTTATTTAAAATAGAAATGAAATCAGGTGATCTTGATTCAATCCTTAAGGATTCAATAGGTGTGGCTTTTAACAGACCCGTAGCAGTTCGAAAACAGCCATTTAAGGCTGCATCTAGTTTTGTAACATTTACCTTAGATGTCCAACCATAAACGGTCCTACTGTGTTGGATCAAGCCATGAGCTAAAGAACTACATATTTCAATGGCCGTTTCAATATGCGGTCCTTTTTTCTTTGAGCAAATTAATTTTAGAAGATTTTTTATCTAGTGTAATTTAACAATTAAACTTTTAAAATGCTCATTCCACAACAAATTTTTGGTAAAAATAACACCAACAATCCTTAACTGATTTTGTGTAAGTATCTCAGCATTGCCAGTCATTATAACGGAGTTACAGCAATTTGTTTTCTACAAACATGTAACAAACTCCTCGAACAGTCGCCCATTCAAAATTCTATTATTCAACATTTTTAAGTTCGCTGAAACAGTAACAGGTGTGCCAGATGTAACGGAAAAAATATTATCAGCATATATACCAACATATTCAATACCCGGTAAATTTTAAGGATTTATCCAGAGAATTTGAGTATATTGTGAAGAGTACCACAGCCAATGGTGATCTTTGAGGAACGCCATTGTCTAATGGATGCAATTGCGATACAAAACCATAAATTTTAACCATTACAATACGATTAGACACGAACGAAAAAATAAGTTTGATTATTGAAAATGCTTTCTCAATATCTTCTGACAGTACCACGCAGTGACTTCTTGAAGCTAAATTATATCTTAATAAGGAGTGAACACCAAAAGGCATGATGTAGGCAAAAAGGCATGTTGTAGTGAAGATACGTGTTTCATAGCATGTTTCCAAAACCGTGTTGCGATTATTTTCTCAAAAATTTTAGACAATACAGGGATCAAAGATATATGACGATAGTCTTCGATTTTGTTAATATTTTCATCTGGTTTTGGTATGGGCACAATATGGGAAATTTTCCAGTCATGAGGGTAAATACCATTCTGTAAGATGGTGTTATAAAGTTGAAGTAGACGTTTCTTAAAATCTGCAGGAGAATGTCTGATCATGGTATAAGTTATACGATCGCTTGAAGGAGTTGTACCCTTAACCTTATTGAGTGCATCATTAAGTTCATCGATACAAATTCGTTCACATAAAATATTATCCATTGAATCTGAAGGATCACTTATTTGCAAAATATAATTTTGTGACACTATGTCGGGATTAAATTCTCCATCAGACCCAATTGAGCACCAAAACCGTGCAAACCTATTTGCAATATCAAGAGGATGGTCTATAACAACATAAAGATCTACAATTGTTGGAAATTAATTTCTCCATTCCGTTCTAATGGTTGACCCTCATCCATAAGTTTCGAACATCTAAGATTGGGTTTAATGAATTTAAAAAGTTGTTCCATGTGAGCCGTTTAGCAGATATAGATTCACGTTTAACAAGTGCACTCGCCCTCCTAAAGTTGATTTCATTTTCTGGGCTTCTGTGTCTTTTAAAACGATTCCAAGCGACATGTTTATCCTTAATCAGTTTAGCTATGTAAGAGTTAAACCATGCACTTGGCTTGGTGCATTGTGGTATAGTTTCATTTGCAGATTTTGTAATTATTCTTTTAAGTTGAGCAGCTTCTCTGTTAAACATCCACCGATGTTTGTGTATTCCGTGTGCTAGAAGTGCTGGTAAACCATCATTTAAGATTATTAAACCTAATTCATCAGCAAACTCTATCCAAATAACACCACTATGGGATGCCGATCGGGAGCCCCACAATGGATTCTGAGAGTTAAGGTCACCAATGATCAGATAATGCTCATTAGAGAATCTTCCAATGCAATTTAATATGGAATCTGTTATTCTGATATTGTTTTCCTTATATATATTAGTGATATGTAATTTACTATTTCCATTAATAGTTATTGTCTGGAACAGAAGTTCCCCAGTAGATTTAATTTGTTGGCTTACATGGATATTGTTTTGAATTAGAAAGGCTATTCCAGATTTAGCATAACACTGTGTAACAAATTCAGGTTAGCAAAAGTTAGGTCGATTCTGAGAGTGAGGGGTGAAAATAGAGGCTAAATTAGAAGACCCGTATCGCGTCGTTTGTTTATGTTAGTTCGAATTTTTTTTTAATCGACCTTCGAACTTTGCAGTCAAATGTCGATTTTCAGCATATTGTTTATATGGTTTTTTGGCTATAACTCGTCGACTAATTGATATTTTCTCAATCTGTAAAAGCCAAATTATTGCTAGAGACCTGTGCAACAATTAAAATTTTTAAAAAAATTGATTTAGAAAATTTTTGTGGTGCTTATGAAGCAAAATGTTGGAAAAATTATTTTTTTTTTCATGCTTTTTGAAAATATTTTCCACAAAACTAAGTCTTTGTTTTTCTTTCTGTTTGATCTATAATATGCTTCTCAGTTTCTTCAATAAATTTCATTTGAAAAGAAAATGGTCTTAGTCGATAATTTGCGTTAAAAATCCCAAAACCATTAAATAAAAATAGCGATTTAGGTAGAAGTAATTAAAAAGGGAAGTTCCAAGAATTAGTAAAACAACTTTTTGTTTTTAACCACCGCACATGTAGCGATTTCTTTTATTTCGTACAATGTCTTTTAATTTTGGCTCGGTCGTGATAAAATTCGTTATTAATTTTTTTGGAACTTATTTCATTTTGTGAGTGATTTAAGTTAAGTGCATCAGTTTCATAAAAATAACAAAAAAAAAAAAACATTGAATAATATATATTGTATTAAAAATGTCGGAACCAATATGTAAAATGGACCATTTTTGTAATGTTTGTGGAGGTTTCATAGCTAGCGATGAAAAATGTGGCAATGCGAGTGATTTTTTTTGGAGAAAACAATACTTCTCGCAAGAGTTTATCACTGACGTAAACTATGCCCCTAAAAAAGTTTGCTTTAATTGCTATTTAACTCTTATGCAATGGAAAAGTGAAAAGAAGAAGGCTATGCCTTTTGGTATACCAATGGTGTGGTTAGACAACAGCCCGCATCAAGAAGAAAATTGCTATGAATGTATCAACTACCATAAAACTTTGAATAGAAGGAATGCAAAGAATAAAACTTATGTAGCAGTGCCAAGTGTCCAATTACCATTACCGCACTCAGAATTCGTTCCAGTACCAACATACCGAAGTATGGATCTTCAAACAGATATCAGTACTACTACCGCCGCTGCTACATCCATGGATTTCTTCTCAGAATACGACCCTGGTGAAGGTACATCCTATGAAACATCAAAGGACCCAATCCTAGTCACACAAAACCAATTGGATGGAATTGTTGCAAATTTGTGTTTGACTCAGAAAAAATCAGAACTACTGGCTTCATTTTTGAAAGGAAATAATTTGCTGGCGAAAGGTACCAAAGTAACAGCATATCGAAAACGCCAAAAAGAGTTAGAAAAGTTCTTCAATGTGAATGATGCAAAAAATTTCGCTTATTGCAACGATATTGAAAAGTTAATGGAGACGGTAGGGTTAACCTATAAAAAAGATGATTGGCGTTTTTTCATCGATAGTTCACTAATCAGCTTAAAAGTTGTGCTTTTGCACAAGACAAATAGAATGCCTTCTGTTCCGATTGCGTATAGCACTGACACTAGTGAAAATTTCGATAATTTGAAACACATCCTGGAAGTAGTCAAATATAACGAAAACCAGTGGCGCATAAGCTGCGACCTCAAAATAGTTTCATTGATTACAGGCTTAACAGCATCTGGCCGTCCAAAATATCCGTGTTTTTTGTGGGATTCACGATACGGAGAAGGTATTAAAGGAAGAAACCAGTACAAACAGCATAACTGGAATAGTCGCATTGGACGGAAATGGCCTAAAGACAATAGGCTACACGAAAGTCTTGTTCCTGAAATGAAAATTTTGTTACCGTTGCTCCACATTAAACTTGGCATTGCTAAAAATTTTTTGAAATGTATCGCAAAAAGACCAGCAGTATTCAACCGCTTAAAAGACATTTTCCCAAGACTAAGTAACGCCAAAATTCAGGAAGGGGTTCTTAATGGTCCCGACATACGGAAACTAATGAGTCGTCAAGATTTTGACCAAGTTCTGACAGACCGAGAATTAAATGCATGGCTCGCATTGAAAGCAGTCATTAAAGGACTTTTGGGTAAAGAACGCAAAGACAACTACAGGCAATCTGTTGCAAACATGTTGGCAGCTTTCGATGAAATTGGGGTTAATATGTCGTACAAAATTCATCTCTTGCATCAGCATCTTGATCAACTCGCTCAACAGTTGCCAACTGAATCTGATGAGCAAGGCGAACGTTTTCACCAAACTGCGCTTTCATTTGAAATAAGGTAACTATAGAGTGTGCATATTTTGAATTCCTAGATTTTTCTAATAATATCTTTGTTAGAGTGCACAATTTAAACATGTTAACGATTGAAAACTATTTTCGTTTCAGGTACTGAGGAAAGAAATCTCCAGATGCAATACTCGCTGAAATTTGTTGGTGGTATAAAAACACCTTTGAAGAAGAGGAAGACGAGGAAAAAGAGGAAGAAGGGGAAGACAAAGATGAAATTCCAGAATATCTGTTCGACGAAATTATCGACCTTTCTGATGATGATGACGATGACCAAGATATTAGAGAGAGCAGTGATGTTGATCCACAGCCGCCTGCTAAACGGCAACTGGCCAAATCATTAATTTAATTTATTTCAATTTTTTACTTAAAACTTTTCATAACTAACATTTCAAAAAATATATTTTTTTCATTATTTTTATAATTTCTTTTTCAATGTTTCTTCAAAACCAACACTGAACAAAATTGATACATAAAAAATGAGAAGTAAATTAATATTAAGCTGGAAAACGCAAGTTTTGTATTATGATTGTTTTCTTTTCAAATGAAACTTATTGAAGAAACTGAGAAGCATATTATATGTAGATCAAACAGAAAGCAAAAAAGACTTTGTTTTGTGGAAAATATTTTCAGAAAGCATGAAAAAAAAAATAATTTTTCCAACATTTTGCTTCATAAGCACCACAAAAATTTTCTAAATCAATTTTTTGAAAAATTTTAATTGTTGCACAGGTCTCTAGCAATAATTTGGCTTTTACAGATTGAAAAATATCAATTAGTCGACGAGTTATAGCCAAAAAACCATATAAACAATATGCTGAAAATCGGCATTTGACTGCAAAGTTCGAAGGTCGATTAAAAAAAAAATTCGAACTAACATAAACAAACGCATCGATACGGGTCTTCTAATTAGCCTCTATTTTCACCCCTCACTCTCAGAATCGACCTAACTTTATCCTCTATTTTCACCCCTCACTCTCATAATCGTCCTAACTTTTGCTTACCTGAATTTGTTCCGCAGTGTAATCATAACATTTATTATGATGAAATACCTTGTAACCGGGAATATTTAAATATTGTCTATTTTTATCAATTATATGTGTTTCCTGGAGAGCAATTATTATATTAGGTTTATGTTTTGCAACTATATTTTCCAATGTGTATTTGTGGTTTGTAAAACCCTGAAGATTCCACTGCAAAATATTATTTATTTCATGACAGCTGTAAGAATTACTCGTCATCTTGACATTCCGTCTGTGCCATAGTTTTCTTAAGCGTATTTGGTGTTATTAAAACATTTAAACTTAGAAATTTGTTATACAAACTACTACATGGTGATAAATTAGAATTATTTATAGTGCTATTTGGTGTTTTATGAATATAATTGTTTTCTGCACTTAAATTTTCTGTTATATCAATAAAAGAATATTCGGTATTTGCGTTTTCATTTAAATCGGTAACATCATTATCGATATACATACTCACATTTGAAAAGTTATCTGCTGTAAAGGATATTTCTTGTTTGTTTAAATTTAATGTTTCTGATGTTTTTTGTTTGTTTGAATTTGATGTTTCTGATGTTATGTTGTTGAAGGGCTTGATAGTATGAATAAAGGGATTCTCATTAAAAACTTTCCACTCTTCACGTACCGTCAGATTTAATTTTGTTGACGGATTTGTGTTTAATAATGGAAGGCCATAAGGAGTCGTAAGATGTGTGAGAATCTCTGTTACAGTTAACGTAGCATATTCTTATACATTGTTCATGGGGAGGAACATATCCACACTCTCTGCAGAGTTCAATGTTCCTGCATCTGTTCTTAGTGTGCACCAACTTCTGGCAGTTAATGCATCTTATTAGGTTAGAAATGTATTCTTCTACTCATACTCTTTCCCAAGCTAGTCTCAAAATATCTTGTCTTTGTTTAAGATCGAGTGTATCAGTCAATTTGCGAATGTCAATAACTTTTTGATCTTCTAAGGATTTTATGACTTCGTTTTCTGATATGTCAATAGTTTTTCTAGAAAAAATCGGCCTTGTATTGAGTTAAGAGATTCCGTTCAGGGGGGAACAGCCCCGTAAATCTTGAAAATGGTCCTTTACAACCACTAAATTCTTATTCAATCGTAGTTTCCGACAAAAAACAAATAAATTTGCACAAACAAAAAAGATATTATTTGACGAATCAAAATTAATAGATAAAATAATCTAACCCATAAAAACAAAGTTTTGTTAAAACGTGTGTGACTATGCGTGACAGTGTGTGACTATGTCAAAGTTAATCTTTTTTCACAGCAAGTATATGGACCAAGTTTCAGATTGATTGGATGATGGGAAATCCTTTTTAAATCTCTCCGTGACTGCGTGACTGTGCGTGACTAAGTCAAAGTTAATCTTTTTTTACAGCAAGTGTATGGGCTAAGTTTCAGATCAATCGGATGAGGGGAAATAACATTTAGATCACTCCGTGACTGTGCGTGACTACTCCAAAATTAATCTGTAGTCGCAAAAAGACTATGGGCCAAGTTTCAGATCAATTGGATAAGGGAGAATGGGGTTGACCCACGACAGACAGACAGTCAGAGAGTATGAGTTAAAAGAAAGAGTTTAATTAAATTAAATTTATTTTTTTTTTCAACAACTTTTTTTTTATGTAGAAACATTAAATTTTTTCTGGCACTGGCCGGATTTAATAAGTTAAGTATTAATTCTAAGATTTGCATAATTATTGTTAGTTCACTATGTGAAGATCCAATAAATAAATGCATGAGAAAAAAAAACTTTTTTTGTAATGAAAACAACACGACTGCCTTCTATATATAAATGAAAATCAAAACCAAACAAATAGAAAAGAAATTGAAATATTTAATTATAATAAAGATCTATTCAATAGAGACCTCAGTGCAATATTTATAAATGAAATAAATAATGCCAAAAATAAATAATACCAAAGACCAGAAACAAATGTGGAAAGAAATAAAAGACTTAATACTTAAGAAAAATGCCAATATGATAGAAAATGTGATATTTAACAATATAGAGTATAAGGATGACTATTAAATCGCTATCCAATTTAATAACTATTTTGTCGATAGTATTAAATAAATAACAGATGCTATAGAAAAAGTGCAATATACAAACAACATACCTGGGATATTTTCTAGATTTAAATTTCGTGCAATATCTTTAATAGAACTTAAAAACATGCAAATGCCTAAAGAACAAGCCAAGTTTTAATAGTCTCAATTAAGATAGTTTTAGATAATTGGAACATTATTGGTAAATATATGCTTAACATTATAAATAAATCTTTCAAGACTGGTAGGGAATACACCAAATGGGAAGTATTCTATAGTAACATCTGTAGAAAAATAGCCTAAACAAACAGATGTGATGAATTCTGACCAATAAACACTTTTGAAAATATTATAGAAAAATTGTTAAAGAGCAGTTGGAAATCTATATGGAAGAAAACAACATGTTTTCATCAATCTGGATCAGAAAAAAATATTCACGTGACACAACGGTAAACTATGTGATTAATAAATGGAAATATTGTTATTCAAACAATAAGATAATGGCAATTTTCTTGGACTTCATAAGAGCATTCGAGACTATCGATAGAGAGTTATTGAATAAAAAACAGTATATGTATGGTGTCAGGGAAAACGAACTGCAAAGGTTTAAATCATATCTGACTAATCGAAAACATTTTACGAAAGTTAATGGCGTTAAATCGGATAAAATAGATAATAAAATTGGAGTACCACAAGGTTCCTTATTAGGAGCACTATTATTTATAATCTACATAAATGATATGCCCAATATTTTAAATAAATGCGAAATAGTTCTATATGCTGATGACACACTGCTAATGGAAATAAACATGAGCAGTAACATCATTTTTAAAATAAATAATGAAACAATTGAAAAAGTTAATAAATAAATAAAATATCGATAATAACGGCAATAAATATGTATAACACAATGATAAAACCTGATTTTGAATTTAGCTCCATAATTCTATATACTTGCTGCACAAGAACAATTGGAAAGATTACAAAAACTTCAAAATAAGGCTATGCGTTCTATTTTAAAATGTAACATATATAGTTCGCTATAAAATATGCTAGATACATTGAAATGGTTAAATATACAACAAAGGCTAGAATTAAATACGCTGAATTTTGTCAAAAATATGAAGATGGGAAATGCTCCGGAATACTTGATCGACCAACTGATGTACGTGAGAGAACCAACCTCAACCATATAATCTAAGAAACGCGGAAAAGTTTAGATTACAAAGGGGTGACAACAACAGCAATGCAGAGATTGCTTATCTTCAAGGGACTAAAAATATATAATACCCTACCTAGTTATGTTAAATCAGAAAGAAATGAATATTTTTAAAGGAAATGTCACACAATTTGTAAGAAATAATGGAAATAACACAAGTCAAGAAAATGTATGAAAAATTGTAAAATTGTCAAGTTGAATTCAACATTTTTCCTTATCAGTGTTGTTATATGATGGGAATAGTCTGCAAAATTGCTAATAAATCTTCTGTAATAGTTACAGAAAGCAATGAATCTCCTAGCTTCATCCGCATTGGCCGGTATCGGAAAATCCCTAAAAATTTTCCACCATAACTTCAGATTGTGTTTTCGGCAAAGATCATAATATCTTTTAAATTGTTCAACATATGTTTTGCAGAGCAGCCCAACGCAAAAAAATCGTCCATGTAAAATAATGCTTGTGATGGTGTTAAACCAATGAATGCGAGAGTCACCATACGCTGAAATAAGTTCGGTACTATCTTTAGTCCGTAAGAGAGTCGTTTAGAACGATAAGAGCTATTTCCAGTTGTCTCTTGAATCTTCATGTAATTCAATTTGGTGAAAATCTGACATCAAGTCAAAGCATGAAACATATTTCGCTCTCTCGACTATCTTCTTTTCTCGGAAGAGGGAATTTATCTGCCATTTATCTTTTATTTACTTGGCGGTAGTCTACGACTAATCGCCATCTTTTCTTCCTTGAATTTGGGAGTGGTTTTTTCGGTACAATTAGTAATGGTTGTACTCAGAGGTTGATGGTTCCACAATATCATATATTAACTTTTTACTTGTCTGTCAACTTCCAGTTTCTGTGAATGACGGATTCTATAATTTTTTATTGGTGTTTTATCATCCAGCCTTAACTGTTGCCTGTTAAAAATGTTCTTGGAAATGATCTCCGTTTCCAAAGCGAATATCTATAATATTAATAGGCTAGGCGATTTCTTCTGACCGATGTTTTGTTCTACCGTTTTATCCCGATTTTGACCAAACGTATATTATTTGAAAGGTATTTTTTTAGCCGATTTGCAGATTTACAGATTTTTAAATTTTTTCCTTTGTTTTGAGTAAATTGCATTTAAAGTTGCTACTAACACATACATAAAATTATGCAATGTTATGTGTGTGTTTATTAAATTTGTTAATGTGTTTGTAATAAAAATGAGTTTGTTTTTTGTGTTGATATGTGAATTGGCTATAATTGATTAGCATACCTTTAGGGTCTTTATTTAATGAAAAAATAAAATTCCTAGAATTTGCACTCGAATTTGAGGGCTGGAATCTGCTAGTATCAGAATAATTCGTGCATAATGTAGTTAGTTCCTCTTTAAACTCCCTAGGCAAATATTTAGACAATTTTTCCAAAACTTGATCCTTTCTATTGTCCAGCTTCAAATTAATCCTTGTTAGTAACATATATCGTTACGTTAACCTTGTTAGTGTTAAAAATTCTAACATACGCGTTATCGTTAAATACGCCAGGCTGTATTTTGGGCTGTGGTACAATACTAGTAATTACTTGTGTGTATTTGAATTTGCCAGGGCCTGAAAATTTCGATGTCTCTAGAAGAGACTCTGCTCTTCATAAAATCAATGTTACAATTGAATTCCTTCAAAAAATCCATCCCAGCAATTCCGTTACGTGGTATAGAAGACATGGTGCACCACATGAAATTTATACGTTATCGCAATGTCCGCTATCCTCATTTCCAGATTAGTAGAACCCATTGACTCTATAATTCCTTCATCTATACCACTAAGTGATGTTATTTCCTCCACATTGATAAAATTGCTCTCACCAAGATTCTCATGCTTTATCGGGCAGATATCTGCTCCTGTATCCATGAGTAAATTGAAGAATCTTACAAACACACCAAGGCTAAGGTTCAATTTATATATGTTTTCAACTCCCCAGAGGCTAATCTAGGTTTTCCGAATTAGAGAGTTCCGTATTTTCCATTTGTCGGATATTGCCGTGAGCGTTTCTTCATCTGTAAGGATTGTCACCGTTATAATTCTATTCGTCATTGTTGTTATTTTTTTGTCGACGTCTATTGTTTCCGAGGTTGCTTCTATCTCTACCTCTAAAATTGTTAATTCCTCTGTAGGTTCTTTGGTAGTTGATATTTTGGGAACAACCCCCGTTGTTATTCCGAAAATTTCCATTTATAATTTACACGATTTGCATTACTCTGCTGTCTATAGTGCAGGACTGTATCCCCGCTTCTAGTGGTCCCAATGGAAGTTTTAACAAACTTTTGAACGGCCTGATTCAATGAAGTAAACTGACCTGCCTTCATGGTCAGTTTGACAGAGTCAAATGCTACTACAGCATTAACCGCCACCTTTGTGGTACATTCCTTGGCTGCGGCTGGTGGTACTCCATCTGAAAATAAGCGGCGTGAAACCTTTCTGCCAATTCTTCTATCTCACTCGTGTACGCGTTGGCTGTTTTATTTCTCTGCTGAATGTTCATCAATTTGAATCTTCATCAGTTCCACCAGGCTCACCTTTTACTGAATTTTGTTTTTCCTTAATTTGCATCACAGTTGTCTCATCTGTGATTATCTGTCTTGCGCTACCCTTTAATTTCGTCTTAATCAAAGAAACTGCGATGAGTTCATGACCACCTTTCAGCTGGTCAATCATTATCAGGCCATCGATGAAACTCTGTAAGCTTTTCATGTCCCCATCGTAATCAGAAATGAACTTGGATGCGGTATCCACTGTCTGCGACATATTCCTTCTTCTTGGGCTACTACTTCGTTGATTACTTCTTGCAGTATTTGCTGTACTCTTTTTTCTTCTGTGTCAGTGTCGCTTCTATCGTCTTCTTCTTCTCCCTCAACTGGTTCGGAACTTAGTTTCGCACCTACTATAAGTAGTCGGTTGACGTTCAAATTAATTTGTTCCTTGAAATTATGGTCCTTTACACCATATTTGTTGTATATTTTCATAAATCTATCTCGAAACTATTTTCAAAAGCTCTGTTGTATAATTTAGCTTGTATTTCGCAACTAGGGCTGCTTTTTTGTTGTAATCTTCGATCAATGGCTAAGTGTTTCTTTACATTATTTTGTTTTAATGATTATTTTTTATTCTCCCGTATATACATATGCATTCTTGTTAATACACTTATACGCTCTCTTAAAATCCTCGTAAAAATATTGTGTACTACCACTAGTCAGTTTCCATTTGTCAGTCATCATTCAATGATTCAAATTCTCATCGTCTCCTGAGGTGGTCATGGTATAAGTTATCACCTAAAAAAAAATAAGTTGTGTAGTCTGCCCATAAAAATTTTTTTTGTTGCGTTATTTCCGGCTGCTTTCCCTTTTAGTTTCCTTAATACTCCTCAATTCTATGTTTAGCAGGAGGTGTTCGTTCTGGACCTTTCCGTATTCAGGAGGTTTTACTCCTAATAGTTCGAATTGTTGTCTTATTCTCTTTGATTCGCTCCTTATGCGTTATATAACTCCACCTCTTCTAGTTCTTTTGCCCTTGGCCTCCTTACTCTCTGCGGTGTCATTCAGTACAGGGGGTTTCCCTTGCGTTGCGTTGGAATGTCTCTGAAAATGATAGCACTGCCAAGGAACCCGTTGATTTGTTGTGTGAAATGGAGGATTTGTTTTTCTGCTTTCATAGATTGATTACTGCACAAACGTATCGATTGTTCTATGAAACGTATTAAACGGTGTTGATCTTAGTCTTTGTAATCTTTGTACATCATTTATATAAAATTTCACAGATATAAAATTCCGAACTTTTAATTTAATCGGAATTTCCACACTCCAAAAACTTGTTTATGTTCTTATATTTTGCAGCTCTTTTCTTTAATTGATTTTTATTTCTTTTAACTTTCTTAACTTGACCGGGAGTAGATTCTTTAACATCTTTTGATTTTTCTTTATTAACAACTGACTACTCTTGCTCTCAGTTATTTCACCACGTAGAATTTGCTTTGGTGGCTCCATTATTCCCAGGACCTACAATCTTCGGTTCTGTGACAGTCGGCACATGCCTATGCCCATTATAATTTTTGTTCTTAAGTATATATGAATATAGCATATGAGTCATGGCTTCATTGTGTATTGTACAACACATTTACTGTATCAGCAAATGTCTGCACTTGAACGGTGTTGCTTGTTTATACAGAAAGTATGGGCAAGGACTTTATTGTAACTTGAGTGTTAAACAGTGGTCCAAAACGCGTTTAAGCATACAAGTTTTTAATCTATCCATTTTTGTGTTGGATTAAAGTTTTGAAATTACACATAACAGTACATATTTTAAACCATTACTCAAAAACGCTTAACGCGAGAGTAAATTTATTTTCTAATTAACTAATTGAAGCTTACTAACATCCCGAAACACGAGTAGTTTCGTATTTTTTAATGTTTCAACTTTTAATCAAACTTTTGTTTATTAAATCAAAGTCATTACAAAATACAACTAATTTTCATATAAAATAAATATTTTTAGAAATGAGTTGGAAATTTGAATTAAAATTGGTTTTTATACATTTTTTATACCCTATACCACTATGTGGTTTGGGTATAATGACTTTATGCTGCTGTTTGTAACAACCAAAAATATTTGACCTAGACCCATCTTTAATTATATCGATCGAATCAGAATCACTTTCTGAGTTGATTTAACAATGTCCGTCCGTCCGTCCGTCCGTCTGTGTGTCCATGTAAATCTTGTAATCAAACTACAGGTCGCAAATATGAATATGTTTCGACGAAATTTTGTATATAAGCTTTTATCGGCCATGGGATGAACGCTATTGAAATTGGTGAGAATCGGTCCATGTTCAGACCTAGCCCCCATACAAATTACCCCTATGAAATCGACAAAAATTGCCATAAGATCCAAATTGTCATATAGATCTTACTCAAATTGGGTGTTGCATGCATTCATTACGTCCGTTAATGATAAGTCCAGAAATGATCCCTTTGGCCCCATATAGCGCTGCTACCCGATATTCACTTAAATTTATTAAAAAACAAAAATATTGCACTGATTCTTCTCAGATTTTGTTTGTATATATTTTTGCAAAATACAAGAGACTTTACCAAATATGATCAGGATCGGTCCATTTTTGGACCTAGTCCCCATATAGATATAGCATCCGATATTAATTTTTTAAATTTTTTTAATAAAAATCCCACTCAAATGTGGTTTTTGCTTATTTTCTATGTCCAGTTAGTTGCGCCTAAGAGATAGGGTTTCTAAACGCATGGTATAGGGTATCGTATTGTCGGTCTAGATCGACTATAATTTTCTTACTTGTTGTTTTCTTGTACGAGTATACCAAAACTATTTATATCCTATAAGGTTATACTGTGTTTGTGCTGCTGTTTGTACGTAACAAAAAACTTGACCCTCAACATGTTCCCTTGAAAAAAAAAGTAAAAAATAACTTTTTCTTGTTCATTAAAATAAAAGGCAAATAATTTCATATATTTGATTGAAAAATTTAAAAGCAAAGGGTTTTATGAAAGACCAGTTCACATGGATCAGTATGGCATACTTGAATCAGTTTTCCGACCTTCACTTCTACAATATATCAAGAAAGTTTTTTGATGTGGTAAAAATGCTTTCGTTTTGATTTTTTCTTTTTAAATAAAATACTTCTTTATTATTTTAAGAATTTGTTTTTATAATTTTATTTTATTTATGTATTAAGAGACATACAATTACGAACACGAAACAAATTTGTTTTCATAACGTAAAATAGAAGATAGAACAACAACAAGAAATTCCAAAAATTATTTGTCTAAAAAGTGATATGTAATTACTAGCTGGGCCCGGTCCGCGTTTCTGACCCTAAGAGAACATCTGTTTTTATATTGCATCTAAATTTTAATTTAAGAGCATGATCTGCCCCGCAGTGTCAGCCGTCGGGCTATTCTGAAGATTCCCTGAAAATTTCATCAAGATCGGCCCAGCCATTTTGTTTTTCGATAGACAGGTCAAACTGATTTCATGGAATACTTGTCATAAGATACTTACAAGACTGTGAAACAATATTAAATAACAAACTGTTTTTTATTTTATTGAAAATTTTCAATTTATTTTAAAACAGCTTAAACACTCAGTTTAAAAAATAGCCTACAGTTCTTATTGTATTAAAAATAAAAACTTAAACTAAAAATAAATAAAAATAAATTAACGATTTTGAATTCAGTATTGAAATTAATACTTTGTTGCGTGTCCATTATTGGCAATAACGTTTATGCATCGATTTCACCAGATTTTTGAACCTCTCCTTCGAAATTCAGTTCCAGATTTGCTGAACAGCCATCCAAAGGGCTTCATTACAGATTGGCTGTATTTGGGATGCTCCCTTCTTTATATCTGTCCATAAATTCTCGATGGGATTTAGATCTAGGGACTGAGCTGGTGATTCCATCCCGTTTATTTTATTGTCATGAAACCATTTTTTGCAAGTTTGCTGGTATGCTTTGGATCATTGTATTGCTGGAAGACCCAAACCAGCGACACTTCCTGGAGGATATTAACGTGAACTGTCTTATCCAATGATTGTTCTGAACCAATATATGGGTCCTACTCATAGTAGGAAAAGCACCCCCATACAATAATGATAGGACCACCATGTTTAATGGTTTTTGTTGTGAATTTTGGATTTAATTCAGCATTAGGGGATCTCCTGAGGTAAGAACGCGATTCTTTTCCTCCTCATAAATCAACTTTGAATTCATCTGCCCAAAAGAACATTTCTCCACTTTTCGGCTGGCCATTCCAAATGAATTCTAGAAAACTCCAAACGCTTTGCAACATGTTTACGCTTTCCAACATGCTTACGCTTTGCAACGTGCTTTGGGGACTAGAGTTCTTTAAGTTGTTGGCTCGCAATATTCGACGAATAGTTTCAACACTTGAGGACATACTTAGCTCATTTTTTAGCTCCGTAGCTGGCATAAATGGGGTCTTCTTGCATTGTCTGACCAAACGCTTAACAATTAATGATGACAAAACTCGCTTGCGACCACGTGTTTCAGATTTTTGAGTACATTTTATTGCATTTACAATAATTTTATTAGAGCACCCAATCAATTTTCTTATTTCAGAATATGATTTATCCTCAGAAACTATTTTTTTTATAATAGCACGTTTTTCAGGTGTACAATGCTTTACACATCTCATTTCTATGAAAATAAATAACAAAATTTGTGATGAATTCTTTTATTTTTAATAAAAAAACTTCTTACCTTCAGTTGTTGATCCATTTATTTCAACTATTAAATCACTATTATTATTTTTTTAAGAACTTTAGTCATTCGGTGATATTTTAATGACTGCACTGACGCAGTGTTTTATAATTTCGCTAAATGGAAAAGAACCATTAACTTTTTTTTTGGAAAAAGTAAGTACACTCAGAGAGAATATACATAGTATAACAGTATTGCATACTTACTTTCAAAAAATACGAACAAAATATTTTTTTTTTCACTAGCATGAACAAATACTTGGTCATTGGAGCTTTTTTTTGACCGACACTGTACATATGTACATGCATACATCCATTTTTATACATATAACACGACTTCCAGGAGTATTCTATGATACTAAATTTTATTTTAGAATTGAACCCTAATTTAATTGTGCTGTTTATTAAACAACGCTTTCAAAAACTCAAAAAGTATTGCGTTTCTTTGGTGGTGTCAATAAAACAAAGTTCTAGTATTTACTTGATATGCAACTCTAAATCATGAAATTTTGCTTTTAATGCTCTTTTTTGCTGTAATACATATTTTTATTTTATTTTTAATTTTTTTTTTCCTTAAAAATTCAGATTGATATATTAACTATATTTTCTTTTACGACTAGGAAGCTAAGTAAATAAATTTTAATAATTTGTATTATCGTATGGTTAGTTATTAGTTTTTAAAGTCTTATCGAGGATTGTATTGCTATATTACAATGTGCATAAATATACCTGGAAGCCGAAGATATCTCTGACATTAATAATTAAATATTGTTATTTCAGTTTCACTTTTTTCATTGTGATCATAACATGTAAAAATACTTTCTAGACAAGAAAAGTTTGAAGTTTCTTTCGGTTTTGTTCTAGCTGTTTCTTACTTAAATTTTTAGTTTGTAAATACATAAATGAAAATTTATTAAAAACAAAAATTTATTAAAACAAAATATGACTATTATTTTTTACAATGCAAAAATCAAACGAAAAAATGTTTACAATGTCAAAAAAAATTTCTTGTTATTTTGTTATTTATTTATATCTATATAAAGACATAAAAATAATATAGATTTTAATCGAATTTGGTGTACAGGGGACTAATTAATTAATGATACTATTTAATTAATGTCAATTTTAGTACGTACATTTTGTGGGCATTAGCATTACTTCAATTAAATTTAATTACTATTAATGATGCTTCAGTTGAAGAAAAGTGATGTGCGAATATCTCTAGAGCGTGTTAAATAATTGAGGAACGAATTTGCGCGTTGCAGTTATGGTCGTATTAGTTTCAGGATTAGCCATGAATATTTTATGCTTCAAAAAGCGGGTTAATATTGTTTTTTGTTGTTACTTCTTCTTTTTACTTGTTTTGAAATGCATATTTTGATATAAATATTTGGAAAATATTTTTCCTCAATTGTAATTGTTTTTTTAGGAATGATAAAATAATGATAATTAAAGTACATTTTAGACCTAGTCCCCATATTCACATCCGATAGGAAAATTGATAGCAGGCATGAAATATATGTTAACTGATAGTTGTTAACTAGTTTCGTTGAGAAGTGAAAAACACTTTAATGTACACGAAATATTTTTTAAAAATTCTTTTTTTTTTAATTCTTTCTTTTAACTCATACTCTCTGTCTGTCTGTCGTGGGTCAACCCCATTTCCCCTTATCCAATTGATCTGAAACTTTGCCCATAGTCTTGTTGTGAAAAATATTAATTTTGGGGTAATCACGCACGGTCACGCACAGTCACGAAGTGATCTAAATCTCATTTCCGCTCATCCAATCCATTTGAAACTTGGTTCATACACTTGCTGTGAAAAAAAGATTAACTTTGACTAAGTCACGCGCAGTCACGCCTGGCCACGCACAGTCACGGAGAGACTTAAAACGGATTTCGCCTCATCCAATCATTCTGAGACTTGGTCGGTATACTTGCTGTAAAGAAATATTAACTTTGACATAGCCACGCACAGTCACGCACAGTCACGGAGTGATTTAAAACACATTTCCACTTAGCCGATCAATCTGAAACTTGGTCGATAGACTTGCTCTGAAAAAAGATTAGCTTTGACATAGTCACGCACAGTCACGCATAGTCACGCACAGTCACGGAGAGATTAAATCCTCACTTCCCCTCATCCGATCGATCTGAAACTTTGTCCATAGACTTGTTGTGGCCAAAGATTAATTTTAAGATAGTCACACGCAGTCAAGCATAATCACGGAGATATTCAAAACTCATATGCATAACGAAAGAAAGAGTTTTAATAAAATCTTTGTTTTTATGGGTTAGATTATTAATTTATTTTAATATTGTGAATTGGAAATATAGTTCTTCACCATTTTATGCATTTTGATCTAGGAATCACTATATGAGTGGCTAGGAAGCCAAATGTCAGCAACGTCGCAAAGTTTTCGAGATATAAATTTATCGTTTCTCACTCTGGCAACCCTAAACATAATTTTTAAAGAGAGGAACAACAGTTTTGCGCTACAACGTTTAGTTCAGTTTTAGTTTTATGTATTAATACGAAAGCGTATGAGTGATAACTAATCATAGATATAATTACAGCGTTACAAAATCAGCAGATCAGTAAGATAATGTCAAGTGTAACTATTAAATTTGGTTTGAACTTATTTTTTATCCACACTAAGGGGAGCACCCGGTTTAGAATGCCTGTTTTATTATTTTATTATTAAAAAAATTATCTTATAACTTTTTAAAATTTACTTGATAAAATTTACTCAAATTAATAAACCGTTGTTTAGAGTTGTCCTATTAGAGTTGTACTGTGTACACGATTACAGGAGTAATTTTCATCCGATTCACATGGTTTTTGTTGTTGTTTAAAGCTGGTAAAATCTCTTCAATCTAAAACTAGCTGTTAAAATTTCTTCAAAGCGATTTTTTTTTGGCATTGAACAAAGAAATCCCTATGTATTTTCACTACCAAAAATTGTTTAAAAATGTCAGAATTTTTATACCCTACACACTACTGCGCAGAGGGTATATAAAGTGAGTGACAATACAATGGAAACTTAAAAAAATATATTTTTGATGAATTGAACAGCCATACTAAAAAATTGGATCGTAAAATTTAAAAATAAAAAATTTTTATGTTTTATTTATTTAAAAATTTATATGTTTCATCCATTTCAAAATTAAAAAATATTAACATAAAATAGCTTAATTGGAGAAAAGCATTTTTATGCTGTTGAAAATACATTGTTAACCTTTATTATACAATAATTGAAAACATTCCCTCTATTTTTAGTTTTTTATATTTTTTTTTTTTTTTTTTTGGGAATCCCTTATATTTTAGTACTGCCGAGGCATGGTGTCAATAATTATGGATTTATTCATAGAATATTTCTAAACTCTTCACAAAACTTTTTTCTTATAGGATTAAAACACTGAAAAATAGAATTCTGTTTAAAAAACAGGTGAAAGAAAACGCCAGAAACTATAAATATTAAAATAACGTTTAAGAGTTTATACATTTTCTTTAATACCATCTTGTATTTTATTGTTTTAATAAATTCTGGTATAGAATTTTAAAAGTTTCCATTGTTTTGGCGTCACTTAAAAATCTTTTTTTTTTGTTTATATTTTTTTAATTGTATTTTTTGTAACATTTTTTTTGTTATTTTTCGATAGAGAACACTCCAAAGAATGATTTATCAAAAAAAAAATATTGTACATAATTTTAGAACTTAACGCGAAGTTAATAAATAAACAAAATTGGCCAATTCAGAATTTTGTAAAAGATTCCAATGTATTGTCTCCCACAGTATATATGTATATCAGATTGTCATTTCGTTTGTAACTCACCAAAACAAATTCCGGAGACCCTATAAACTATATATACTTTTGATCCTTATAAAAAGTGAAGTCTGTTTGTCTGTCTGTTGAAAACAATCTCCTGTCGGCATTACGACAGGAGCAGTTTGGTACTGGTACAGGCAAACTCTGTACCAATATATTCATTAGAATGTGGACACACCTGTAAAATATTGTAAAAATTCAGTGTGTTTTTGTTGAGACCATATTTCAAGCAATTTTGTTGTTCTATAACATATACATTAGAGTCGTTCAAATTATAGGGGCCGAAAAAATCTCCGTGGGATCATGGCGATGCTGGTACCATGGGCCATAATAAGTATATTTGCCCAAGGAACCATACCTCTAAAATCATTTTCGAACCCTCCAAAATGTCGATGAAAAAATCGATTTATGTCGTATATGGGTACCCGACATAATTTGTTTTGACCCACCCTAATATACATACATATAACTCTAAAAATAATACCAAAATGTTGCATATATGTATATGTATATTCCCGTCACCAACAAATCTTACTATGAATTTTGTTAGTTGATATAATGTTAATTGATGGTACAGGCCAGTGGTATGTGAAGTAGATTGAGAAACGGTGGGTCGTAGGTAAGTCGTCCGTGTTGGAAATTTTTTTATTTTTATTGTAATATTTTATTTTAATTCTACGGCTAATCTGTAAAAATTTCGCTTTTCTAAGAAAATATTCTTTAATATCAGTTAAAGTTTTCTATGAATTTCTTTTTATATTTAAATTATACAATCAAAGAATTCTAGGCTTTGGAATATTTTTTTTTTACTTTAATTCTTTTCATTTTAAGTTAAAAAAAAATGATATTTTTATAAAATATAAAAGAAAATTTTAAAATTGGTGATTTTAGAACACTTTAAACTAAGGTTTACAAATAAATATTTTAATAAAACTAGCACATCCCAGAACTCGAAATTCCAGTGCAAATTCTAGGAAATTTTAGTTTTTCATTTAATAAATTATTTTATTTATAATTATTTTAATAAATTATTTTAGCCAATTCACAATTCAACACTTTTTATCGTTACTGTCGTTATTGGTTTATGTCCAAAACTATATTTCAATTCAACACAAGGGCGTTTTGCAAACACATTAACAAATTTAATAAACAAACACGCAGCATTTTATAATTTTGTGTATGTGTTAGTAGCAACTTTAAATGCATTTTACTTCAAAAAATTCTAAAAATGTAGAAATCTGTAAATCTAAAAAGAAATACCTTTCAAATTAGGGATGGTTGGTCAAAATAGGCTTAAAACTAACAAACAAACATCGGTCACAAAAAATCGCCTTGCCCATTAATATTATATATACCATAATGTATGTTAAAAAAATTGGAAATTATTTTTGGCGCTGTGTAACAAATAATATATAAGAATAGAAGGATGCAAAAATATGGAACTCTGTTAAATATATGTGGAACAACGAAAATAGTTCCAAAAATTGATAACTCGGTAAATACATTTTTAACAAATAGATATTTAATTGTGATAATATTGTCAAATATAAGTAGCTACAATATTAATACGCTTTTTTGCCATGTAATGAACAGCTGATTTAGCTAACTGCTTGAGAGCCGGACTGACGAGTGAGAGTTTGTAGGAATCAACCTATATGGAAACTTGTTGTTTTATTATTATTTTAAATTTATGTATTCACATTGGATAATAATAATAATGTGAAAATAGTGAATATAAAAAATTCTTAATTAAAGTAAAAATGTTTTTAATTCATTCAAAAAATATTTTTACAACAAGGTCGCCCGCCGGAAGGCGAATACACTGTCGGAAAGGTAGATATAAGAAAAGAGATAGATAATGTAGGGAGTATGAATAAGAAAAGAAAGGTGAAAAAGAGCTCTTTCGTCCGCTATGCGTCCCTCTTGAACTATCCAGATTCCATCAAGAAGTCCGCAAGATCGCCTAGTGAAACATCTACTATGCAGTCCAGGTTATCGAAGAATCTTTGCCCTAGATATCTGAGGCGCCACTCCTTCAGTCTTGGACATTCACTTATCAAATCCATACAGCTTCTACAGAAGTCGGCTCTCGGGATACCTATGCGCCCTATTAGACAGTGTATAGTGAGTAAGCTGATTGTCCCTTTACCAAGGATTGCCGTAGATCAAAATTGTTAAACTTACACAAATGTATATAGGTTAATAGGCTAAAAGTAACAAATGCTTTAAAAGTTGAAAATAGTTTCAATTGTATTACAACGAACATAATCAAATCGAACGTAACTGTATAAAAAGTTTTTCTATTAAATTATATTGAAAAACAAGAATACAGCAGGACTTGCACCAAAATAATTTGATAATTTAAACATAACAATTTAAGATTCTAAAATAGTTGATTATGTAAAATCATGAACTAAATTTTACTGTCATATTCTATATAATTATGCATATTCTATATTATGTCATATTCTATATAAATATGCAGTAAAATAAGTCCTGATCTTAATGTAAACATAAAAACCCAGGTGGAGGTATCAAAAATTCGGCATAGCCACACCGGAGTCTATGGTGGATAAGACACATAATTTTTTAAAAAACTAAACATAAACAAAAAATTTGCTAAAAACCTGTTTTTCTGGTACAGGACTGAAAAATTTTCTAACACATAAAATTTCGTTGCTTTCTGTAAACAGTTTACAAAAAATGTAAAATAATTATGTAATGTTTATTGTATAATGCCTACTGGCCTCTATTAAGCCATATTTGGGGCTGCGACATATATTTGTAATTTTTAATCTAATCAATTGAATAAAGATTCAATTATTAAAAAAAAAATCCCCTTTGGTTCATATATGACCCCAGGATTGGTTGAAGGTTAATATTAACATTATTTTAAATTATTTTGGCATTAAAATTTGTCCTGAGAAAAGTAAAAACATATGTTTCCAACTATGGAAGATTGTTGACTATCCAAATATAAGGATTTGAAACGCTAAATATCAAGCTGAAACACGTGAATGTAAAACTGTTACAATACAAAAAAAAGTAGTCAATCGAATGGTGGGGAAGATCAAAAAGCTACATTTATTATTTCACCCCTTTATGCTATTTAAAAGTCCCGTCTATCCTATGGAATTGTTTTATATTATGCAAAGTTTGTTGCGGAATTTGAAGTGGTTATACGGATTCATATTAATATTTAGTTTTCGTTTTTTTTTTTTGGTAGGAGTTAGATTAGACTATTTCATGCGGTCTCTAAGGTAAAACACGTATGTACATACACTTGTGGACATACAACTAAATAAAACAGTTTTAGTAAAAGTTTGAACAAAAACAACTAATTATTTAGTTTAAATATCTAACAGTTAATTAATTACAAAAACTTAAAAAATTATTCATTGTAAATACTTTTTTTTTGTACTAAGCAAATGTCAGTCTTATATTTTGTGTGGACATATAATTAGATTACCTGAAAATAAATTGGTAATAAATATCTGTTTTTATATTTTATTTTTTATTCAAATTTTTATTGTCTTAATGAAAAAATTACAATGAAATATAATAAACAAATGGAATAAAACCGAGTAAGAAAATTATAGTCGGTCTAGACTGACTATACGATACCCTATACCATGAGACCTTATCTCTTAGAATTATCAAATTTGAGTGGCATTGTTATTAATTTTGTTGCCTTCGGATATGAAAAAGTTCATATCGGATACAATATTTATAAGGGGCGTATGTCGAAAAATGGACCGATCCTGACCATGTTTGGTAAAATCAATTATGTTTTGCAAAATACTTATGCAAACCAAATGTGAGAAAAATCTGTTCAATATTTTTGGTTTTAGATAGATTTAAGTGAAGATTGGG
The DNA here is from genome assembly GCA_963682025.1 of Cordilura impudica. Classification (NCBI taxonomy): domain Eukaryota; kingdom Metazoa; phylum Arthropoda; class Insecta; order Diptera; family Scathophagidae; genus Cordilura; species Cordilura impudica. The sequence continues at coordinate 177,016,937 of OY821520.1, read as the reverse complement.
AAGCAGCTTTATATGGGGGCTATAACTAAGAATTGCCCTATAGGGTTTATTTTTGGACTGCTGATTAATGGGTGCAATAACCATACACAGACTCAATTTGACCGAGATCTATATGATAACTAGGTCTGAACATCAACCGATTTTCACCAATTTCAATAGCGTTCATCCTATGGCCGATAGAAGCTTATAGACTAGATTTCATCAAAATATATTTATATTTGCGACCTGTAGTTTGATTACAAGTTTTACCTAGACACATAGACGGACATCGCTAAATCGACTCAGAAAGTGATTCTGAGTCGATATGTATAATAAAAGATTGGTCTAGGTCAAATATTTTTGTTAGTTACAAACATCAACACAAAGTCATTATACCCTGAACACATAGTGGTAGAGGGTATAAAAAAAACCTTAGAACTATAGTGTTATTATTCTAATAAGATTAAATGTGAGGTGCTGCTTGCTGAAGTATACAGCCCAATTCTAAACAAAAATTCCGCATGAAATTTCTCACTTCTCCCTTTTCCCCTATTATGAATAAAAACTCATTCGGAAAAAATTCGATGGGAAAAAAGTAGTTATTGTCAATGCCCTTGATTTTGTTTTTTTTTCCTCAAAAAATTTCCCTTGCAAAACAGACGGGATTTTACATAAATATGTAAGAAGAATTTTGATAAAACAAAATTTAAATAAAAAAAAATATTTTATTAATCTTGTACGCTGAAAACCACAAATAAAGCTAAACTTCAACTTTTTTAACTTTAATGAGAGCCAATTCAGGCATTGATTGCGTTTTTCATAGATTCAGCCCGCCATTGACTTCTATCAATCCTTTCCTCCAAGATTGCTCGCATCATAGCTATGCTATTCTTTTTTATTTAATTTTTCTTTCAAATAAATTTATTTTCGTTTACACAAAAAAAAAAAAAACAGAAAATTAATTGTCAATAAGCAAAACAACTGGCTTCGAAATTCGATGATGCCACTTATTAATTTTTTTGTTCACGCGGAATTTATAATCGGAGGATTTTTTTTCTCGAGAAAAGTATTTTCCGTGAGAAAGAAATTCCTTGAGAATATCTGTAATTGGGATGATAGTGTTTTATATTTTCATTGGAGTTAAGAGAGTAGGTTTGTTTGCTCCCGACAAAATATTAGATAACTTGAGACGTGTGTCTCCGTTAGTACTTAGAACTAAGAAAAAAAAGTAAAAGAAATAATGAACAAATATAATAATAATAAAAATGATAAATAAAAAAAATTACTAAAATTAACCCCTATGGGTATGCGGTGTCGATTTTTTATAAAACTCAGGTAAGATTATGGGATTTGAAACGCTGTAGTCTAAATTGAGACAAATATTTTCATTGAGAATACAGATAGGAGAAAGATAGGATGTTGACCAATTGAAAGAAGAATTTTGGTTAAAAATGTCTACAATTAAATTATTTTCGTGGAAAAGAGCTCTTTTGGTATAAGAAATAACTAATGATAATGCGTAGGTCAAAAGTGGTTGAATGCCATCATTTATATAATTTTATAATATAAAAATTAGAAATTTTTTTTTTATGTGTTTCAAAATTTCGATTAATACAGAACCGTAAAATACTTCTTTCTAAAACTTCTAACTCATATGCCAAAGTTGGTAAAATAGTGAACCATACAAGAAAACCGTAAAGAATTGATAATAATTTTGTTTTTTTTACTAAAATTTTTATTAACAAGTAATTTTGTGATAGTTTATTCTAATAGTTGGTTAGGTTTTGACGCAATAATACTGTAATTAATATGCAATTTTTTGATTTTGTTTTCATGTAATGTCAAGATATTTAATTTTGTCTTTAAACTGGATATTAACACCATTGAAAAATAAAACTTAAGTTTTTACTTTGAGGTACAACATAATATGGACATTTGCCTAAAGCATTTCTAAAACATATTGCTTCTGACTTCAGAGGGTTAATTTTAATTCCCCAACTTTTGTAATAGTAATCAATTATAGAAAAAGATTTTTTTTTTTTTACTAATTCTAAAGCAATAAATGGTGATTTGTGACTAGCATAAATAAGTGAATCATCAGCATATAAAATACTATTTTAACCATTATATATGTGTGGAAAATCATAAATTAAAATATTATATACATAGAAGAGGAGCCAAAATTGCTCCTTTAGGTACGCCGCTGTTAATTATGCTTACATCTAAATGGGTATCATTAATATTAACAAAGAATTTCCTGTTTTCAAAATAGCTACTTAAAATTTAATCATAAAAGGTTTAAAACCAATTTGAATTAATTTATAAATAATCCCTTTATAAAAAGCTTTATCGAAAGCTGTTTCAATGTCTAAAGATATGGCTACGGTACAATTTTAATCGCGGAGGTCTAAAATAACATCATTGTGAAATTTAACTAAAGCATCAATTGCAGAATGATTTCTTTTGAATCCAAACTGATAACAAGGTATATAATCATGATTGACAGAGATATCCATCTTTTCTCTAATAATACGTTAAAACAATTTGCCAAAATTTGAAAGTAATGAAATTGGTCTCGAGTTATTAAGACAAAAATTATTTTCTTTTTTTAAAAGAGGGCAAATTTTAGAAATTTTCCACGAGTTCGGAAAATAACCATTATTTAAACAGTTATTAAATAAAATTTTTAAATATTCGATTGTAGAAATTGGAAGTTTTTTTTTTTATTATAACATTTGAAATTTTATCTGAACCTGAAAATTTTTTTGAATTAAGAGATTGTATAATATTTTTTATGTCAGAAGGACAAGTAAAGTGAAAAGTATCTGCGTATGTTAAAGAATTAAAATTTGAAGAAAACTCACAAATTATAGAAGTAGAATGAGATAAAAATAATTGTCAATCATAAGAAAAACTTCTGAAATATTTGATTTCTTAGGTATATCATTTCTATAGACATTTGAAAACTATCTACGAAAAAGTTCAACTTTATCGGTATCTTCTTTATAGGTAATTTTTCAAATCCTTTATATCTTTGTTTCGAATAATTTTGTAAATGTTTTTATATGCATTAGGTCGCGGCTTTATATGAGAAAGGCGATTGCTTAATTCATTTGCTTGAAAAAAGTTCAACCTGTTCTTTTATTTTTATTTTTAAAAGTTGTGTTTGCTTAGATAATAGTTGATATTCAGGAGATACTCTGTTGTAATTCCTGTGGTAAATTCCTTTAATTCCTTTTGCCATGAGTACTTTATCTTATAAAGGTGTTTAATGTTATCAGATATTTTCAACTTTTTATTCTTTAAATTAATTTTCTCACAATGTAGGTTAGTAACATTGTTGATACATTCTGTACATTGTTGATACATTCTGTATAAAGTTGTCTATTTCTAAATTAGATACATTTCTATTTTTAATAAAGGAATTTCACACAGAGGTAAATCAATATCAGATTGAAAGTCCTTCTAATTAGTTTTTTTCGAAAGAAGTAAACAAAATTAGAGGAGAGAAAATTAAATCATATTTGGGAATTTTAATAGATAATTTTAAAGCAAAAAGGTCAGAAAATGAAAAAATAGTAGAAATATTGATGTTTTCATATGTTTGGTCGATAAATTTGGAACTAATAAGAAAATGATCTAGAAACGATGATCCATTTGGAAAAGAAGGTGAAATATCACACAATATTGTAAAATCCTCAAATGAAAATTGTAGCCAATTTTTAAAAGAATTTCCATTTAAATTATCAAAAGTATCATCCTAAGATAAACTTCTCGAATTAAAATCATCCCGCTATAAAAGCACCATAATACATATTAGACAAACATTTAATAGCATCTAAACTTTCAATAAAATCACTGTTTTGGAAATAACATGGAATATAAACACTGCCCAAGAGAATTTTCTTTATGCTACCGGAAAAAGAAAGAGAAATTTCAACAAAACAATTTGGGAATTTAACGTTTGCAATATTAACAATAGAATATTTTATTTTTTTGTTAAAAGCAATAGCAGTTCCTTGAGGACTTGGACTAAGTTTTAATTTTCTAGAGAAAACATTGTATCAATTCTCAAATGCGTTTCTTGTAAAAAGCAAATATCTATATTATGGTATTAATTTAATTCAATACGTCTATTTGATTCAATTAAACATCTTACATTAAAGGAAAATAAATTACAATTTTTACGGGCCATATTTGATGAAAACTTCTTTTAATAAATTTTTCTATATGATTTTGGTTAAGCTAATTGGGCCTATTATATTAATGTAAATAAAAAACCTTTTATTACATTTCTCCCAACGTTTCGCAGTTTTTCCTTCTATTTTATTGCAACTCTACAAGTTACAGAGTTGCAATAAAATAGAAGGAAAAACTGTGATATTATTTTAAGTTGTGTTTTTAATTTAATTCTACAAGTTACAGAGTTGCAATAAAATAGAAGGAAAAACTGTGATATTATTTTAAGTTGTGTGTTTAATTTAACTCTACAAGTTACAGAGTTGCAATAAAATAGAAAGAAAAACTGTGATATTATTTTAAGTTGTGTGTTTAATTTAATTTTAGTATATGTTAAATGTTTTATGTTTTTTGTTTTATGTAAGCAATTTATAATTTAATGTGAAAAATTAATTGGAAATTACAAACCCCTGAAGATGTCAACCAGAAATTGACGAAACGTTGGGAGAAATATGTAATAAAAGGTTTATTATTTACATTAATATAATAGGCCCAATTAGCTTAACCAACATCATGTATAATTTAAATAACTTGGCCAAAAAAATAACAAACAAACTTTAAATTTTTATATTCAATTTTAGCTTGTTCTTTTGGTGAAGTTCTAAAAGTTTTGAGAAAATTAATAATATTAGAATCCACACAATCAGAATCATTAATATATTCAGAAATATTCAAAAAATCGTTAACAAATGATGGAAATTTATCAGAATTTTTAAAAGTATTTAAATTAATAACTTCTGTATGAAAATTGCTTGCATATCACTTTTTTGGAGTCACATGACTTTATTTATTGATAGAGAGCATAACATTATTCGCTACTGAAATTTTTCGTTCCTTTCCTGAACGGAAAAGCGCAGCTTTGCTGTCCAAATAAGTTTTATATTCTGAACAACCCTTATAGTTAGCTGTATGGCCAACTTTTTTACAATTAGCACAAGTTGGAGAAATGTCATCCCCGAAATGGATAGTGCATTCTTCTGGACCATGAGATCCTGTACATTTTACACAAACATAACTTCGATTACAGTTACGTGCAGAATGACCCCACTTTTGACATTAATAGCATTGTATTCCTTTTGCTTTTGATTTTGGAGCTTCCCAAGAGATAGTCTGATTTAAAAGCAATCACAAACGATCAGCATCAGTCAATCCTTCACCAACATTAAGGAAGGCTAACAAGAAATAAAGCAGTTCATAATTATTTTTTCAAGCAACAGGAATAATAAATTTTGAAACTTTGTTAATAACACCAGGAATAATAATATCTAGTTCTTTTTAAATATCAGAAGGATCAGTTGAAAAGTATAAACCTCTTAAAACTAGACTGACCTATTTTAATTCAGGAGGAATGAAGGAATGGGAATCTATTCGCTGAGAACGTAAGAGTTCCATCATTTCAAGATGAACTGACATATCTTCAAAGAAAAGTTTGCTTTTATTTTTAGATATATTCACTATCTTAAATGTAACCATTGGATTTCTAGGTTTTAATTGATCAATAAGTCTTGAAATATTAACGTTATACAAAACTATAAGGGGACAAAAAGATTTCTTCCTTACTTTACCAGAATTTTTAAATCGATTATCGTTTGAGTTACGATTGATATTTGATGAATTATTTAACTCGGGATTTTGATCTGGCCACTCAAGAACCTTTATTTTGTTTTCATCAAACCAAGTCTTGACGATCCGATATCTATGCTTCGGCTCGTTTGCTGCTGAAATATCCATACTAGTGGCAAATCATCAGTATCAATCATTTTCCCATCGATTTTAACTACAGAATCATCCCCGGACGAGGTAATACATTCCCACACCATTACTGACAACCCTCCGTGCTTTTACGGTTTTTGTGTATACTTTGGGTCCAAACATTTCTTGACTCGTCGTCGCATATAGGGTCTGCCGTCGTTTCGAAAACGTTGAACTTTGATTCATCATTCCACACTATTAATTTCCAAAAATGTGGATACTTATGGAGGTGGATTTTTGCAAACCAAAAGCGCTGCTAAATATTTTTCTTTGACGCATTTGGTTTTTTCTCGCTATGCGGCCATGAAGATTATTTTCAGTCAGACGCTTACCTACGGTCCTTGCCGATATTTTAATGCCATGCTCCGACTCCATGTACGATCCAATCTGAGTTGAAGTTAGGAATGGGTCAATTTTACTCATCCTGGCCATAAGCATATCTTCCGCTTGTGTCGTTTTTTGCATCTGCCAATTATCGAAAGTTTTACCTTTTTGATAATGTTTAATAGAGTTGACAACCGTTCCCCGATAATGACATTTTCACCACTTCAGCAATTGAACCAACATTTTGGAAGTAATTCCAACTACCCCTTTTATTATTAGACATAATTTAACAATGTCAAATGGAACTGCAGCAAAAGGTGCTAAAACGTTTTAAAATACCACTAAATCCCTTTTGGTTACCATAAAGTGTTTTTAATACAAATATTAACCTTCGACAATCAAAATGACTAAATTATTTGTCCGCTTTACTTCGGCGATGAGTTAAGAAATTACTGATTATTTACAAAACTAAACATTGAAATGCAAATTTTTTTTATATTTTCAAAGAATCATAACGGTACTGCATAATTGAAACATTTGATGGAATCAACAAATAACGTACCGTTAACTTAATTGTATGTCCAGAAGTTTATCTCAGTAAAAATATTCTATTTTTAGAAGCAGGACAAAACTAACGAGCATATGTTACCGCTTTCTGTTATTAAAGCTTCCACTTCTTCCCTGCGAGGAAGCAGGTTTATGTGACAAACCTATAAAATCCAAAAACTACTACTTCTCAGAGGGAGCTCGCCAAATAAAAATCGTGCCTTATGTAAGCAGGATTTACTTAACTTGTTACCCTTAAAATAGTGCTTATTTTAAGCTCCGTCTTTTACTGGGTATAATACTCGACATATTGGGTCAATGCCAATTATAATTATTAAAACACATTAGTTTTAAAATAGTTTTGGCCGGGCTCTGATTCTTTTAATTTTTTTAATTGCTTAAAAAAAACTTATATCCAACATTATTATAATAATTTTTGTAATTTTTAATTTTTATCGACATTTAATAGGTAACTGGCGGAACAAAATTTCGTATTTCAAATTTAAAGAATGGATTCAGAAGATTCACGCCCTGGGTCTTCGGCATCAACCACTTCATCGAGTTCTTTACAAGATATCAGACAATCACCACCTTATAATGATGGTGAAGAAAAACCGGAAAGTCCAAATCAAAATTCTGCAGCGAGTCCTGCTAGTAGCTCAAGAAGTAGACAATCACATAGGTCAGGTTCTTTAAATGGAGGTTCACGACATTCGCGTTCTAAATCTAAATCCGATTCTGATTCTTCGTCTAATTCGTCTTTGAGTGACAATGAAGATGACGATGACGGCGCTAAATCATCAAACAGCGCAAATCAAGACATAGCTGCCCTTCCCATTAGAAACGACAGCGACTCGAAAAGAAATTTATCGACATCACCGTCCGTAACTTCTCGCCATAGTTCAAGAGATTCCAGTACATCTTCAAATTGTAGCAGTGCGGATCGTCAACAAATTACTTCTGAAATTATAAGTCATGAAGATCTTAGTGATGTTAGTGATTTAGAAAGTGAAAAGCGTACAACCGTTTGTAACAATAGTAAACAATCAGTCGACGGAGAACGTTCTAACGGCAACAATGATTTTATTGAAGAAAAGTCTTATCCTGATATACTCAATCAAGCTACATCACCTCTAACGGATTTACGACAAAAGCTACAAAAAAAAAAGTTTCAATTGCAAGTAAGTAATTTGCTCTTTAAATCATTATCCTATTATTAAATTTAGTTTCTTTTAATTTAAAATTAATTATACAAAATTACTGATACACTTATTAAAAGCATAAGAAGAATATGCTATAATTGAGAAATTTATGTTTTTCTTTTTCTACTACTAGTTGTTATGATAATATGTTTACCAACACCGTATTTATCTAATACATTGGCTCATAAGTAATTTCGCTTTGTCCATTCCCAGTAAGAACAGTACGGGTTATATAAACACTATAGTGCTCCCTCTCGCATACATCAGTGCTAACGTATTTATAACCTCTTAGCATTACCGGAAGTATTATGTTAAAAATAACTTGTTAGTTAACTGTAACATTACCGGTAGTAGTATATTGTAAATAACTTGTTAGTTAACTGATACACATTTCAGTTATTCCTACCTAATAATACCAGTTATTGTAAACCTATATGTAACTCGTTAGTTAACCGTTTTTTATATTGGTTAGTGCTACTGAATTCTGCCTGTTATTATATCCCTATAAATTGGTTATTGATATTATACTAATAATAACCCTTCATTTAATGTTTTCAATAAAATTTTATTTCAACGAAAACGCAACAAAGTAAAAATAATAATAATAAAAACGAAAAATAATAATAAAAAAGAAAAAACAAAACACAAAATTATAAATAAAAAAAATGAAGAATTCATTTGAGCAAATTTTCTTTGCTTGTGCCTATTGTGCCGAAGCTCGACGCTTTTTCACATTTCCTTTTCGAAGGAATTTCGCCCTTCAGCCGCAAAAACATCTGAAAATATAAGAAATTATGAATAAAAAGACTACATATTTAGCGATTCAAAATCATACCACATATTAATTTATGAGCGTCAGCTGCACCAACGTTCTCTTCTCCTTTCTACCATCAAAATTGAAGGGGCATACCAGGTCATCCTTCATAATTCTACGGAAGACTTCATCCACTGTTCCTTTGGCGCCTTTGAGCTGGAACAAATAAGACTTCTGTAAATATCAGATAAATGTATATTTTTATTAACGGACACAGATATAGCCTGCAATATATTTTAAAATACCATTGACTCGAGGTACTCAGGCTTCATCAGCTTCTCCTCAACATCTTGAGCTGCATCAATAAATGCCAAAGGCAATGTAGCCCCAATTTTTATTTGGAGCTCATTTTCATCCTCGCCGGTTAATCTATTTATAGACTTCAAAATTTTTTCAAGAATTACTTTACACTTTCTATGCGCTCTTTCATTTCCTTTTGGTCTGATTTTTAAGAATAGTTTGGAGAACATCTGTATATATTTTTAAAAATTATGAACGAAAATTGTAAAAGCAAGTAGGGAGAAGTCAGTATGAAAAAATTAATTATGTGTTATAGAATTTTTCTAAATGGGCTTTCAAGGTCACTATTTTTAAAAAGTAAATAAAAGATTATTTATTTCATATTCAAACTCTGACGTTTCGCTGGGTATTTTCCAGCATCTTCAGGGATGAATTTTATTTAATCTGGCAACATTATAGATAAACAACAATAAATAAATTACAACTCACAATTATTTTTCGTCAATTATCACATTAGTTTTTTTCAAAAAAAAAGTTTTACACAATAAAAATATACGGCATAAAACACAATTTTAATTTTTTTTTTTTTTTAATAATATTATAATTGAAAAAATAAATAAAAATGTCACAGTTCTTTAATATTACGTATCACAGTAGTAGACCAAAACTTATTTATTGCTATGGTGTATATTGTATTAATATTATCTAAATCCTCTCTTTTGTTTACATATTTTGATTTTTGTGGAATTCGTAGACTTTCCAATGTGTAGCGCTTATTTTCGACTCTTTCCTTATTTAATATTCTCACATCATCAGTATCTATATTATGATCATTCTCTATACAATGGACCGCAAGTGCAGTTGTTAATTTACTCTTTTTAATATCTGCTTCGTATTCAGCTATCCTCGTCCCTAAGCTTCGTTTTGTAGTTCCAATGTAAAGTTTTCCACACTTTTCGTCTTCCTTTCCTATACATTTGATTTCATACACAATGTTGCTTTGGTGTGTTTTTTATATTTTAGTTTTTGTTCTTGTAAATAGTGCGTTAATTGTTTTGTTTGGTTTGTGTGCTATTGAAACATTTTCGTTGTTTTTAGCTGTGAGTTTTCTGTAAGTTTTGGAATAATTTCCCCAGTTTGGTTTCTATTTGCTTTTTCAATTAGATTATTAATAATGTTTATTGGATAACTATTTTGGATTAATATTTCCTTAACATTTCTAATATTTTTGTTTATAAAAGTGTCATGGCTTAACTGTATGACTTCTGTAATTAGGTTTGAGGCGGTGTTTATTTTTTTGGTTTATTGGTTGTATAGAGTGGTAGTTTATAATTCGTCCCGAAGCTATGGGTTTCGTGTACCAGTCAGTTATAAGTTTATTATTTTCCTTGTAGATTTTCATGCCCAAGTATGACTTAATTTGATTATGATAGCTGTTAAAAGTTTTTGGTATTACGTACTTCTTCATCTTCTCTTTTTATGATGGCGAATAAGTCGTCTACATATTTCGTCAGTAGCTTGATTTTTATATTATTATTTTCGAATTCCTTGATAGTTTCTTCCAAAAGAGCATCCAATACTATGTCGGCAATGGATTTCCCATTGGAATGCCACATGTCTGGCTATAAAATATATTCCTGTATATGAAATAATTATTGTCGTATAAACAAAATTTTAGAATGTTTAAAAATTGCGACCTAGGCATTTTACTATGGAGTTTTAAAGTGTGCCAATGCTTCATAATGCTGTTAATGGCTAAATGAATAGGTATGTTCGTAAAAAACGATACCACGTCGAATGATACAAGAATCTCGTCTTCATCCAAAGATACATTTTCTAATCGTCTTTTTAATTCCAGTGAGTTTTTATATCCTGTACCACTATGTGGTTTGGGTATAATGACTTTGTGCTGCTGTTTGTAACTACCAAACATATTTGACCTAGACCCATCTTTTATTATACCGATCTAATCAGAATCACTAACTGATTCGATTTAACGATGTCCGTCCATCCGTCCGTGTGTCCATGTAAACCTTGTAATCAAACTGTAGGTCGATAATATGAATATATGTTGATGAAATTTGGTATATAAGCTTTTATCGGCCATAGGATGAACGCTATTGAAATTGGTGAGAATCGGTCCATGTTCAGACCTAGCCCCCATACAAATGACCCCTATGAAATCGACATAAATTGCCATAAGATCCAAATTGTCATATAGATCTTACTCAAATTGGGTTTGTATGCGTTTATTACATCCATTAATGAGTAGTCCAAAATTATCCCTATGGGACAACTTTAGTCATAGGCCCCATATAGAGCTGCTTCCCGATCTTCACTTAAATCTATCAAAAAACAAAAATATTGCACTGATTCTTCTCAAATTTTGTTTGTATATATTTTTGCAAAATACAAGAGACTTTACCAAACATAGTCAGGATCGGTCCATTTTTGGGCCTAGTCCCCATATAGATATAGCATCCGATATGAACTTTTTCATATCCGCAGCCAAAAAAATTAATAAAAATCCCACTCAAATTTGGTTTATGCTTATTTTCTATGTCCAGTTAGTTGAACGTATGAGATGGGGTCTCTAAACGCATGGTATAAGGTATCATATAGTCGGTCTAGACCGACTATAATTTTCTTACTTGTTAATGTTGTATTTGTCCATGATAATGTTTTTTAAAATATTTCCAATGTATTTAGAAAGATTATAACATGGAACTTCTACAGATGATGAAATTGGGCGTAGTGGCATGTTTACTTTGTGTATTTTGGGAAGTCCATACAGTCGTGGTGCTGTTGCTGCATTTGAAATTAATAGTTTATTAGGAAAATATAGGTAATAAAAATAAATGAACAAACAATTGGTTGAGGCAGAATTAAGTTCAATATTTTATTTTTCTGCTGGGATGATTCTTAAATCTTCTCTGATCTCTATTTTCGTTTGAATATTTTTTGGTTTTTTTTTGCTCAGATGGCAGCTTGTTGTACTCTTTTTTTGCATTAAAATGTCGTCTTTTAAGCGCGACGACTTTGTGTTGAAATATTAAGTAAAAAATAAAAATAAGTTTATATATAATTTAATTAAATAATTGAAATGATTGTCTAACCTTGTGGGTTTGAAATTCTTGCCTGATGAGTGGAGGCGCAAGTGTAGATAGGACACATCTGGTTGATATTTTGCGACATTTTTCCTAGAATAAATGATGTTTATCTTTATTAGAATTGTTTTTGTACAAAATTCAAAAAAATGCTTTTAATGTATTTTAGAATTTTAATTTGAAAAATCGTGGAAAATATTATGAAGTAATGTAATTAATATGAAATTATTTTTATATGGAATACAGAAATATTTAAACTTGATAATTCGCGATTAATTTGACTTGCCACAAGTATACTTAGCCTTGATAATGATTCCATCGGTTCTTCGAAATAATTCTCTATTTGCTGAAAACTATATCCTAGTAGTATATCATGCCCAGCTTCCTTACGGATATATATTGCATTTAATTGCCTATTTCAGAACTGAAGCAAAATGAATCTTTTTCTTTTTTAACATTTATATTAAATGAACCCAATTTTTGAATTGTTTTTAAGGATTATATTTCAGTCCTGTCTTTCCTTAAGCCTGAAATATAACTGATGTAAGATTTTATTTGGTTTATTTATTAATTTTTTCAAATATTGCATATAATTTTCAAACTTATACGCGAAAAAGTTGTCCAAAGGACAGATAAATGCAATAACCCATGAATATTGAAACTAATCAAATGTTCGCCATAAATACTTAATTCCAAATAATCGAACAAATTCTTCTAACATGTCTTGGGCAACATTTCCTTCGCTTTCAAATGAATTGTTACAGGTAAGAAGTCTTATACCAGAATGCAAAAGAAGGAAATGGTAGTACGAATCTTCATCTATACAAATATCTAAAACAAATATTCCCGTATAAAGTAGGAATTGTCTATATTCAGTCGATTTCCAGTTAGAAAATTCGTCAAAATTTCTACAAACCCGTCCAAACTCAGATGGCACATTTACATAGAAAATTTAATTTTTTGTTCATTTCTGTCACATTTCCCTGTTTTTGAATTAAGGATAAAATCTTTTTGGTCACTCCTAGGTCAACCAAGTGCATAGGATCAAGGATAGGGAATTGCGATACCATGCCAAAATTATTAATATCAAGGATATTTTGCTGCTGTCTCCTATTTTAAATGATGAATCTGATCGTAAGTCATGTACATACCTGCTTAGAAAAAGTTACCCTTCTTTGTATATAAGTCCCTATTTGGCAACACTTTGGACAACTCTTCTTACCATTATGCAATTGAACGCTTGTAACAAAAGCCCTAGCTGGCGAATCATAAATATAAAATCGAATATTGAACTTTTTTACTATTTCACCCGAACCAATTTTTAGGCCAACTTCCCTCAGCACTGTAACTTCCTCGCAAAAGTCTTTCATAGTCATTTATATTCCATGGCAGTCGCTAATCAACCGCGGCTGTAAACGGAAGTATATTGTGCAAAAACATTGAAAAACAATATTTCTTTGAACAAACAAACAGATTAGTGCCTTAATCTGGGGATTAAGATTCCACCAAAGTAAATAATAAAAAAAAAAGAAAAAAACGTTAAATAAACAATAACAATTAAACTAATGCAGTAGTAAGATGAGTGATGATAGTGATGATACTGAAAGTGATTGGCAGCAAGTAACAACAACTAAATCTGTTAAACGTCGACAACTCAACTCGCTAATCTACACAAACACAAAAAACAAAACACTAATAACAACGAACAAATATCCAACAATAATAATGAAACATTAACATCAGCCAATATGTTTAAGGAACTTCAAACAGATGAAGAGGGCACAAATGAAGAAACCGAAGCTACACCAAAGCCACCACCAATATTTATACCTGATGTTATAAATATAAATAAAATTATTGTAAATATAGAAAAATCATTCCCAAAAATTAATTTTGTTATAAATCCAAGGTTCAGAAAATCCACACATGAAACACACAATGTTCTGTTCAAAAGCAGCCAACACATATCTTTATTTTCATATCAATTATGTGCGTTTCTAAATTTTCTACGGTGCCCAACACAACCATGACTGTGTTCGTTTTAATATTTCGTTATTTACACGAACATTTTTGTATCACATACTTTTTGTTTCAATCACACATAAAGCACACATTTTTGAGTGTTGCTTTATTTGAAGTTCATGTTCTGGTACGTGTAGTGAAAAAAAACACAGAACATGTACAATAAACAGGTTCGAGTTCAGTTATATTTTAAGTCGTGTTGTGGCTCGTGTAGTAAGAAAAAACACAACATGTACAATAAACAGGTTCGAGTTCAGTTATATTTTAAACACGACTTAAAACACGACTTAAAATATAACTGAACTCGAACCTGTTTATTGTACATGTTGTGTTTTTTCTTACTACACGAGCCACAACACGACTTAAAATATAACTGAACTCGAACCTGTTTATTGTACATGTTCTGTGTTTTTTTTCACTACACGTACCAGAACATGAACTTCAAATAAAGCAACACTCAAAAATGTATGCTTTATGTGTGATTGAAACTAAAAGTATGTGATTCAAAAATGTTCGTGTAAATAACGAAATATTAAAACGAACACAGTCATGGTTGTGTTGGGCACCGTAGAAAATTTTAAAACAAACATAATTGGTATGAAAATAAAAATATGTGTGTGTTGGTCTAAGTTATGTTTGTTTACATATATGCACGAGTTTTTTATTCAGTGTGTGTTTTTTTCTGAACTCTGTATAAATCATTAAAAAATCAAGTTATTGTTAGAGTTAAAACGGTAGATTCTTATAGAAAATTGTTAAAATCTTTAGATAGCTCAAAAATTAGTTACAGTACTTTTCAAATTAAACAAGACCATGCATTTAGGGTTGTAATTAAAGGTATTCATCACTCAACTCCATTGGATGATATAAAATCTGAACTTTTGCTACTAGGCCATCAAGTAAGAAGCATTATTAATGTTAAAAGCCGCTTGAATAAGCAACCTTTGTCAATGTTTTTCGTTGATCTTGATCCAGACACAAACAATAAAAATATTTATAACATTCGACAAATTAATAATGCAATTGTTAAAATTGAACCTCCAAAAAAAAAAAAAACGAACGAACTAGTACAATGTTATCGATGCCAATTATTTGGTCACACTAAGTCCTACTGTAAAAGGCCATTTAGATGTGTAAAATGCGGACTTGACCACGCTACTGCTGAATGTATAAAAAATGAAAATTCCCCACCTCACTGCGTTCACTGTTTACAGAACTATACAGCCAACTACAAAGGTTGCAAAGTGTATAAACATCTAATTCAAAAAAGAAATTATAATATTTCTTTAAGACAACAAAATTATTCATTCGGTCCTCGGGATTATCCTCAATTATCAAATCAACATAATACAAATAATCAAACAAATGAAAATGTTCATCAACTTTCTTACTCCCAAGCTGTTCAAGGTAATGGTAATTCTAATATAATGGAAAAAATGGATAAACTCATCAGTATGATGAGCCTTTTAATAGCCAAATTATGCAATTAAATTTGAGAATTGCAATATGGAACGCTAATGGGCTGTCCAATCAGGCAAATGAAATTGAAATATTTCTTCATACAAACTACATAGACATATTATTAGTATCTGAAACGCATTATACATCAAGAAGTTACTTTCGAATTAGAGGTTACGACTTAGTTGCTACAAATCATCCCAACAATAGTGCTCACGCTGGTTCTGCTATCTTAATAAAGTCCAGTATATATTACGAAATTCTTGAGGAACACAAATGTCCTTCTATTCAAGCAGCAGGCGTAAAAATAAATTGCGATGGTAATAATATTTCTATTTATTCCTTATATTCACCTCCTAGGCATACCATTAGTTGTCAGGATTATCAAGATTTTTTTAAAAAAATTGGTACAAGATTTATTGTTGGTGGTGATTACAATGCCAAACATACATGGTGGGGCTCACGGCTCATGAATCCAAAAGGACGTGTCTCCAAAAATATAATTACTCTCTCTTATCAACAGGAAGACCTACATATTGGCCAAGTGATCCACGCAAAATTCCAGACTTGCTTGACTTTGTAGTTTATAATGGCATACCAAGAAGTTGGTTAGATATTATGGATAGTGATGAATTGAGCTCTGACCATTCACCTGTAATATTGAATGTATGCACAGTATTACAATCATTACAAAAATCATTTAAAATATTGTCGCCAAAAACTGATATGGATTCTTTCAAATACTGGATTGATAAAAATATTAATCTATCTTCTCCTCCTCAAAATGGCATGGAACTGGATGATGCTGTTGAAAGTTTTACGAACCTTATCCATGAAGCGGCAGTTTTGTCTACACCTATCCATGAAAACGCTTGGAAGTAATAGAAATAGAGTGGTTATATCTGCAGAAATTCAAGCTTTTATAAGGCAAAAAAGAAGATTGCGGCGAATTTGGCAACAATCTACCAGAAACCCAATTGACAAAAGGAATTTTAATCATGCCACAGCCGAAGTTAAAACCCGTATTCGGGAATTTAAGAACGAAGAAACTAGTCAATTTTTCAAAAGCCTTAACGTTAATGTATCCAGAAGTGATGAACATTGCCTTTGGAATGCCACAAAATATTTAAAACGACCAGTTAAACGAAATATTCCAATTAAAGACGTTAATAACTCCTGGTGCAAGACAGATAAAAAAAAAGGCAGATGCATACTCCAAATACTTGGAAAATATATTCCAGCCTTTTCATATTAACAGCGATAACGATATGAATGAAATGGAACAATTCCTAGACTGTCCTTGTCATATGGATCTTCCAATTCAGCACGTTTCTCCACAAGAAGTGCAAAAAGAAATCATAGCTCTAAATAGAAAAACTCCTGGATATGATAAAATAACTGCTACAGCTGTAAAAGCCCTTCCAAAAATAGGAATTATTTTTCTATCTTTAATATTTAATTCAATTTTGAGATTATACCACTTCCCTAATCAATGGAAATATGCAGAAGTGATAATGGTACCAAAACCAAACAAACCGGAAAACAACATTTCTTCTTACAGACCAATTAATCTGTTAACAACATTTTCTAAATTATTTGAAAGAATATTTTTACGTAGATTGTTACCAGTGCTGGAAAGAAAAAACATAATTCCAGACTACCAATTTGGTTTTCGGCAACATCATGGCATTCCTGAGCAATGTCATCGGATAGTCAACATTATAATGGATGCGAACGAAAACAATATTGTTCGGCTGTGTTTTAGACATCCAACAAGCCTTCGATAGAGTTTGACACCAGGGACTTCTATTCAAATTAAAAAAATTACTTCCATCACCATATTATTTCTTCATTAAGTCATACTTAAACCAAAGATTCTTCTACGTAAAAGTAAATGCTGAAACCTCCGATATATGTCCAATTATAGCGGAATTCCACAAGGTAGTGTTTTATGCCCTGTCCTTTACACCATATTCACATCGGACATGCCTATCCGAGAAAATGTAACAGTTGCAACATATGCTGATGATACAGCTTTAACAGCAACAAGTGATAAAGCAGATATTGCTTCAGCAACGATCCAAACTCACTTAACGACATTGAGTTATGGCTACAGAAATGGAATATAAGAGTTAATACCCAAAAATCTACCCATGTAACGTTTACTTTAAGAAAAGGAGATTGTTCAGTGCTTACATTAAATGGAACTCAAATCCCAAAACAAACTAAAGTTAAATATCTTGGTCTTCACCTGGATCGCAGACTCACTTGGAAAGATCACATTAAAGCAAAAAGGCAACAATTAAATATAAAAACAAGAAAAATGTATTGGCTTCTTAATCCAAAATCAGAGCTTACTATAAACAAGAAACTTCTTATTTACAAAACAATACTGAAACCAGTTTGGACTTATGGCATACAGCTGTGGGGGACAGCTAGTAATTCTAATATTGAAATCTTGCAAAGATACAAATAAAAAACTCTACGGTTGATAACAAATGCACCATGGTTCGTAACTAATAACAATATTTACAAAGATTTACAGATTACTACAGATCAAGCCGAGATTAATAGACATAGTTCAAGATACATTGACAAACTTAGTAACCACAGTAACCCATTAGCAATATGCTTATTAGATAAAAGTGAGGACATAACTAGACTGAAAAGGCACCATATATTAGATTTACCTCATAGAAAATGATATCTTATTTTACAAATTTGTAAATAATTTAACTGGATTAGTGTCCAGATTATGTTAAGTTTATTTAAGTTTAACAAATTTGCTTATTGTTGTATAAAAACAGATTGTAAATAAAAGAATTATAAAAAAAAGCACGCAATAACAAAGGGACTTTCGTGAGGATGTCCACACACTGCACCAAGAATTGCCCACAAAACCCGATTTGAACTCTTAAATAGTTTTAAACCATCTATTCATACATCTAGCTGTATTTCATTGTTAACTTCTAGAAATTTAAAGGAGCCTGCAAGAAAATAAGCTTGTATTCCGAAATATAAAAACTCCCCACATGGAATATACTGAATAGGAATTTTCAGTTTTGGTGTACGTAGAAGACTTTTCGCGCAGAGGGTAATTCCCATTCCCTTTAAAGTCTGCAACAAGTCTATCACAGTATTTTGGGACTCATTGTTTCGTATTGCCCATGATTTAAGCTGGCTAACTTCTCTATTTTGGGCTAAAATCTCCACAATATGTTCCAAAATACTTTCACTGGCAGACAGACAACTTTCTACACTTGACGTTCTGCCTTCAATGCCTTCAATTGCAGATCTATTTATTTCTCTATATTTTTTTAATTTTCTTTTAAAATTTTCCTTTTCCACACTTAAAGCATTTTGTTTAGTTTTTTTATTCATTTTATTTCACTATACTTGCCTTTTTTAATTTAATTAATACAGTTTTAAATTTATAAAATTAATTCACTTTCACAATTAATAAATTCTTTTTGACAGTTCTTGTCGTTTATATTAGTGCTGTCACGTTTTTTGCTTAGTAACCAGATACAGTAGCAGTAATACATTTTTGTTAATGGCAGAAAATGTTTTATTTGCTATTAAATAATTTTTCGTTTAAAGTTTTATAAGCTAAAAATAACAAGAGTGTTAAATTCAGCTAGGCCGAATCTTTGATACCCTCCACCTGCATCTTAAACTTAATATTACAACCAATATTGGGTACGGCTATCACTTTAAAACTGTTGTCGGTACTGAATTTTAAATTTCGAATACCAATTAAATTTAAAGTTAATTGCTTTTCTTGTTGGCCAGTTTCAATTATAATTCCTTGTTATTAAAGACAATTGTCTTCTATAGAAAGAATTCGTTACTATTTGAAAATGGCATTATTTTTCTTTTACTAGAGTAAAAAACCCCTAATGAAATTCATTCATTCAGCCAGCATTATAACACATAAAGTTTGATCCCAATAAGAAAGTTTTGAGATAATTCATGATAATAAAAAAAAAAAAAACAAGTAAGAGTGTTAAATTCGGCTATGCCGAATCTTTGATACCCTCCACCTAGGTTCTACGTTTTCAATAATATCTGCTCTTATTGTAGTATTTGTAACAAATGTAAACAAAATATTTGAAAAGGTAAACTATTTGATAACCTTAAACTAAAAAATTATTACAACACTAAATTTTCAGCATTTTTTAGAGGTGTGTCCATATTTTAGGTCATACTACATTGGCACATTGACGCCCGATTTATCCCATTTTAAATACTAGCCTGATCCAGATAAAGACATCAATATAATTCTAAGTTTACCCAGATAAATGGTTTATTTTGTGATTAAATGTGATTTCAACAGACGGACGGACATTCGGCCAGATACACATCTCTATATCGACCCGATCTGATATAACGATCAAGAAAATATACTTTATGCATCGAAATAGATGCACATCTCTACCATAACAACACCATGAAAAATTTATGTCAAAATATAACTTCATCTACATCGTAAATTGTGGTTATTTTTCTACATTGTGGCTATCAGTTTTTTCGCTTAAAAATTTTTGTAGTAAATTATTTTTACTTTTAATTAATCGTATTTAGTCAAATACATTATAACTTTACTAGTTCTTTATTATATTTCATGAATTTTGAAATACAGTTCATTAAAAATAAGTAGTTATTTATGTTATAGTATTACATAATGTCCTTTCAATCAAGGCAAGCAAGATTGTTCAATGTAACATCCAATTCATGTCGAAAATGTTGACAATCTGCGGCTGAAAGGAATAAAACATTAGAAAATGTGTTTTTGTTCATATTACCGATATTAAATGTTACCAATATTAAAACCACAAATATATATCGTTTTCAGTCTGTCAGGAAATTTTGGATATGTTATTAGGTTTTCCAAAAATGAATATCTTAAAAATTACCATGGATCGAAACACTAGATGTAGTTTAGGATTTATATTAAGTAAATCAAACCAAAAATCTTGAAACATGCCCAGTGGAATATTAATTAATAACAAATTTGTTCTTAAATTCATAGATTCGTCACATTTAAAAGTATTGAATAACAAAATGACTTAAACTTGAATGCTTTAGTATCAGTAATAAGTTTCTCAATGCGTACAGCATTTGTTATTAAAGTTTTTTAATGATTCCAGTTTGTATAAATCGTAAATAGAAACATTTTTACCTTCCAAAATAAATAATGGTTTTTGAAAACCATTAAATTCCTCCAAACCAAAAAGTTTAGCAATTTGAGGGTAATCAAAACTTAAATACCCTCCTCCAACAGCCCAGTCACCAGGATTTTGATCTGACGGAATAGATTTTCCCATTGACGTTACACAAATTTTGAAACATAATTTTTTCAATTGTGGACAAAGCTATCATTCGTTATGGCGCCTTCAACAAAAGTCAAAAAGTCAATTTTGGAAATTTATATTTAATATCAAAATGTGTGAATTATTGATGCACTGAACGAAGTTTCAACAAGTTTCAATATTTGCAAATTTGATGCACTTAAATTTAAAAACGTATCAAACTCGTCGTAATACTATTGGCGTTGTTTCCAATACTTTGAATTCAACACAATAACTACCCTACAAGAACAGTGACGGTCATTTGACCGGTGATATGACCGTCACTACTGACTGAAGTGTCGGTCATCGCGTAGAACAAAGTTTCTATCATTTTATTAAGGCAAATATGCCAAAACTTACCGAAACTTTTGTGTACATGTGATTTTGCATCTTACTCTAACCTATGAAAGTATGTAAACCATATAATATATATCTGAACTGCTCACTCTACCGCTGTTTAGTAGTCAACGATGATAGATATATCCATCATCGCTGACCGGTCATACTTGATGGATATATACATCATCATTGACCGGTCACGCTTGATTATAATGAAACACGACTTATTATTTTTTATTTATTTATTGTATTAAAAATCAAAACTTCAAAAATAGAAATAAACATTAAACATTAAAATATTAAAAACACAACAATATCACCAATTCCGAAACGTGTCGATAACTTTGAGACAATGTTGAATGTTTAAACAACTTAGCTGACTTTTCACTCGAAACATCCCTCAAAGCGGTTCGTAACTTAGCACTGAATAAACTGACTAAACTCAATAGAAATTTCCGGTAATGGGCCTTAGTGCAATCAGTAGCTTCTTAAAGAAAACAATATATTATAACACATATATATCAACAATTTATATTAAAGCTCACATTTTGAGTGTTGTGAATTTACAATTTCGGCCAAAACTGATACACTCCATTTGGAAAATTGTTTGTACAGAACGGTGTGTGAGATATTGTGATAATACCTCCATAAATCAATTTGTTCAATATTTTGAGATCTTTATTCTTTTGAAAACTAATTTCATTATGGACGAATTTACGGATACTGCACATTCCTTAATATTCTTCATATTATCAACATTATATTCCAGACACTGTATTCCAGAATGGCATAAATTAAAACATTCGAGCCAAATATTAAAAAACCATATATAGATATAAGGATAGATATAAGGATTAATGTAAAATAAGGATTAATGTAAAATTCTGCAAGGAAGATTTACTTTGTTTCTAGCTAGAATTTTTAATAAAATGTTAGTGCATTACCTTAATAAGTTCATTTGGTGATTGCGCATGTATTAACAATATATTTATAGTGTCTTCCATGCGCACTTAACTGGAATCATTACGAATCGATTTAATAAACTGTGTCGGCGTTGTCTCGCAATTATATTTCTTGTGTATTATCTTCCAACATGATAAAAAGTCCATCAATAATATCAAATAGATAACCATATTATTTTCTGGTACAGCATTCACAATCGAAATCCAGGATATAACATATTGTCGCACAATATAATTCTTTACACAAATGCGTTTCCTAAGAGGTATAAAAGTTCTAGATTGAAAGTTTGTGAAGATTTTACAGCAATAGTTAACGATCCAACAGGAATAGGCCACAAGCGAGCAAAAAATAAATTGTGGAAGGGTATAATGGAGGGACGTGTCACCACATTTGAGAATGGCACTAACGAATTCACTGACATATTTTGAAGAATCCTAAAGAAACAACAAAAATTAACTTGAACTTTTAATTTAGTTAATAACTTACCTTTCCTAAACCGTAACAAAAACAACTCTACAACAGCAACATGACAGTCATATGTTTTTAAATAGAAAAAAACTTCAAGTGTGTTGGTACAAAAATTGTTTATGTGTTAGTTTCAGTCATTCATTTCTTGTAGGGTATTCTATTAGTAAAGATATGATTATTTGGTGTTCGGCAAACTTCTTGTTCATTATATTTTAGTTTCCATAGATAATTAATGATCATATTTTGAAACATACTACAGACACGGGTTAATTTTATTGTTCGCGAAAGTTAAAATATTAAAATATATTATTGAGATTTTCAACATTGTTTAAAAAGAATTCTTTAAATTTATTTGGATTGGTTTGATCCGCTTAACAGCTGATTTTTGTTTATTACAAGCAGTGATGCCAGGAGATTTTTTTCAGAAATCCCTACGCTTATGAAAAAAATCCCGTTTTTTCTCTAAACCCACTTATTTCTACCTACATTTTTCCCTACACTACTTTTTGCAATTTCAATAATCCAAAAATAACATAAAAACGAAGAAAAATAACATAAAAGGTGAGATAAGAACATCATAAGAATTACATAAGAATATAAAAACAACATAAAAGCTAACAGATATTAAAAAAAAAAAAAATATTTTAACAATTCTGTAAAATTCATCTTTTTGATATGGCTAGATGTGCATTTAAAATTTACACAATTAATTAAAATGGCTTGCAAATTAGATCTTTATACGGAAACAGAATTTTGGTTTTTGGTTTTAAAAGATTTTTTTATGACAGTGGTTATTAGCATGTATACTTATGTCAGATTTATCGCAATTTAATATTTTTTCACAAGCCTTGCATCTGCATTTAATGTCGTCATGTTTGACCTCCCATTAGCTTCTCGTCTCTTAGCCAACTTGAGCAAAATCTTTGTTTTCTGTATTTCTTTGATGTGTTTTTTGCATCGTCGAAAAACGAATCGGACATGGTTCTAAAATCAATTATGTTTAAATTTATACTATTTTTATGTTCTTATTACTTTTTAAAATCGAAGAGACCTGCAAAGATGGCGTACGTATGTATAAAAAAGATGCACAAAACAAATAAACTGCAACTGAAAAACAAGTGTTTTTCAGTTTTTTCGAAAAATATATTCCGACGGTGCTTGATGGAAAATCAAAAAATTTAGATTTTGTCGGTGACACAATACAAACAAATTTTCACTAATGCCACCAAAACTCTTGATGTAAATTTGACAAGTGTATAGTGCCCTTAAATTCTTTTCATGTAAAAAAAAAACAGCTGACACGTTACGTTACGGTTACGTGTGCCTAATTAGGCCTTTATTCTATCATTCTTGCACTCTAGAGCCAAATGAAGTGCAACTCTGTTAATACCAAAAAATTGTATTTACCCTAAAACAAAATATTGCAGAATTTTATACATGTAATTAAAGGAGAAAACAATTTTGAGCTGATTGGTAGAAAACATTGACTTTTTATATATATTATAATGTTATGAAAGCATTTATCGGTTATTAATTACTAATTATTACAAACGGAATGACAAACTTATATACACCCTCTGCATACTTGAGTGGAGGGTATAAAAATACAAATAATTTGAATACATGCTTTAAAAAAATTCTATGAATTGTTTATTTTTGCTCTCAATATTTTTTTCGTGATCTTTGTAACATTTTGCGATGTTATACAAATCACAGGATATGGATTATATATATTTTTTTTATTTAATATACATACATCAAAATTTAATGATGTGTTTTTCTTTAAATAAATTAATACATAATACATTTTTTTTTTTGGTAAATTTACATTATTTTTTTTATTAATAACTAGGTAGTTTAGCATTATATGTATGTATGTCTGCTTGTCTGTTTGTCGACAAAATTTTGGATCGATTTTTAACCCTTTTCCCGTGACCAATCGATCTGAAGCTTTGCAAGCAGACTCGAGGCGGTGACAAAAATGATCTGACAAATTTTTTTAGTGATGCCAAAACAATGGAAACTTTTAAATTATTCTACCTTGGTTTTTTTAAGTTAGTTTTTATTATATTATCACCACAACGACCACAAAAACAACAAGTACAGCCATGACATAAATACAACATTTAGAATAACAACAAGAACAATATAGAAATATATATTTTTAATTTTTTTTTTTTACTTTTTCCCGATTTTCACGACTTTTCAAACAAACCTTCTCATAGTGTTACTGAATCATTTTCACTAAAAAATGAGCACCCTAGCTATCCTATTGTGGGTGTGATCGTAACAAAAACAACATAGACAAATCATGTTTTTTCAAGACTTTTTTTACTTCTTCATTCAATTCTCGGGACCTATAAAAGCGATTTGGACGATTTTAAATAGCAAACTTTTCAGGATGTTAACAAATCATTTTTTATGCCAACGAGCACCCTAGCTCTCCGATTGGTTTCGTGATCGTCATTTCCACAGACGGACAGACGGACATCGCTATATCAACTCCGCTTATTATAAGGATCATAAATATATATATATTACTGGGTCCAGAATTTTTTTTCTAATTATTACAAACGGAATGACAAACTTATATATACCCTCTGCACACTGGGGTGTCCTATACCACTATGTGGTTTGGGTATAATGAATTTGTGCTGCTGTTTGTAACTACCAAAAATATTTGACCCAAACCCATCTTTTATTATACCGATCGAATCAGAATCACTTTTTGAATCGATTTAACTA
Organism: Cordilura impudica; assembly: GCA_963682025.1. Classification (NCBI taxonomy): domain Eukaryota; kingdom Metazoa; phylum Arthropoda; class Insecta; order Diptera; family Scathophagidae; genus Cordilura; species Cordilura impudica. The sequence continues at coordinate 176,991,388 of OY821520.1, read as the reverse complement.
TGTCCGTCCGTCCGTCCGTCTGTGTGTCCATGTAAACCTTGTAATCAAACTGCAGGTCGCAAATATGAATATATTTGGATGAAATTTAGTATATAAGCTTTCATCGGCCATGGGATGAACGCTATTGAAATTGGTGAGAATCGGTCCATCGGACCTAGCCCCCATACAAATGACCCCTATAAAATCGACATAAATTGCCATAAGATCCAAATTGTCGTATAGATCTTAGTCAAATTGGGTTTGTATGTGTTTATTACATCCATTTATGAATAGTCCAAAAACGTTCCCTATGGGACAACTCTTGGTCATAGGTCCCATATAGAGCTGCTTCCCGATCTTCACTTAAATCTATCAAGAAACAAAAATATTGCACTGATTCATCTCAAATTTTGTTTGTATATATTTTCGCAAAATACAAGAGACTTTACCAACCATGGTCAGGATCGGTCCATTTTTGGACCAAGTCCCCATATAGACATAGCAGCCGATATGAACTTTTTCATATCTGCAGCCAAAAAAATTAATAAAAATGCCACTCAAATTTGTTTTATGCTTATTTTCTATATCCAATTAGTTGGGCCTAAGAGATAGGGTCTCTAAACGCATGGTATAGGGTATCGTATAGTAGGTCTAGACCGACTATAATTTTCTTACTTGTTTGTATTCGGGTTGTCTTCCTATATTCTAGTATAGTTAATTTCTTTGGTCCAACTTTTATAAAGATGGCTTAACTAGCCACCTCCCTCTTTAATTAGAATGACCTTGTCATTCTGTGTATGAATTATTGGTATGATTAATTTTCGTAATATATTTCTAATCTATTGCTTTGTACTACTTGTTTTTGTGCTGCTGTTTGTAACTACCAAAAATATTTGACCTAGACCCATCATTTATTATACCGATCGAATCAGAATCACTAGCTGATTCGATTTAACGATGTCCGTTTGTCCGTCCGTCTGTGTGTCCATGTAAAGCTTGTAATCAAATTGCAGGTCGCAAATATTAATGTACTTAGATCAAATTTGGTATATAAGCTTTTATCGGCCATTGGATGAACGCTATTGAAATTGGTGAGAATCGGTCCATGTTAAGACCTAGCCCCCATACAAATGACCCCTACGAAATCAACATAAATTGCCACAAGATCCAAATTAACATACATATATCTTAGTCAAATTGGGTTTGTATGTATTAATTACATCCATTAATCAGTAGTCCAAAAATGATCCCTATTGGACAACTCTTAGTCATAGCCCCCATATAACGCCGCTTCCCGATCTTCGCTTAAATCTATCAAAAAACAGATTTTTCTCAAATTTGGTTGGTTTGTATATATTTTTTCAAAATATAAGTGACTTTACCAAATATGGTCATGATCGGTCCATTTTTCGACCTAGTCCCCATATAAATGTAGCACCCGATATGAACTTTTTCATATTTGCGGCAAAAAAATTAATATCAATGCCACTCAAATTTGAGTTATGCTCATTTTCTATATCGAATTAGTTGGACCGAAAGATAGGGTCTCTAACCATGGTATAGGGTATCATATGGTCGGTCTAGATCAGTGGTGGCCATCGAGAGAATTGAGTAAGTAATAGTTTTTATGAGCATGTGTTAGTTGTACTACACTGATCGAAATCCATGGACGTAACACAATGCCGATATTAAATGGGTTTGTGTAGATTTTGTATGAATGTTTATATGAATGCATAAAAGGGAAAATAGTTGAGTTAGCGAAGAATATGGTAAAATTTTTAATATATTTTGTTGTTTTAAAATTTTAAATCGTACATTCTGAAAATGTAAAACAAAATGTGAAGAACATTTAATCTCTTTTATCCATAAGTTTGAAGTTTATTAAATCAAATAAGTAATAATAAGTAATTCATTTTTTTAAAAAACAAAAAAAAAAAAAAAAAACAAAAAAAAAAAAAAAAAAAAAACACAAAATAGTAAAACTTAAAAAGATAAGAAATTTCAAAGGTTATTAAGTGGTATGTTACCAAAAACTAAAAAACTTACCAGCCTGTTGTCAAATGGAGGCGACGTATGTAATTTATAGAAAATATTTAATTAATAGTTTATCAAGTCTTCGAAATTTTCTCAACATTTTTGGTTTCTTTTAAGCAAATATTCTCTGTGTACCTATTAAAAAAATATATATATGGATTTCAAAAGGCAATGCAACACAGACCTGCTTCGTTCAAAAGCTTTCATAAGACTGAATGAAATTGTTGTTTACTTTTACTCTTTGGTGAGTATTTTTGTTTTCGTTCGGCTGTATACATATATGAAGCCGAGCACCAGCGTGTTTGGCACGGCCTTCACTGGTCTAGACCAGTGGTGTTCAAAAATATAAATTTAATTGTGTTGGTGAGAAAATAAGAATTGCACTGTAAGAAATGTTCAATGGGTTAATAGCACTGTTAGTCTCTGTATGAATTTATTTTTTTATTGAAAATATGAAACTGTTAATGTTGTATGTAAAACTGTTTTAAAGAAATAAAAATTAAACAAATATTCAATTATTGACAGGAAATAAATAAATACATATATACATTAGGCTGGCTTTTTTCATTCTATAAAAAACAATAAGTTGTAGATTTTTTCAATCAATATTAATGATTTCATTGTATTTACATACTAAAATATCTGTAATATGTTATTTCTTTATTTTATTTCTTTATTTCTTTATTAATTTCCTGTACAACAAGACATGTCTTATAATTAAAGTACAGGATTTTCATCGTTCAAAAATTCGCCACAAAATTAAAATACAATAAAAAAAAATTTATAACTTATTTAAAATAAAGTAAAATAAATACAAGAAATTATTAAAAATCATGAATTTACAGAAATAAAAATTAAATTAATTAAAAAAATATTCATTTCCATTTAGAGTTGTTATAATGTAATATATATTATGAAAACAAATTATCAACACTAGATTGACTAAACTCTGAATCATATTCGATAGAGCCATGATCCAAGGACAAAATCCAACAATATAAAAACCCTTTTAATGTACCAAAATGGGATTCAAATGTAAGTTTACTGTCAAGCACGACACCTAAACATCTATGATGGCTAATATTATTTGTCATCACCCAAAACGATCTAGACATAAGTTAATGTTATCTTCAAAAACATCGGAAAAGTTACGAAAGTTAAGTTATGAATGTTCTACAGATTCTCGAATTAGCCATAATGGAAGGCACATTGAGATTCATAGATATCTAACTGGAAAGATTGAAGAATCTGATTTTTGAGAAACTAGAAAAAGAAATATCGCTAACCAAAAAGTAATCAATAAGCGAAGTAGATCTTCTGCCTAATTCAAAATGCGTTGGTTTAGAACAAGTGGTGGGTCGCGACCCCTGGGGGTCGCCACGACTTTCTAAGGGGGTCGCGATGAGCTTGTAAAAAATATTTAGCACTGTCAAGTTTTATAATTTGGGTTTGAAAATATTTTTTTTCTGAATTTTTTTATGTACAAAATATTTTATAAACGTAAGTTTTTTAATAAAAAATATTATACATATTAGCATTTTTCATATTTACTAGCAGATTCCAGCCCTCGAAATTCGAGTGCAAATTCTAGGAAATTTTATTTTTTAATTATAGCCATTCGCAAATCAACACAAAAAACAAACTCATTTTTATTACAAACACATTAACAAATTTAATAAACACACACATAGCATTGTATAATTTTAATATGCAAAATGGCTAAAATGAAATACCTTTCAAATAATGAACGTTTGGTCAAAATCGGGATAAAACGGTAGAACAAAACATCGGTCACAAGAAATCGGCTAGCCTATTAATATTCTAGATTGTTAGATATCTTGGTATTTTGAACATTATCAGTTTAATAGATCTGGCATCGCTACTCTAAAGCATATAATTAAGAAAATATGTAATAAAAAGAAATATGAATTAATAAAAAAGGCTGTCATGTTCTAAACTCACGTCAATACACAACAAAAATGACGATGAGTTCGGTGACAGTGTTACAAACGTCTGCGGTTCCAGAATTTAATATAAATGCAAATTGGAAGATATGGATGGAACAATTGGAAATTCATTTTTGCGAAATACGAGTGCAAAAAAGAGGATGTAAGAAAGAAAATCCTTCTTAATCGTATCGTAGCTGAAACATATTCAATTCAACATAGTTTATGTGGTCCAGAGTCACCGGATAAAAAAACCTTTAAAGAACTTTGTGTAATTCTTGTGTATTGTTCTGGGTTAACAATATTAAAAATCTCTTTGGATTGGAGATGTAACAATTAGATGGGGGCCAATCTAAAAGAGATTATTTTATAATTACTCGATTATGAGTAATTATAATTGGGGTTATGGGAAATAAAAGAAAAAAAAGGGAAAATTAGTTTCATTTATTTAACTTTAAATGTGTGGGGAATTTGGGATGCTCACCTTGTTGGAATTGCCTTTCTAAAGAAAAAAGGCTGATGTTTAATATTTTAAATTCTTTCACAATTTATTTAACAATTCAAGCGATGAATGTATTTCGTTGAAAATCAAAATGGTAATTGACATGAATTTGCTGTTCAATTTTTTAATGCTTCGGTTTAACAAATTTGAAACGGCTGAATGTAAGTTTCGATATTTCTTGCAACGAGTACTAAATTTAAATGTTGGTAACTAGTAATTCAATTATAGGTGATTTCAAATTTTTAAGCGATTTTCTTAAGCTAATATTACGAGTAATATTAAAAATAAAAGTTATGAATCCTTTTTTGTTTTATTATTTTTTTGTGTCCAAACTTGTTTGGACACTTGAAACTCACTTTACCCCACCAACAATAATATTTATTTTTATTTTTAAAAAGAGGGGTTACCTTACGGGCTATTTTGGTCAATAATCTGTTTTTATGTGTAAATAAAAATCAATTAAATATCATCTTTCTGCTCGACGTTTCGTTTGCTTTATTCAAACTTCCTCAGGAGCGTAAATTTATTATAAAATCTGGCGACATATACAAATTAACACTATTAATAATTTCTAATTAAATATCTTAAATACTACATCACAGTTTAACTTACGATTTTTTGTTACATCGTCAGGGAATATAATTTGTAAAATTTATTTGTAAATAAAAAACTGGACATTACTACACAGAATTTTAAAAAATATAAATAAATTTAATAAATATTGACAACACAGTACACGCAAAATCACAGGTCTAACTTAATATAGTATCACAGAACTTTAACTAATTTCTAAAATATTGCAACGGAGTATTGGAGCTTTGTGTTATCCTTATCTTCTCTCGTGTTCATTGCATGATGAATTCTCTCTTGTATTCGTAGGCTTTCTAATGTATAGCGTTTGTTTACTCTTTTTTCCTTATCTAATATCTTAATGTTATCAAAATTCATATTATGGTTGCATTCTTTTACATATTGTGCTAATGCAGTTGTTTCTTTTTCCTTCTTAATATCGGCTTTGTGCTCCAATACTCTCGTCTCTAACCTTCGTTTTGTTGTACCAACATAAACTTTGTTACATTGCTCCCTTTCATTGCCATCACATTTTATTTCGTAAACAACGTTGTCAATTTTAAGTATATCTTGTTTTGTTTTGTTCTGCGTAAACAGTTGCCTAAGGGTTTGGTTTGACTTGTGTGCTATTCTTGTGTTTTCATCGTTGATCATATGTTTGATTGTTTTTGTCTCCGTTAATTTTGGGATAAATGGTACACTGCAAAAAACCAAATCTTCTTTACGGTCATCATTTTTGTGTTTTGTATTATTTAGTGTTTTGTTGATTAAGTTGTTTATTATAAATATTGGGTAATTGTTCATAGTTAATATGTTTCGTATTTTGTTTATATTATTTTTCTTAAATCTTTCGTCGCTTATATGTAGTACCTTTTCAATGAGATTTATCGCCGTGTTGATCTTCATTTTTATCGGTTGGGTGGAGTTATAGTTGATCATCCTTCCTGAGGATGTCTCCTTTGTGTACCAATTAGTTATAAGTTTATTATCGTCTTTTATTATTTTTATATCAAGGTAAGGAATTTCTCCGTTGATCTCTCGTTCTATTGTAAATTGCAGTTTGTTGTGATACGAATTAAGTGTTTTTAAAATCTTAGTTTCATCTGATTTCTTTATTATAGCAAATAAATCGTCGACATATTTAGTAATTAGTTTGATTTTTACATTTTTCTCCTTAAGTTCTTTGATTACATCGTCCAAAAGGGTGTCCAGAACAATATCAGCAATTGTTGGCGACAAAGGGTTGCCCATGGGCATACCATACGTTTGGTGATAAAATTTATTCCCGTATGTAAAATAGTTAGTTTCTGTCAAGCAGAACTGAAGTAGTTTTAGAAACTGTTTCCTCGATATTGTGGTCTGTGTGCTTAATGTTTCCCATTTGTCCAGTATGTTCTTAATCGCTAAATGAGTCGGTATATTAGTAAATAATGATACCACGTCGAATGACACTAGTATATCGCCATCTTCTATTTTCACGTTTTCCAATTTTTGTTTTAGGTCAAAAGCATTCTTAATGTTATAATATTTATTGAAAGAAAAACATTTCATACAGCTCAAAGAGATGAAGGGAAATCAGTCAGTCATTGGTATGCTCGAGTAAAAAATTGGCATTAAATTGCAAATTTGGACAACTTTGAATATAATGATTCTGCATCGCTTTATACTTGGGATTCCACCAAAAATGTTTGAGAGGCTTTGCGAAGAAGATGAAAATCTAACAGTGGATCAAGCATTAAAAAAGCAATGATAACGAAAACAAAGTTTGCCAACAAAACCACGTGCAGATTTTACTGTAAATTACGTAAACCACAAGAATCATGACAGTCAAAAAAAAAAAAAAAAAAAAAAAACAACCCACAAAATAACAACGCAGTTAATGAATGCAGACGAAGCACTAGCAGCAACAATTACAGCAACTACATAGGCAGCGGCAGAAGCAGAAAATCTTGTGTATATTGCGGTTCGAGAAATAACGATGCAATCTCTTGCAAATTTAAAGTGAGCAAATGCTATTCATGCAAAAAAAAAAAATTGGTCATTAGCATCGGTCTGTCACGAAATGATAAATTTGTAAACTATGTGTCTGATTCGGATAGTAATGGTGATGATATAGATAATAACATTTTTAATTATTCTATTTTCAATATAAAAAACATTTCTTTGTGGTATATATTCTTTGCCAATTACAATTGATGGAATTAAACTAACCACGGCATGTGATACTGGTGCACCTTGTACGTTGGTACCAGCATTGTTTTACAAAAATAGTATAAAAATAACATCTCAGAGATTGCAAAAAACCATACCTGCATGAAGTATGATGGATATAAAATTTCTCTTGTTGGTGAGTTTGATGCAAAAGTAACAGAGAGGGCATTACAAAAAATATAACAATTGTTGTCAGTAACTGGAAAAGTCCATCATTGTTAGGATGTACGTTTTTGAGAGTATTTCATTTTGAATTAATGCAAGTAAATTCTGTAAGGCAAGTACAAAATGTTTCTGTCGTTGTTGGTCAAATTAAATCTGAATTTTGGTGCTTATAATGTAGGTAGAATTTAAACCGCGACCAGTTCCTTTATCATGGAGGGAGAAAGTCGAGTATAAATTAAGGGAAATGATAAGGGATGGTATTCTTGAACAGGTAGATAATTCAGATTGTGAAACTCCACTTGTCCGGATTCTAAAACCAAGTGGTGATTTGAGAATATGTGGTGACTATAAGGTTACTTTTAATAAATATTTAGTAGATTTCAATTATTCCTTGCCTCGTATAGAATAAATTTTCGCTGCTTATAATCAGCTACTATTAGGTAAGAGGTCACAAATTCTATGCTCTTGGAGTACACATATTGGTACCTTTAAAGTAAATCGATTACCCTTTGGCATTAAAACGGCCGCAGCTGTTTTTCAAAAGACAATGGAAAATTTATTACGGGGTATATCGAACGTAGTAGTCTATCAGGACGACATAACTGTAACCGGTAATAATTTCAACAACATTTAGAAACTCTCATTGAAGTTCTACCTAAAATCAGCTAATTTAAAATTGAATCTTGAAAAATGTAGAAATGGATTAAGTAAGGATCTCATCCTTATCGTATATCTTGCGTTTTAAATGCACCTGTTCCGAGTAATATCTCAGAAGTAAGGACTTTTATTGGAGTGGTGAACTACTATTCAAAATTCATAAATAATTTTTCGCAGAAAATGTTGCCTCCATACGAATTGTTACAGAAAGAAAAAAATTTAGTTGGTCTAAGGAATGTCAGAAATCGTATGACACAATAAAATCAGACAACGTCTGATCAAGTACTAGTTAATTTTAATCCTCAGTTGCCGATTGTTCTCATGACAAATGCATCTGGCAATGCTGTCGCAGGCGTTCTCTCTCATATAATGGACAATAGTCCCAAACTAATTGCATTTGTTTCGAGACCACTAGCTCAGAGTGAGAAAACCTATAGTACGTTGGAGAAAGAGGCATTGGCTATAATTTTTTGCATTACAAAGTTAGACAATATTTACAGGGAAACAAATTTATTTTGAGAACGGATCATAAACCATTGACAGTCATATTTGGTGAGCACAAAGGCTTACCCATCATGGCATCTGCTCGAATGCAGAGGTGGGCGTTAATATTGTCTGGGTTTAATTACTCAGTTGAATATATAAAAGGGAATTTAAATTATGCGGATGGGCTCTCTCGTATGCCTCAATATTTTGCTTCAAAAGGTAATGATGGAAGTAACTATGTAAACTTTGTTGAATTGGATGATAATGTAAACAAAAATTTTTTATTATTATTATTATTATTATTATTATTATTACTATTATTATTAGAAATAAATCCATCCCTGCATAGGTCCGCATATGCTAGAGATTACTCATCCCTAGTACGAACCACGGGATAAGCTCTGTTGCAGCATAAGCTTTATGAACTATGGTTTTGGAATAATTTATTATTCTTAGTAGTATTTAAATACTTTTAAATGACATTTCATATTAATTAACAAATATTATCATATATTCTGTTTAAAAGTTAACATTTTTAATAAAATTTACAGTTTTCTTTCTAAAAAGATTTATATTAATTCCGTTCTTGACATCATTCGGCATCATGTTGTGAAGATTTAATCCTTTGTAAAATAAAGATTTTTGTATTGCTGTTGTATCTGCTCTCTGTGGTCTAAAGTCTAAGGCATTCCTAAGGTTATAGGGTTGAACATCTCCAACATATCTAATTTGTTCGATCAAGTAATCTGGTGCTCTTCCCATCTTCATTTTTTGGATAAAGAATATTGTGTTAAGTTGCAGCCTTTGTTGGATGTTTAACCATTTTAGTGCGTCTAACATATATCTTATTGAAGTAAACCGATTGCATTTTAAAATTGAGCGCATAGCCTTATTTTGTAGTTTTTTCAGCCTCGTTATTTGTTGGTCTGAACAGCATGTAAATAATATGGTTGACCCATACTCAAAATGAGGTTTTATGGTAGTGTTATAGATATTAATTGCGGTTATTATTGTCACCCTGTTTCTTAAACGTTTAAAAAACCCAATTTTCTTGCCAATTTTTTTACATATGTATTCGACATGATCTTTAAAGTTTAAATCTTTGTCAATCAAGAAACCCAAATATTTTATATTATTCACTTTTTCTATTACATTATTTCTTTTGAATGTTATGTTTGTGTTCATATTGATTTCCATTAATTTAGTTTTGTTTTCGTTAAGTTTTATTTTATTAATTTCTAGCCATTTATTAATATTATCTACATCATTCTTTAAATTTTCATGACATATTTCCTCCGTTGCTGCTTCTGTGAAAATCAAAGTATCGTCCGCATATAGTACAGCTTCGCCTTTCTCTAATGAATTTTCAATATCGTTTATATCTATAACAAATAGTAGAGCTCCTAAAATTGAGCCTTGTGGTACTCAAAAATCATTTTCTATTGCATTTGTTAATTGCCTACGATTTGTTAAATATGACTGAAAACATTTTAGCTCTGTATCTTCAATACCGTATTTAGCTAATTTCTTCAATAGGATGCCCTATCTATCGTTTCAAAAGCTCTTTTAAAATCAAGGAAAATCGCTAATATTTTCTTTTTTTTTTCTTTTTACATTTCCATCTGTTTATGACATAATTTACTGCAGTTTCACATGAATAATTTCTTCTAAAGCCTGATTGATATTTTGATAATAACCTGTGTTGTTCGATGTATTCTTCCAATTGATTTTTTACTATTTTTTCAATGACTTTTTCACATGTTTTTAAGGTGTTAATTGGTCGATATTCTTCACATTTTAATGTATTTTTTACTTTTTCAATAGGAAAAATCATCGATTCTTTCCATTTATTTGGGAATACGCCAGTCTCTAGTGATTTATTTATAATATTTAATATAATATTGCCTGTTCTGTCCCAATTATCTAGGATTATGTCACTTGATAGTTTGTTATAATCAGGTTTTTTGTTAATGCTTTTAAAAATAATCTTTAGTTCTTGTAAATGTATTGCACGGAATTTAAATTTAAAGTTTATCACAGGTATTTGATTTTTCATACTGCACATTTTAAATGGAATATCTGATTTCCTTAATACTATTTACAAAATAATTATTAAAATTTTTGGCTATTTGAAAATTGTCTTTATATTCTATTTGTTTATATATCACAGTTTTTATCACAGATTTGGGTTTTTTTTTAGGACTAGTTCTTTAATTTTACTCCACATTTCTTTTTGGTTATTTGCACTATTTATTTTATTATTAATATATTTTTTTTTTCATGTTCAGTTTTTGCTTTATAGATATTTCTAATTATTTTATAACTATTCCAAGCGTCAATTGTATTTACTGTAATTGCATTTTGATACTTAAAGACTTTTTCTCTTTTTAATGATTTGAGTTCGTTGTTTTTACTTTTTTCAGTTATTTTTTCTTAATAGTAAATTTTTTTATTGTGTTTTCAAGGCAGTTATCAAAATGGTGTACATATTCGTTTAAATCATTTATTTCATCATAATTTAATATTGCACTTATTTCATTTTTGAAGCTGTTTTTATTGTATTTATTTGAAAATATTTATTTCTTTATTATTATTTTGCTTCATATTTTCACACTCGATAAAGATGTCAATGGATTCATGATCAGATATTTTATTATTTATATTATTTTTTTCCGTAATAGTTTCATTATTTGTTATTATATAGTCAATTAATGTTTTCGAGTTTTTTATTAGTCCATTATCATTAAGAATGCTTTCCAATCTGCTTGTATAAAAATATTTTTCCAGTAAATGTTAAAATCTCCAGCTATTAAGATATCACAGTTTGTTTCACATATTTCTTCTAAAAAATCTTGAAAAGTATCACAGAATTCTGATTTTGAACCACTTGGTGACCTATATATTATTATTATTATTATTATTATTGATGTTTTTCATATTTCGCCATATACGCACTAATCCAGTGTTTTGTGTCTTTAATGTTATTTTTGATATTTTTTACATGCCAATGTTTTTTGAAATAAACTATTACTCCCCCAGTTCTAGATGAATTCGATAAGGTGCTATAATGCTCGTATTGGTCTATTTAAATTTCACTTTCATCTATTTCATCAGTTTGTTGCGTTTCTGTTAAAATTATGAACTCAGGTTTATTAATTGCTGCTATTATTTCTAATTTGTTGAAGTTATTAATCAAGCCTTGAATTTTTGTGTATATACCATGAATATGGTTTGGTTGCTAGATTGATAAACCCATCCTTCTCTTTCGAAGATTCTATTTATTTTGATACACCGGACACTCCCGGTTATTGGTGACATGATTCTCATCAAGTTCTAAATTTAGTCTTTTATTCTCTTTCATGCAATTAATACATTTCATGATTACTTCAGAATTACAATCTTTACCTCTGTGGTTTCCATGGCATTTGTAGCATACAATTTCATTCTTACAGTCCGACGCTTTATGGTTATATCCTTGGCATTTGAAGCATTGCATAATGTCCGTACCATCAAAAACCCTACATCTGTCCCATCCTAAATTAAGCTTTTGACCTGTTATTATTGTCGGATACGATTCATTGTCTATTTTCAATTTTGCATTAAATATTGTTCTATTATATCTTTTTGTTTCATATATTTTAATAACGTCTATCTTGCTATTTTTTAGTATTTCGTTCTGTTTTTTTAATTTTTCTATTAATTCTTTGTCAGACACTTTAAAGTTTAAGTCAGTGATTACAATTTGCATATCAACATCTTTTGGGATTTTTATTTCATAATCTTCACTAATTTCACCTTGTATCGCCTTTTTAATTTTTTCCCGTTCTTTGATATTTTCACTCTGGATCACAACCGTACCGTTTTTTCTGCTTTCAATATTTGTAATTTTAAAATTGATTGGATCAACTTTTTTATTTAATTCAGCTTTTGTTTTTTTCTATACTTTGTTTCTCCTTTGGTTTAACAATTAAGGGGACATTTTTTCGTTTTCAAAGATTGCGCGTATGACATTTTTGTTGTTTTTACGTTTGTGTCTTTTATAACCTATATTTCGTTGCACATTTTGTTATTATTTTTTCGATGGTATCGCGTATATCTTTGTTATTATTTTCAACTTTCTTTATGTTTCCATATAGGATTTTCACTTCTTGTACATTTTTTTCACATAATTTCTGTATATTATCCATCTTTTTGAATCTCGCGTCATAGCGACTTTCAATTGCTTCCAATAGTGATTTAATTTCACATTCATTTTTCCTTAGTGAACTTTCAAATTCATGTTTATATTCTAACAAAGATTGTTTATTTTTATCAACACTATTTTGAATTTCTCTTACAACAAGATCTACATTTTGAATATATAGCATACAATCGTTGCGGATATATCATACAAAATTGTCTTCATCAATAATATTTGCCGAATATTGGTCTATGCCGGCACATTTTTTTGTAAAGTGATACACTTTACCACATACTCCATTGCATCGTATGCCACTTTCACCTCTTATTGCTAACTTGCATTTACTGCATTCAGCCATATCATAAGTGATATTAACAAATTTGTTGCTTCTGAAAAGAAAATTCAACTTTTTGTTAATATTTTATTTGCCACTTTATGAATATATAATGTTTTAAATAGTCACCATCTATTTTTTGAGCACTTTATTATTATTATTTTATTTATTTAATCAGGCGAGACCCAATATTATCAAGGTTAAGTGAATCGATACTTGGAGCCACAGTTGACAAATTGCAGCATGAAGATTTTACTCCATATCGTAATAAGGGTACCGAACTTTCAGTTGAGTATGATTGCATTCTATGAGGCTACCGTGTTGTTGTTCATTTAAAACTTCATGACTCTGTTGCGACAGTTACACAATTCCCAATTCGGTATAGTGAAAACAAAGGCATTGGCAAGATCTTATGTATGGTGACCAGGATTGGACAGAGACTTTGAAAATATGATAAGTCTTGCAACTCTTGTCAAGTATTGCAATCGTGTCCTGATAAGAGCTCATTAATACCATGATCAAGCGCCCCGGTAGGTGAATAGGTAGCGTGCTCGCCTATCATGCGGGGGTCGTGGGTTCGATTCCCACCAGAGGCTTTGGTCTGTCGCTGCATAAACTAGCCAAATCCGGCTTATCCCTGGACCCAAAATTAGATCTGCAGACAAGCCACTCGGCTTCGCGGAACTAGGCTTAAAAAAATGAACTCCGGCGGGTTGAGTTTGAAGTCGCATTCACGTGGACTTTGCGGGTCCAATTAATAATTATTATCTCTTTATAGTAAATGACGCGTATTCAAAGTTCGTTGAGGTCTTTAAGACTAGGGATATGACATCGGAATAGGAACTCTAAACATTGCACCACTGGTGAGTCTCCAGCCAAACTATTTTTTGGCCGATCGTTGAAAACCCGTTTTAGTAACTTAAGGCCTCCAATGACAAGAAACAAAATTATTGAATCTCAAATAAGAAGTGTTCTCAATCACAAAGGTAGACGTAGTGTTGAATTTTCAAGTGGGCAGTATGTTTTAATTCGAGATTATAGAAATATAACTGACAATGTTTTTTTTTTTTTTTTTTAATTAATCAACACTCAGGGGATGCCCCCTATAGATGCAGTGCATTGTGTTGATCTCAGGAAAGATATAGATAGGAAGGAGGAAAGAGGGAGTAGTGTGTTAATTTTTTTTTTTTTTTTGCAGCGACAGACCAAAGCCTCTGGTGGGAATCGAACCCACGACCCCCGCATGGTAGGCGAGCACGCTACCTACTCACCTACCGGGGCGCTTAACTTAACTTTTTGTAACGACCTACACTTGAGTCTGAACTGGAAGGTGTCAGTAAACAACATTACCAACAGTAGCCCTCTGCCTATCATTATAGAGATTGATACGAGCCCGAGAAGGAGAGGGCATCTCTTTAAGAATAATAATAAAAATTTAGAGACCGATTTCAGGACTTTCAGAGTGGACGAAAGAGTTCAAGATATGTACAATAATGTAAGGGACGTTGTGGAGAAAAACAAAATATCAGCTAATTTGAGGGGAAGGAAAATTGCCAAACATTGGTGGACTTCGGAATCGACCAAACTTTTCCGATTAAGAAATGCAGCTAGGCAAATATACAATCTTAGCAAAACAACTGCGGATTTAACATCACTATTAAAAGCAGATTTTGAATTGAAAAAACCTATCAAAGCTTTAAAAATTAAAAATTTTACAGAAACTTTAGAGAAAATTTCCAACCCTTTATCGATTACGGCGATTTCTGTTTTGACTATTTACTTGAATTAATCCAATCCAGACACCCCAACTCGGCGAAGGTCGTAGATGGCATCTCATATAAAATTTAACTTAAACTGTCCCAAGAGGGGAAAAAGAGGTTTTTGAAATTATTAATGATTTATGGATTCGAAACGTTATCCCAGACGAATGGAGAAAAGTGAGAATTAAACCCATTCCGAAAAAGCACAAAGATTTAAGTTTGATCCAAAGTTGCCTGCTGTCAACACTCATCAAACTCACGGAGGGCTTAGTTAAAGATTACATTAACAGAATTGCGGAAGAAAGACTAATAATTCCCAACAGATCATATGCCTTTAGAAAGAAACACTACAGAAACAAAGGCTTCACAGTTATGGGGGCTTGTATCGACTTAGAGAGGGCATATGACCTTGTGGACATCAATATACTTAGGATGCGTCTGTACCAGCTGGGCTTCAACTCACATGCGATGACATATAATGTTTTACAGAATAGGACACTTATTTTGGGAAATCAATCAATTTCAACAGCTGGAGGCTTAATGCAAGGTAGCGGGCTAAGTCCCTTACTTTTTAATATTTACACGGCTGAATTTCATGAACTGTCACGGAATAACTCTATACTATTCCAATTTGCTGATGACTGCTTCATAATTATCTTTGAACGAGATCATACCACTGCTAATTTCATACTCCAGGAGAGGATAAATAAGTTTGTAGAAATAGCAGGTAGATTGAAAATGAAGATTAACCCCGAAAAACAAACATTAATTCCCAGAGATCCAAAAAGAATATAAATATCAATATAAATGGTACACACATTAGTCAAACCTACTCGATCAAATATTTAGGGCGAATTATAGACATTAATACCTCACCATCAGATCAAGTACAAATGGTCATAGAAAAGGTCTATCGAACGTGTGGGTTCCGTAAGATAATAAGCGGATGCAAATATGGGGTACAACCGGCAAGAGCCCTACATTTTTATTGGGCCTTCACAAGGGCCAAATTGGAATACGCGGCATCATCTTTCGCCAATATGGGGCGTACTGCTTTGAAAAAACTGAGTACATGTATTAATGCAAATCTGAGAGGGGCCTCGGGCCTAATCAGATCGACAGCGACTCACATTTTGTATCATATGGCGGGGGAATTACCACCCGAATTCCGATTCGAACTGACTACCGCTAAGGAACTGGCAAGATGCATAGCCTATGAACTACCGATAATTGAATTACTTTCGGAACCGGATTTCAACCTGAGAACCAGCTATGCTAAAATCTTCAATAAACACAGGGATACTCTATCAAAAATTGGCAGTCCAACTGGAGGATAGGATAGGACTCAGTCAAGTTTGTTAATCTTTCCAAATTTTTTCGGGGACATATGCAGAGGAAAGGGTGAGCCAAACGATGAAATTATAGATTGCATCATGAGCCAGAAACTACATGAACTGGAGAGCTGTGAATTAATATATACGGATGGTTCAGTCGATACAAATAGTACGGGTTACGCTTTCTGGCACCCGAGGAGTGATACGAAAGGCCTTTTCCAAATGGAAACAAAAATTTCATCAATGTCAGCTGAGCTGGCGGCTATATAGATTGCAATACTTTTTGCGAAGGATAATGATTTTGATAAAGTGGCCATACTCACGGATAGCAGGTTGGGATGCTTCGCATTGGCGAAAAGTATGAGCGATAACCAAGGGTGAGAAGAAGCAGCCTTTCGGGAGATCACCCTCCACTTCATACCGGGTCATACGAATATCTTAGGTAATGTAGAAGCGGACAAAGCGGCCAGAGAGGAGCAGATCAACGGTGTTGTAAAAGAGGATGTATTGAGTGTTGACGATGCCATAGCGATCATTGAGGAGAAACTGTGGGCAGAATGGAACGTAGCTTATAGACACCTAAGTATGACAAAAGGTAGAAAATATGCAGAAATTTTCCCCAATGTAATTAAAAATAATGCGTGGTTTGCAAACTGCCAAAATTTGAAACCTATCGATATGAAAACAATTAATAGAGTACTCATTCCTTTGGGAAGGCCACATTAGCCAGAATGGGGGGTTTTAGACTCCGATTTGTGTGACACATGTAAGGAAACTGAGAATGATTCGCATGTAATCTTTGAATGTAGTCGTTTTGAATGCATTAGACCAAGATATCATCTAATTTACAAACACGCATCTCTGGTTGATTTTTTTAAAAATGAAAAATCCGAAAATTACAGGTTTTGGACTGAATTTCTAAAAGAAATTAAATTCGTTCTTTAACGCGTCAAAATGCGTAAATTGGTGCTGGCGTTAAAGTTTCGAAAAAAAAAAAAACTGGCCAAGTAATTCTTCATCGGGGCCGGAGTCGGCTCTTTGAAGTAACAACAGACTTACAAAAAAAAAAATAAAAAAGAAGTTATGATAAAAGTTACATTAAATTTGGGTTCACGTTTATTTTAAAAATGGCGATAAATTGCCCCAATGCATAATTTGCCACAAAACTCTTTCAAAGGAATCAATGAAACCGTCAAAATTGGAAAGGCATCTTATTACCAATCACTTAGATATAAAAGCTCTGATTATTTTGGAACACAAGAAAAGTCATTTAATAAGGTGAAATTGAATTCTTCATTTTATTTTTTGCTAATTGCGAAAAATAAAAAACCTCACGCGATTGCTGAGAATTTGGTTAAGCCATGTATTATTACAGCTGCAAAACTTATGCTTGATAAAGCTAGCAAGGAAAAATAGCAGCAAATATTAGCAAGGAAAAATAGCAGCAAATAGCAGCAAATATTAAAAGCCAATTAATTAATAAAAAAAAATAGTGGACTCTCCATTTATTTTACTTCAATGTGGTGAAACTACCGAACCGTTGTATCCCAGCCAACTTTTATTTTATTGCAGATATATTGCAGATAATAAAATATGCGAGGAAATTTTATTTATTAAATCGCTTACAAAAACTGCAAAAGGAGAAGACGTATTCGAGGCGCTTTCAGATTTTTTGGAGAAAAACAATATTCCCTGCGAAAAAATAGTAGGTATTTGCACCGATGAACCACCATCAATGGTGGGTTCACGTTCTGGCCTTTTGAAATTCGCAAAAGATAAGTTCAATGATATTATTGGGTCTCATTGCACAATTCATCGGCAAGCATTGGCCTGGTGAATTTAAATTGGGTCTACAATCCACAATAGATGTTGTCAATTTTGTAAAGACCAGTGCTCTGAGAACTCGAGTATTCGAAGCTTTGTGTCTAAATTTAAATGCTGTACAATCAAGATTATTATTTCATACCGAAGTTCGGTGGCTTTCAAAGGGAAATATGCTAAAAAGACTATGAGCTAAAAACAGAGGTTGAAATTTTTCTTTTGAGTGAAGGAAATGATAATCTTTACAAAAAATTTACGGACGATAACTTTTCTTTTTATTTTGCTCATATAATTTCAAATTGCAAGAATTTAACCCCTAAATTTTGCAAAACATTAAAATTTCATCGAACACTGAACATTTACTGAATAATGCAGGAATAGACCCAAGGAGTTTAGAAAAAGATAATTTAAATAACATTTTAATACGAGGTCAAGAAAAAATATTAGATACGGTTGGCTCCTTTTTGGAGGCAATTCCTTCTTATAAACATATTAACATTGAAAATAATCTACAAGTTCAGGTTTATAACACTTTTAATAGTTTCCTTGAAAAAATTTGTTTTTGAAAATGAACAAACTACTATTTTAAATGAAAGAGAGTCAAGAGATTACTTTATTCCAAAAAAAAAAAAAAAAAAAAAAAAAAAAAAATGTATATTTTTTATAATTTAAGAAGTAAACTATAATCAGGCATGGACGAAATACCAAATATAGTATTGATGAACTTGCCTGAAATAATTAGTTGGGAATATTACAATCTATTTAAAAATATGTTAAATAATTCTTATTTTCCTAAAGAATGGAAAGTAGCTGAAATGGTTTTGTCACCAAAAAGGATAAAGATTTAAGTAATCCAAAAAATCTACGTGCCATAAGTCAGCTTCGTAGCATCAGTAAGGTATTCCAGATCTGTATCAATAATAACATCACAAAATTTTGTAATAACAGAAACTTGATAAATGAAAAACAGTTTGGTTTCAAATGTAAAAATTTAACAATAAATGCCATACATTTGCCTACATCTAATATCAACTGGAATTGGAATAAAAAATTATGTACAGGTGCGTGTTTAATTGACATGGCTTTTGATAGCATCTGGATTCCAGGATTAATTTTAAATTTTAAATTAATTTCATATCAATTCCCATTGTATCAAGTTATACTCATTTACAATATGATTTCTGAGAAATCCTTTAAAGTGTTTCATCAGCAACATAACAAAAAACATTTAAGATTATCAATGAGTTCCAACAGGGAACTGTTAACTCACCCATACTTTTTAATCTAGAAAACATTATATCTTTCGCAGATATTATATATAATGGATAATACAATTGAAAAATTCAATCAAAATCTTCAAAAGTCGTTCAATATAGTGGAAAAGTTTACCAAAGACTGGAAAATGAAATTAAACACTCAAAAATGTGAAACAATTTTATTTAAACCTCCAGTGGATAAATGTAATAACAACATAAAGAACTGGAAATTATTTGGAATTAAATCTTATATAAATAACACTAATATTCCAAATAAGCAAGTTGTTAAATACTTAGGAATCTACCTTGATAAATTCTTATATTTTAACAACCTTATCTTCCTTCACCCCCTGGACCAGCACAGTCATTCTTTTAGGCTCAGAGAGAAGACTCTTGCTTTGTTGCTTTGGATAACATTTTACATATTGTCAGTGTACCCGAGACAAGTAGTTCTGAAGAATATACTACTTTGCTGAAAATTATGTAAAATTGTCTGAATTACATTTCTCTAAGCGGCTTAAATATATACAAGCTACATATCGTCACCTAAAATGCAAAATAACGTTACATCACTTTTCATAAGTTTACAGGAGAAGCAAAAAACGATATAAAACTGGAACTACTTGAGATATTGAATTAAAATTTTCAAATCTGGATAAAAAGAAACTAGAAATTTATATTAGAAAAAAATCTGTTTTTTTAATAATGGTAGTGTCTAGTTTTTGTCTACACTTTAAATAGGGAGACAAACGTAACAGTTAGGCAGTTCTATTTGAGTGGTTAAACAAATTGTTTTTAAGCGTAACATCAATTGTAATAAAAATCGAAGCTAATAAAAATTTGTTTTATATAACCGAAATCAGCATTTCTTAAAAACAATTTCTTTTGAATTATTAAAAATAAATGCGGGTTTTTTAAATAATTAAATTTTAATCATGTTTCAATTGAGACAAAATAGTGTCGGAAAACGATTTTAATTGCAATAAATGCGATGTGGTAAGTGGTTCCATTTTGATTGTGCTAGAGGAAATAGCAACGTTGCTAATAAAAGCTGGAGTTGCTCATATTGTCTTGACCAACCCGTTGCCCTAAGAAATACCTCCAACACAACAACTCAAGAATGTCGTGTTTATAGTACTCCAAATATTTGTTGTATGGGGGGTGCCACGCCCACTAACCCAATCCCGTCCATTTTTGGAGCGACTACTTACATTAACAACCAAAGTTTCAAGACTGGCCATCGTAGTACTCTAGATATATGATGATATGTATTTTCCATGTATGGGAGGTGTCCACTTGTTTGATCCTGCCCATTTTTCACATAACTTCTCACACTCATCATTCGTGAACTCACACCTAGTTTCAAGACTGTCGGGTTTATAGTACTCCAGACATTTTTTAATGAGAGGTGCCACGCCCACTAACCCAATCCCGCCCATTTTTGGTGCGACTACTTCCATTAACAACCGATTAACGTGCAGAAAGTTTCAATACTCTGGCCATCATAGTACTCAGGATATATGATATGTATTTACCATGTATGGGAGGTGCCACGTCCACTGTTTGATCCCGCCCATTTTTAGCCCGACTTCTCACATTATTAACTTATGTACTCCTACAAAGTTTCAGGACTCTTGCTATCATAGAGCTCCAGAAATGTGATGTTAAAAATTTTTTATATATGGGAGGTGCCACGCCCACTTCATATATTAAAAAATATAGCCTATTTTACTTTCCCGATACAAATTTACACACTGTGAAAATTTCAAGAAGATTGGTGCTATGGTTTAGCGACCTATTAATGTGAAGCCCACAAAAAAAATTTTAATTTTTATATACCTATAGAGATAAACAAAAAACTACTGGACTAATTGTTATGAAATTTTAAACATGGATTCTTTATCACACCTGAACTGACATAGGCTATGTTTTCTATATCCCTACGCCACCAGGGAGCGCTGAACTGCAAAAATCGTACCGTTTGAGCGATTGACACCAAATTTTACACAATTTTATTGAAAATGGCATTATTTTGTAATGGACCCGCAAAGATCCCATTTGGTGTTTTATATTAGTAAAAATCACATAATCCTAGGTTTTCTTTGAAAACTTTTTCAGCTTCGCAGCTGTTTGGAGAAAATAGTTACAAGCGTTTCTGTAAACCCTTGTTTTAGTATCAGAAACCACAATAATGTCATGCTCTATGAATTCTATAATATTTTTTAATGCTATGGCTACTCAAATGAATGCATTTCTGCAAACTGTGTACTATTAAACTGTGGAAAAATTTTCAAATCAAAATCTTTATTAATACCTGTAATGTTATAGTTTTTGTAAATATGAACCATTTCCCGTAAGCGATTCTGCGAAACCAAATTATTGCAATATTGATATTTTTAAAATTCTATTAAAAAAAGTATACATCCTAGAACAATAAAATTTCACAGATCATCTTAGGGCATAAGTTTAAGCAAATGTGCAAAGTTTCACACAAATCGGAGACATGATGGGTGGTGACATGATCTGGGTGATTTCATATGAAATGACTCAAGGAAAGGTTCGTAAGGAGGTGCTATTGTGCAATGGCCACAGAATCATTTAAAGCCATGTTTAAGGTGCAATTAAGTTGATTTATCATAGTGTCTGCATGTGTATAGTCGGTTATATCGTTAGAATCGTCCAAGGGAAGGTTGCTGTTAATGAACTTGGTGAAACGTCTTCAGTTTGCATTATTATAAGAATATTGATTTCCTGGTACCCCATTGGAAAATCATTTAAAAACTCTAACGTAGGTCATATCTTGTGACAAGTTTGACGGCTGTTTATATGGGTCAGCAGGTTCGAGTAGAAACACAATTTGAATTTGATTAACATCATATAGAATGTTTCCCCAACTTATACTTCGTTGGCAACCCCAATATCTGTTTACAATTAAAATTACCGCCTAATACATACTTACTATTAGAACTAATTAACTAACGAAGCTCCGATTTGAATGTTTGAATTCAAGTTTGATCCGATCCTGTTGAACTTTCGGGAAAGTAACAGGAATATATATTAATATATTTTCTATATTTTCTTTTAACATTGTATGTAATATAGGAAGTAGTTGATGCCGAATATTTTTCTTCATTGGTATTGCTACTCCTCCTCCTGTGTTGCTGACGATCATATTTATAGCAATAGAATTTCGAATGTTTTATTGAAGACTTATTGGTGATCCAGGTTTTACATATAAGACAAATGTCGACATCTCGATTTTAAAATTTAAATAGTTCCTCTCCTTTGTTGCGAACTTCACGAGCATTCCATGATGCTGTAGTGATGTTGTTATTCATGAATACACAAATT
Source organism: Cordilura impudica (assembly GCA_963682025.1). Classification (NCBI taxonomy): domain Eukaryota; kingdom Metazoa; phylum Arthropoda; class Insecta; order Diptera; family Scathophagidae; genus Cordilura; species Cordilura impudica. The sequence continues at coordinate 176,968,802 of OY821520.1, read as the reverse complement.
TACAAACGAGGTTTCTAATAACCTCGATTTGCTCTTCGCTAGACTTACAATTTTTAAGGCTTGAAATCAGTTGGAATGTAGATTTTATAATTCCTCAAAGGAAATCAGATTGTTGCTGATATTATTAGCATCATTTTTGATATTTCAGTTAGACTGGTTATAATCTAAATTATGTGTTCTACGACTTTCACTTTGGTTTAAAGAATCTTGAAAATTAATATTATAATTTGCACCATTGTTGAACGGACGACGTCTTTAACGTTCCTTAATAAAGCACGTTGTTTTGTTTCTCTTCTGAGACAATTTGGAAACATCTTTTCGGACAGGACACCACTACAATTTGCTCATTTCTCGACGGAAACTGAAATTTATGTATTATGTTCGCCAGTGCAACGGGCACAACAAGTTTTGACTTTGCATCTACTAGATCCGTGTCCAAACATTTGGCAGTTGTAACACTAAGTCAGTTTAGCTTTATTAGATTTTTGATATTCCCATCAAATCTGTATATACAATGGTTGAATAGTTTTGCCTCAACTCCTTTAGCGTTTTTGATGTACTTTCAAAGTATGCAATGAATATAAATGCTCATCATTTCCGTCATCAGAACATATACATCAGAACATTTTAGACCTAGATTTAAAAGCCGATTTTTGATAACTGATGGATCAGTTGCATCTAGATCTAATAGTACTACCTTATAAGGCTTTTAATTTTTAGCGGCATATGTAAAATGCACATATTAAATTTATTAGTAATTGAATCACAAAACAGCTTTATACTGACTGTTATCTTACGTATAGAATAATATATTGCTTTCCATATTCTACATATTTCGTGTATCTACTCAAGTTTACATTTAAGTATCGTTATTATTATCGTTGTGAGCAAAACAAAAATATATATATATTTTAAGCTTTCTGAGAACTTTTTGCTTTTTTTGGATCATGTTTTGTCTAGAAACAGCAGTAACATCGTCAACATGTACAAATATCCAGCGAAATCCCTACCATACATACGTATCAATCGATAGTACAAAACTAATTTTATGTCATATTTATGAAGTATCTTTTTTTTTTTTTTTTTAGATTTTGTTATTCATTTTTAGAGTTTTTAATTATATATCAATATCGTTTGATTTTTTTTTTACCAATTATTTCATTGTTGCCCGAACATCACATATTTTTTCTATATTTTGTGTATATTAACATTTTGTTCACTCTATTTCTGTGTCGTTAATATTCTATTACAAAAGTTTTATTTCTTCGGCTATTATGCCATTTTTTTAAAAAGTTTCTCCCTATAATAACAGGTTTGAAATCCTTGTATTAGTATATTTTTTTTAGCACCTTTGATTTTTCATAAATGACATTTTTTGTATATATGACATATTCGCATAAGTCATTTCCATCAGATTCCATAAATTATATCATCCCAATTAGTTTTGCTTACTAAAGATGTGTTTGTTTTGGCCGCCATATTAATTATTGTCATATTCCTCTTTGACGCTGATTAATGAGTAACTGGTTTTGCCTTAACTCCGTTAGTGCTATACATTTTTTTCTCAAAGTAGATAATAAAAATAATTGGCCCGCTGTTGTCTCGGCGTTTAAATAATATTTTAACATCCAAAATTACATTTTTACACAACGAATAATAGAAAGACAAAAGTTTATTTCTTATATCAATGATTTTACCAATATATTTGTTGAGGTGATTTACATTAATTTGTTCTTTCTATTTATAATTAAAGGATGTAACGACCACGTGTTCGTCATCAAATGAGAATGAAGATAAAGCTGTAAATGGCAATGGAAAAGTTGAAGAATCAGAAGATTTAGTAAAGACTCACGACGAAGATGCATTGGATTTCGAGGCTGAGGAGGGGGAGTGTCACGAGGTGAGCAAGGATGAAGAAAAAGAAGAATCAAAAAAATATGATGATAATAAAGAAGAAAAGTTAAATTTGCCGAGAAATGATGTTGAAGAGGGTGAAGAATTGGAAGAAGGCGAAGTGTCGGACGAGGACGAGAAACGTCCGGAAGAGACGGAACCAAAACCAGTATGTAGGTTTTATACTCGGGGGCAGTGTACGTGGGGCATGAGCTGTCGTTTTCTACATCCAGGTGTAACTGATAAAGGTAACTATACCATGTTTGATTTAGTGAGACCGGTACCATTGCCAACAAGTGGAAGTGCAGTTGGAAATCGCGCACCAAATTATACTCTCCATGCAGCAGATTATCACGACTATCGTACTGAACGGCCATCACTGCACCACCGTACTGCGCCACTACATCATACAGCAAGTGTTTATCCCACGAATCATGAACCTAGGAAAATATCTCTCGATGTTCCCGTTGTAGTAGAGAGTGCATGGGAACGTGGTCTTCGTACTGCTAAGGAAATGATGCGGAAAGCCAACAAACGTAAAGAGCAAGATATGGATTTTGAAGACAAAAAAATGAATCTTACACTATCACCGGATGAGTTAGAGAAGGATCCCTACTATTTAAAGGACAGGCTATCTCCAGTAGATGTACGTTTTTCTGAAAACAAAGTTGAGAGATTTTTCAGTTGTCATTTTATATTTTTAATATTTTCATTTAGAATGTTCGTCATCCTACATATTCAGAAGCTGCAAGTGAAGTATTCAATGCAAGTGATCGCTATGGACGCGGTCCACCACTTCCACATTATGATGAAGTTGATCCATACGGACGATCTACCCGTTACAGGGAGCTTCCTCCCCATCGTATGCCACAATACGAAGACGAGAGGCGCGTGCGTCCTGCTCGCGAAGTTATTGTGCAAAGAGTTGAGCCAGCAGTTCGAGGTGATGAATGGAACGATCCTTGGATGCGATCCAAATCTCCGAGTGGAAGAGGTGGTTCCCGTGATCGAGGTGAAAAAAGGAGACGTGAGCGCCGGAGCTATAGTAGCAATTCGTCGTATTCAAGTTCAACTAGTTCACAATCGGATTCCAGTTCCGATTCTAGCCGTTCTCCAAGTCCTCGCGAACATAGACGTCGGTACAATAGCAGTTCCCACAAGACACCACCACCAGTATCACGTAGACATGGTGGACGATCATTACGATCACCAAACTCTCCAACCAAAAGATCGAGACATTCTCCAAGTAAGTTTACGCGGTTTTTGTTATTAATATGAATATAATAAAAAAATAGCTTGTAATGGACTACAAATCAATGATTTAGCGAATTTAAAAATCAATAATTCATATAAAAAAAAAAATTATTAAAAAGAGATAGGGTTTCTAAACCATGGTATAGGGTATCGTATGGTCGGTCTAGATCGACTATAATTTTCTTACTTGTTTTATTTTTTTTTTTTTTTACTAATTATGCTCTATATCAACAAAATTTTCATTCTTGTAATCACCATTACATCATATTTCACACTCATCATAATCATCATCACTTTCATAGCATTAGCCCAAAGGTAGATTCTGTTTAAGTCGTCATTTAGAAGGGTTATGCCTGAAGCAATATTCTGAACTGGGCTACTTAAAGTGAGCTACACGTCATCTGCGTATAAATGTATCTTACAATTGGAGAGTTGTTTTGGCAAATCATTCGCGAACAAGGAAAATAAAATTGGACCTAAAATAGAGCCCTGAGGTACTCCCCTAGTAAGGGATAATCTATCTGACCATACACCGTTTACAAATACTGATTGTGTGCGGTTTGAAAGATATGACGATATAAGTTTGTTTGATGTATCCGTAAATCTAAAAAAGTGTTTCAGTTTTCCAAGGAGTATATCATGGTCTACCGTATCGAAGGCCTTAGAATGGTCTAGAAGCACTATTTCCATTTTCCAATCCTTGCCGTATGTTCTCACTAACTTCCACAAGAGCCGTAACGCAGCTATGACTCTGACGAAAACCAGATTGCGTACTGCAAAGCAAATTACGTGTATTGACATATGAAATCATTTGTTTATACAACAGTTTTTCCAAGACTTTCGATAGAAAACACAATATGGCTATAGGTCTGAATTCTCCGTTTGACTTAGGTAATGGCACAATTTTTGCATGTTTCCAGTTTAGCGGGTACATACAAGACATTATAATAGTATTAAACAGATGAGTAACATACGGCAAAATCAGGGGTAGAAGTATTCTTATAAATTTTGGGTGTAAGTTATCGCTGCCCATTACATTTGATTTTATAAAAGAGCACATTGAAGTAACGTCATTTTGAGTTACGCAAGAAAATCGAAAATGTTCGCTGATTATCCCTTTATCTGTATTTAAGGTGTCTGAGGAAAAATTATAAAAAGTGGAATTTGCTTTAATTACAGGTGCGTTGGTAAACGTTCTGTTGAGCATATTTGCATCTACTTGGCAAGCAATGTTGTTGTTCGCATTGCCAATTCCTATTTCACGAATAGTATTCCAAGTCTGTCGAGAACTGATCGCAGTGCTAAACCGTTTGAAATAATATTCGGTTTTAGCATATCTGATATGTCTATTAACATTTTTCCTGGCAATGCTTCTTTTTTCTTTTGGTATTGTTGCCTTTGTGTATAGTTGGTTTAGTTTTGTGTCGGCTTTGTATGCGATTTTAATGTTATTGTTGTTGATGATTGTTTTTATTGATTTTGTGTCTGTAAGATTTGGAATGTAATTTAATGTAATAAATCGTGAATTTGCATTGGGTTCTTGTCGGTTTTGTGTGTTATTTTTAATTTTTAATAATTCTGCATCTATTATGTTATTAATTAGTTTAATTGGATAATTGTTTTTTGTTAGTATTTTTGTAATTTTGATTTTGTTTTCGTTGTCAAATGATCTGTGGCTGAGTCTGAATACTTTATTAGTGAAATTTCTAATTGTGTTCATCTTCTGAAAATTTGGTTGATTAGAAAAGTAATTAATCATCCTTCCTGAAGCTATTGTTTTGTTATACCAATTTGTGATTATTTTGTCGTTTAGTTTTATTAGTTCTATATCCTCTATTGTAAATTGTATTTTTTTGTGAAATTTGTTGAGTGTTTCTATTGTTTTTTTTTAAATCTTTTTTATTTATTATGGCCAGCATATCGTCAACATATTTGATGATTAATTTGTATTTTATGTCATATTGATTTTGCAATTCGTCAATTGTGTTGTCGAGGAGCTCGTCCAGAACCACGTCTGCCATTATATACAAAAAATTATACATTTTTTTAGTACAAAATGCAGTTGACGAAATAGAATTTGCAGATATTCTGGATGTTGAAGGTACGGCATTACTTGCAATAATAAAAACAATACAAAAATATAACTACCCTCCTTTTGTAGATACATGTGAACATGATGCCATTGACCACATTTTAGATGAATTAGTTGATGACATTAAATCAGTTAAAGTGTACCACCGCGGAGCTTGGAATTCGGTTCCAAAATCAATGAAGTGGTCACTAAATGTCTTAACCCAATTAGATGACAACAGATTTTTGCAAATGCTGAGGGTTAGTCGAATTGAGTTTCATACACTGGTGTCTATGATTTCTGGAGATACAGAATTTAACCAAACCCATTCATGTCAACAACTTCCAGTTGAGTACCAGTTAGCAGTTGCCCCATACAGGCTCGGGTCATCTGGAGAAGGGGCTTTTCATTATTTTGATAATTTTTTTTTTATTATTTTGATCCATTTACCACAAAATGAAAAATAAAAAAATAAACAATTGTTTTGGCAGCTCAACAATCAGCTGTTTCAGTCTTGTAAATGTTTAGTCTTGTAGATGTACCATAGATTTTACCCTTGCACTTTTACAGCGTAGTAAATTTCCATTTCATACATTTTGTTGTTGTGGTGTTGTAAATAGTAGTACTTTTACTATATCTACAACATTTAAAAGGGTTACAAGGGTACTTTACTACCAAGAGTGTTATCTTTTAAGTTATGGAAAGGAAATAAAAAGGAAATAAAATATTAATTATTAACAAAAAAAAAAAAAAAAAAAAAAATGACGAATCTATGTATAATAAAAAAATATTTAGTAATTGAAAAGTTATAACTTTTTATACTGAAATGTGCCCATTCAAATCTGCTATATAATAATTGTGGAAAATGAATTTGTTTTTGTTGTTCAAACCAGAGTTTAAATTTAGCATATCAAAAATGTTTGTTGAATATCTGCTAGCAAGATATATTGAACACATTAATTTTTCTCACATTGCTAGCAAGATATATTCAACTGTGGTGATAGCATGCTACGAAATTATTTTATCTTCCACAGTTGCATGCTGGCGCAGCAGTATTAGCATTTTGTTTGAATTTTCATATGTGCTGCGGTAGTCATATATGTTGCAATATTGTATTCATTTTATATATTTTGTTATTCTATGGTAATATTTAATATTGTATATTGTGCTGATGTGGCTGTGGCAACACATACATGTACACATTGTGTTTTTTTTATTCATTAACGTATGTACAAAGCATTAAAGTAAAGTTCGGGGAATCCCATTTATTTTTTTAATGTAGTGGTCGCGTTTATTTTATTTTAGATAAAAGAGGAATAGTATGTTAGTATTAAACAAGTGTCTCTCGTGAAAATATTTCAGGTCGTAGATTTTTTTTCGCATAAAATATACGCCTGTTATTCCAAACAAAATAAGTGTATGTAAAATAAATAGAAAAACTAAATTGAAATGGAAGACATTCTAAAACATTTCGAAAAAACTGATTTTGAAAATAGAGTTCAGTGCAAAATATGGCATAAAATACTTATTTCCGCAAGAAGTTTTAACTTGAACGCCCATTTAAAAACCGCTCATAAATTAGAAATAATGAATAATGAATTTATTTTTTTTACTACTATACCGTTTTGTTCTTTCTTAGTTATAGTGTTGATGAATACTTTATTTTTTTTTTTGTTTTTATCCATTTTTTATGTTGTCCTTATTTTTTTTTTTAAATGAATTTGTTTAATATGCTTTTTTTATGTTGTCTTATTTTTTTATTTAAATCTTATTTATTTAAATAAAAACATAATAAATATACTCAGTATTACCAATTATTGTTTTTAATGTACTTAATTAAACGTAAATTATGTGAATGGTGTTTATGATATGTTACCGATAAAAAATTTTTATCATGTGAAACCACAATCTTGTTAAAATATGGATCTTAATCTAATACACCATACTAAAACAACTCGACACATAATATCAAAAATGAATTAAACAGCACCAAATAAATGAACTACAGCACTATAAAATTATACAAATAAAATGCAGCTATTGCTGTGACAGCGCACAATCAAAACAAAATACACATAAGAAATAATATCATAGTATAATGTGCCGACAGTTTGAATATATCTTGCATGTTGCTATTAAATTATGAAATTTATAGCAAATCACGACTACTAAAATATTAATTTTAAACTGATTCAAACAATACATTTAACAAATGCTGATGTTTTTTTCGCAAAATTTCTATTTCAGTTTGTGCTTTTTTCATTTTTGATGCATAATATAATTATAAAATCTGTTCCTTTTTAGAATTTTCCATATATCTATTTTCCTATTGTTTTGTTTATTTTTGGTATTTCTAGTTTATATGTTTTATTTTAATCAGCTGTTTATTGTTGTGGAAACAAAATCTCACAAAATGCCAAAAAAGTTAGATGTAAACGGTATAGATTTTGAAATAGATTTCAACTAAAATCTACTAGGTTTTCCTCAGATGTAAACGCACTATTAGTTTTTTTTTCGATGATGCTAAAAACACATCAAGAAATACAGAAAACAATGATTTTACTCAAGTTGGTTGAGTGACGAGAAGCTAATGGGAGGCTGGAACAGGTCAAGATGACGACTTTAAATGCAGATGCAAGGCTTGTGACAAGATATTAAATTGTGATAAATCAGATCTAAGTATACATGCTAATAACCACTTGCATAAAAAAATCTTTTAAGACCAAAAACCAAAATTCTGTTTGCTGCAGCGCTATATTTTCGCAAGCCAATTTAATTGTGTAGATTTTAAATGCATATCTAGTCATATAAAAAAGATGAATTATACAGAATTGTACAAATATTTTTTTTTATAATATCTGTTAGTTTTTATGTTGTTTTTATATTATGTTATTCAGAGCAAGTTTTGCCGTGCAAAATAAATGTATTTTGTACCTGCTGCAGCGCAATATTTTCGCAAGTCTCACATCCAAATGCATTACATTTGTGCAAGTCTTCTATAAGAAATTCAAAAATGTTTCCCATAGCTTTAGCTTATCTACGGGACAGCCAAATACACAAATATAATCAAAAAGTTTTCTAAGTGTATAATCATCTTGTAGGAGTCCAATGGTGATAGCTGATTCCTGTTAGGTTGTAGAAGAAAAATTGCTATAACGTTGAAAATCTATTTTTTTCACGCCAATCAACCAACAGACCGATTTTTTGACATCTTTCTTGGTTAGTACTGCATATATGCCAGTTTCTAACTTCCTAGGTCAGCAGATTAATATTTTAGAAAGTACTTCATTCTTAAAAACGCTTTTGCTACTCCTCCAGCCCACAAACTGAAAATTGAAAATCGGTCATCGTTATGCACCATTATGTGGTACGCACTGTATGTATGCCAAATTTGAGTTTTTTAGGGGATCAGGGAGCTTTAGAAAGCTCTGGAAAGAATAAAAATTCTTATAACAACCCCTAATAAAAATGGAGAAAGTTAAAAAGTAAAACTGCCACGCCCTTCCGCAAACAGACCGAAACTCAAAAATCCGTCTGTTAGGTATGCCAATTTTCAGCATTCTATGTCATAAGAGTGCTTCACAAAGCCTTGGAAAGAAAAACACACAGACTAAGAAATTATATGTTTAGATTATAATTCAATGTAATTTTTTCATTAAGACTCAATAAAAACTTAATTCCCTTACTTGTTTTATAGTGGCGCTCAAGTCAATGACGGTGCAATTTGTGAATGCCTTTTATATTTTGTTATATTTTGTAATTTTTAAAATGAAATGCAATACCGTAATAAGAATTACTGAAAAAGTCATTAATATAATGAAACAACTTTTCACTTTTCCTTATATAAAATCACAAGGGAAAATATTGAAAATTTTAAAAATGGGAAAATATTCTCAATTATTTGTTTCAATTATTATTGACATCTATACTAATACATTTTAATCGTAATATCTTAGGTCTACGCCTGTCTCCCAATTTGAAAAGGCGAACAAATATATCAACGTCTCCTGTTTATAAAAGAGGGAATACGTATAGCCCAGTTCATAAAAGAAAACGATTGTCACCGAAAAAGATGCACACTGATAAAGCTAGAATCAAACGAAAACATTCTTCTAGTTCTTCCGATTCAGGTAACCCAGTTATGTAGATTTCTAAATTTAAATTGTAAACTTTAATGTATCTTTAGATTCTACGGCCTCTGACTCAGATTCAGATTCTGGTTCTTCTTCGTCTGAAAGTTCGTCACGATCAAGAAATAAAACTCCCCCGAAACGTACAAGAATTTCAGATAAATCATCAACAAATGAAAGAAAAGGATTCAAGAAGGGTACATATAATGAAATCTGATGTGTTTGTTAATATTAATATTATTTTCTTATATTTTGTAGATCCACCGAAGAAGAGGTCTCCCATTACCATCGAGTTAAAAAAACCGGCAACAGTAGGAGTTTCAGCACTTATTTCTCCATCACATGCCGCTTCATCTGAAAAAGATTCTAAAAAATCTCGACGCGAAGAACTTCTTAAGCAATTGCGAGCTGTGGAAGACGCGATTGCCAAAAAACGCTCAAAGCTTGTTTAGTAAAGAATTATAAAATATATATCAACGTATCAGTTGCAGTAACTTAATATATTTTTCCATTATTTCCCAATTTAAGCCTCATTGACAAAAGTATACAATAAAAAAATTAATACACAAATAACTAAAATGTGTTGAAGTTTATAGATTTTAGAAGTATGTTACTATACACATATGTGACTTGGTAAGTTAAAAGGGACCTTACGTCCAAAAAAATCAATCTTCACATTATCGGTGAGGAGTATCAATATGGACTTATGTTAACCTTGAGAATGTTATTCGCGAAAACTTAATTTTTAACTTAAGGTCCCTTTTAACTTACCAGGTCACATATGGTCATAAATATGTGTACGAAGGCAGTTTGACAACTTTTTGAACTTCTCTTGAAGTTAATTTAAATAAACACTACCATTTGGCTGCATCATTTAGTTTGTGTTCGACAGCCATTGAAAGCAGACAACTTCGAGAATTTTTGCAAAAATGGAAAAAGTGAATTCCGAGTTCTCATAAAACATTTATATTGTGCGGAAAAAACCATCACCGAAGCCAAGGAAAGGCTTGATAAATACTATGAGGATTCTGCACCATCAACTTCAATGGTTACGAAGTGGTTTACTGAACTCAGTAGTCGTAGTAATAACACAAGTGACGTCACAACAAAAAGCGTTGATAAAATCCATGAAATGATATTGGTTGAGCGAAGCATGAAAGTAATTGCGATGGTTGGAGCTACAGGCATCTAAACTGAGCGCGTACATCACATTATACATATATATTTGGACATGAAAAACCTATCCGCGCGATTGATGTCGTGATTGCTCTCATTCGATCATAAGCGCAACCGTGTGTCCACTACAAAGGAGTGTCTGGCGATATTCAACTACAATCCGTATGAGCTTTTGAGTCGTTTAGTAACCGTGGACGAAACATTGATCCATCACAACATGTCAGAGACCAAGCACCAGTCAATGTAGTAGACTGCTCCTTGCGAACGTGCGCCAATGAAAAATTATGTTTTATTCAAAATGTCACTTCTCTACCAAACCGCCTTCGTAAATGCATAAACATATTTTTATTTTTTATGAGAACACACGGCTGCGGTAAAAAAAAATAGCACCATGTTGAATTTGTTTTCGATGGCTTGATATACAAAGGTCGTATCTCTTTTTTTTCAAAATCGGGTTTTTTTTACATATTCTGGTAGACAAAACTCAAATACACCTCCCTTAAAAAAAAATCAGTTTCCTATGTTGACGGATAACGGATTTACAGTAATTAAAAAAAAAGCTCTAACTCATTTCAAAAATTGCTTGAAAGAAAAAGCCCTAACTCATTTAAAGTTGAATGCATATTTTTTTAGTTTATATTAGTCAGAATTTGTGTACATGAAAGTAGTTTTTGTCTATCAGTCAGAATTTGTGCACATGAAAGTAGTTTTTGTGTATCAGTCCATAACTAAGATTGGAAAAAGTTTCTTTACATAAAAAATTTAAATAAAATGAATTGTTTAAGTGAGATTACGAATTCTGGTACGGAAAATTTAAATAATGTTTGTAAGAGGAAAAATGTGGCGAAAAATCTGAATGGAAACAAAATGTTAATAAAAACAAGTAAGAGTGTTAAATTCGGCTGTGCCGAATTTTTGATTCCCTCCTTCCAATAATAGGTATTATTTTAAAATAATTTTATTTAATACAAAAAAACAAAAATAATAAAAACAGGTAAGAAACTAAAACTTTTAATTTTTAGTTTTTAATTTTTGATATTTAATTTTAAATTTTTAATTTTTTATTTCAAATTTTTAATTTTTAATCTTTAATTTTTAAATTTAAAATTTTCAATTTTCATTTTTAATTTTTTTTTATTTATTTAATACAAAAAAACAAAAATAATAAAAACAGGTAAGAAACTAAAACTTTTAATTTTTAGTTTTTAATTTTTGATATTTAATTTTAAATTTTCAATTTTAAATTTTTTATTTAAAATTTTTAATTTTTAATCTTTAATTTTTAAATTTAAAATTTTCAATTTTCATTTTTAATTTTTTATTACTCGTTTTTCAATTTTCAATTTTATTTTTCCATTTTTCTCTTTTAATTTTTCATTTCCTATTTTCCATTTTTATACCCTATACCACTATGTGGTTTGGGTATAATGACTGTGCTGCTGTTTGTAACAACCAAAAATATTTGACCTAGACCCATCTTTAATTATACCGATCGAATCAGAATCACTTTCTGAGTTGATTTAACAATGTCCGTCCGTCCGTCTGTGTGTCCATGTAAACCTTGTAATCAAACTGCAGGTCGCAAATATGAATATATTTTGATGAAGTTTGGTATATAAGCTTTTATCGGCCATGGGAAGAACGCTATTGAAATTGGTGAGAATCGGTCCATGTTCAGACCTAGCCCCCATACAAATTACCCATATGAAATCGACATAAATTGTCATATAGATCTTACTCAAATTGGGTTTGTATGCGTTCATTACATCCATTAATGAGTAGTCCAAAAATGATTCCTTTGACCCCATATAGAGCTGCTTCCCGATCTTCACTTAAATCTATTAAAAAACAAAAATATTGCACTGATTCATCTCAAATTTTGTTTGTATATATTTTTGCAAAATACAAGATACTTTACCAAACATGATCAGGATCGGTCCAATTTTGGACCAAGTCCCTATATAGATATAGCATCCGATATGAACTTTTTCATATCTGCAGCCAAAAAAATTAATAAAAATCGCACTCAAATTTGGTTTTTGCTTATTTTCTATGTCCAGTTAGTTGGGCCTAAGAGATAGGGTTTCTAAACGCATGGTATAGGGTATCGTATAGTCGGTCTAGACCGACTATAATTTTCTTGTTAATTTTTAATTTGTAATTTTTCATTTTCCATTTTTTATTTTCAATTTTCATTTTTAATTTTTCATTTTTCAAATTTCATATTTCATTTTCCATTTTTTATTTTTCGATTTTAATTTTTCATTTTTCGTTTTCCGTTTTTTTCAATTTTCATTTTCCATTTTTCAATTTTCATTTTTCGTTTTCCGTTTTTCGTTTTTCATTTTTTGTTTTTCATTTTCCATTTTTCAGTTTTCAATTTTCATTTTTCATTTGCCATTTTCCATTTTTAATTTTTCATTTTCCATTTTCCATTTTTCGGTTTTCATTTTCCATTTTTCATTTTCCATTTTAGATTATTAATTTTCCATTTTTAATTTTTAATTTTCCATTTTTCATTTTTAGTTTTTAATTTTGAATATTTAATTTTTATTTTTAATTTTTATTAATTTTTAATTGCTTAGGCCAATGTGACTTTAAAAATACGAAGAATTACAACATATACAACATATCTTAAGAAAAACAACAAACACACTGAAAAATTGTATTTTTTCAAAAATTGTATTTTGACCGATTTTGACGATTTTAAATAGCAACTCCTTTGGGATGTTAATAAACGATTTTATAGAAAAACGAACGGTCTAGCTTAGATATTGACGGCGTGATCGTGATTTCCACAGACAGACGGTCATCGCTAAATCAACTTCCCTAGTTATAATGATCAAGAAAATATATTGTTTTGGGGTCTCCGGAATTTATTTCGATGCGTTACAAACGGAATGACAAACCTATATATACCCTCTGGCACTGAGGTGTGGATGGTATAAAAAGAATGGAAGGTGAACAGTATTTGTGTATATCAAAAAAGGTACTTTGTCAAAAGCCTTCTAGGCAACTTGGGGAGTCTTGTTTATCACAATATTGCCAAAAAAGTGCATTAAGAAATTGTTCAAAGTTTACGGAGGCTATTCGAAATGAAATTTTTAACTTGTTCTAAAATATGTCATGGGAGCAAAAGCGGATGTATGTTACTGGTCATACAAAAATTTCTGAGAAAAAAAGAAATTGCACTGAAAATTCAAGACGTAATCACACAATAATATATTTTTTGAGACCTAACTCAAGCCTATTGCAGGTGTGTCCCAAAATGCTTCATTCAACTCTAAAACTTAATGAACAAATGGTTCGAAATTGGATTAATAGTGGTGGTAAACACGGTTCACAAGACAGTCCCGATACATCTTCAAGTTTGCTCAAGTCTGGTAAACGATCATCAGCAACAGGACAGCGCAACGAACAACAACGGTCCTTTCTACAAAAAATGGCTAGCGGAGTTACCAAAAATGGAGCCACATTATTGCCGAAAAGATACCAAAAAATTATATTTCCAAGCTAATTTTTCTACATATCAGGAGATTTACAAGCTTTATGTCGACGATTGTGAATCCAAAAAGGAAAATAACGGCATGAAATTATCATATCCATTTTTTGCGGAATTAATAAAGGAAACGAACTATTCAATTTTTAAACCAAAGAAAGATCAATGCAATTTGTGCGTATCACATAAAAATAATTTTGTGTCAGACGAAGATTATGCAAAACATAGAGATGAAATAGAAAAAATGCGCGAAGAAAAACAGAATGACATCAAAAATGCTCAATTCGGACTATGTGCAGTTTTTTGCATGGATGTGCAAGCTGTTAAATTAGTGCCTCAATTACAGGCAAGTTCTGCATATTTCAAAATAAAATTGCAAATACATAATTTCACAATATATAATGTCGCACGTGCTTCACATAATTAAGTTTGGGATGAAACTGATGGAAATCTAGTCTCTTCCGTTTTTGCAACATGCATTATTAAGCACTTACGGAATTTCCACTTATAGAGAGAAAAATTAATAAAACACAAATTAACTTGCTGTCTCAATTTGTTCAACTTATAACTGAAGCACGCAAAGTTCCAGCACCCTTACATGCGCACCATTTACCTAATGATTATTTTTTGAACTTTGAAAGTATTTCTCAGATATACTCGTCTATGCGTCCAGGTAAAAAATATTGCTTAGTGAAGAAATTCTAAAGATATTTATAACCAATATTAATCCCAATTTTTAGGCAGAAGCATTGGTGATCCAACAGTAAATATGCTTCGAGCCTTAGCATATGATTCGTCAGGATCAATTTATTTTAAAACTAATATAACAGACGAATATGAGCTGCTACCATAGAGACCGAAGTCTGCTATTAAAGATGTTTCCCCTGAACGACTTTATAAAGAAAAAATATCAATATCTGAAAAAAGTGGGACCACTTGCAAGATTTAAAAAAGTTCATGCCGGCAGATTGCCACCACTTCTAAGATAATTTGCCTTATAAAAACTAATTTTATTTAACAGTACATTGTTTTATATTTAACATCTGTATTTTTACTTAGATTTCTTTTTCGTTAATTTAAACATGAATTGTTTTAGGAGTATATTCTATTTTTTAATTTAGTTCTAAAAGCCCTAACTTAATATCTTTTTTCAAAAAAATTAGTAATTATAAGCCCTATCTTACATAACTTAATTAAATATAGGAAAAAATAAAACAGAATTGAATTTGTTGGCTGTTTTAATAAAAAACTGCTTCAGAAAAAAAATTTATTATTTATTCAGATTTTATTGTTTTTCCTTCTCCTGTAAAGTCACCAAAAGTTGAGTACGACCTTTCTATATTAAGTCATCGATTTATATATTTTTTATATTCACGCAAAAAAATGGTGTAAAAATATCAGAATAATTAACAAGGGAGAACTTCATAGGAAGTTACCAAATACGCTCAAATTTGGACATGTGGTAGAAGAGGCAATACAGACCCGTATTTTTTTCTTATCGGCCCAATTTCATATTTAGGTATGAAATCCAGAGGAAGTATTGTCAAACTTCAAATCAACCTGTTTTGCATTATAGTGACAACACTGCGTACGAGACATAACCAATATGGATATCACTTTTTGTTCGCTTTAGAAATACAATAATAATATGTATATGAAAAGTGAAATTTAAGACAAAAAAAAAAAAAAAATCAAAAATTCAATTTGAAAAATTTACAACACTATATGATACTATAAACTAACTGTTTTCGTTAAGGCAAAAAAATGTTTCGAAAATTATTGAGTGACATTCTTTGAAGCTGAAATTTTTCTTACTGAATTCTTACGGATAAAAAATTATTTTACTTCGTTTTTAAAGAAGTAAACATTACTATTCTACGTTATGGATAGTGAATCTCCTGGTTTGGTAGAGCCGATACCCTATTCTAAAAATTTGCCACCGGATAAAAGAGGTGGTGGAACAGCAATGTTATAGATGATTTAATGATGCGAAGTGGGAATTCTACACAGTTGGAGACTGATATGGAAATTAACATCAATGACGAAGATTTCCTAGAGATCAAATCTAAAAAGCAAAGAGGAACTTAGATGGCATAGCTGTCATAGAACAATAACGAAGAATGTAGATTTTACCAACTTTGGATCGATTAAAATTTTTTATAAATATTGGAAGTAAATGAAAGTGCCACAACAAGCAAAGGAGCTCCTAATTTAAAAGTTAATAACAGTAAGAATGTTGGGAAGTACTCTGTTACATAGTGTTAACGTTAATTCTTTCACTCGGCGCTATTAATGGTATTAGAAGAGCTAGCAATATATTTTGAGTGTCGTTCTCTTTTATAAATAATTCTGTTCATACAAAGAAAGAGTTTTTGAGTAAAAAAAGAATGAAATGAAATGGAATGAAAAAATTCATTGTGTACAAAAACGCCTTTTTCGTATTTCGAAAAATATTCCATTAGAAATGTATGAGCGAATGGCAACTTATATCAACATTTACGCTGAACAAAAGGCTGTCAGCACTAGATCTCTCAAACATACGAACCCTACAGAAATGATGCAATTTATTGGAATACATATGTATGTTAATGGGTGTTATGAAGTTGTAGTGTACTCGTAAACAGAGGGTGCATGTAAGCACACAATATAATTTAGAAGTACACAAGCAACTATGTATGTATATATATGAATGACGCATCTACGGTATTTGACGAATATAGGTCACAACTAATTATTTTATAAACAAATATTTTATGGCTTATAATATGAGTATCAACAATTTGTTTATATTACAAATTGTATTAATGACAAATATGACAAACTGACAGTTTAACCAACTTAAATAATGCTGACAAAACATAAATATATGTACATAGAGAGTTCAATATTGAGTGACTTAGAATATAAGCTAGAATAATGATTTTTGTATAAAGATTCAGTATTAATTTTAATTTGTATCTGGAAGCGTAAACACTGTGTTTAAATGTAAGCTGCCAACAGAAAGTCTTTTCAGCACATGGTGATTCTGGACAACGTACCTGCCCAATCCTGCTGATCCTGCACAACGTATCTGCTGAACCCTACTGATCCTGGACAACGTACCTGCAGAATCCTCCTGATCCTGCACAACGTATCTGATGAACCATACTGATCCTAGACAACGTACCTGCCGAATCCTGCATATGCTAATCCTGTTAACAAATAAAACTTCATGCAAAAACCGATCCTAATAAGCTTGCAATGTAAGCAGTCCTGGCGTATAATATAATTTACAAATCCAGAAAGGTGTATATGCACAACTGGTACTGACTAAAAAAAAATGAAAATTAATGTGAAATTTTTACTGAAAACAATTTTATAAAAAAATATTTATAATATGAAAAATGTGAAATGTTATACAGAAGAATTTTATAAAAAAAGAAATATATAATATAAAAATATAGAAAATTAATAGAAAACAATAGATATTTGTGCAAAACTCTGTGAATTTTTTTTTTTTTTGTCAAATTTTAACATAATACAAATCCATATTGAGATTTCAAAATTCCTACTCATGAAATAAATAGGAAAGTAATAAGTTGAAGGAAAAAGAAAAACTTTTTTTTTTTTGAAATTAGTGAGATAAATTTGAGATATCCAAATGCCAAATAGAAGACAAGTAAGATATTTGAAAAATTCAGTAAAACTAAACTGGCCTGAATCTGGGAAATGTACAGTAGTAGAGCACAAAAGACACAACGAAACACTAGGAAGGCTAGATAGAGAAATATACAGGCTTGCTTAAGAAGGCTACTTTACCAATGGTGTGAAGATTTTAAAGCCCACCATTAGAAAAAAAATAAATATTGAGAAGACAATTAAATAAGGTAAGATTTTTTTTAAGTATGGAGGAATTTGGAGGAACTAATGATAGGCATGAAGAAACCAGAAGAAAATTGGAAGAGTATGATAGAGGTGAAAATATAAAATTGACAAAGCCAGAAATCTTCAAAATGGGCCCTACCGATCAAAATATTGAAGAAGATATGTTATTCAGGGAACCAAGAATTCCCGTTATGAAACAAAAAAAAAAAAAAATAAAAAGAAATCGAGATTTCGAAAGTAGGCAGAAAAGACAGATAAATGTCCTAAAATATGAAATAACTTATGAGACAGTTATTGAGAGGATGATAGAAATAAAGAACAGAATAAGAAACATTAAAGAGGAAATAAAAATTTTTATAAAGAAAAAGAAAAATAGAAGATACGTACATAGATAACAAGATGATGAGAAATAACAATGTGGATGAATAAAAAGAAAAGACAAAGTCAATAAAAATGAAAAATTTATAATTGTAAAAAAGGAACAAAAACAGATTTTTTTATTGAAGTAGAAAGTAAGAAAATGAAATTTAAAAATTTAATAAAACTTATTTTAAATTGTTAGAATATAGAGAAATAAAATAAGAAATTTCATTGTTGCAAATAAGAAAGTAAAACCTAATTTAAAAAAAATTTTTTTTAATTAAAAGAAAATTTATGGATAGTGCAAAATTTTTTAATCAATATACATACATATATTACATTTCTTAACCCAAGTTTAAATGTACTGGTGTAAAAATTTACAAATAGAATCCGTAGCATATGTTATGTCTTGTGAACGCTTTTACTAGTTAAGAATACATTTCAACCTGGTGAACAACTTAAAAATTATTTCGGACTATAAAGATAAATTTATTGAAAGTCGCTTACTTATTGAAAGCATTCGAAAGCGCTGTAAAGAAGTTTCTTTTGAAGAGAATTTTTCTATCGATGAGAGGATAATTCCTTTTAGATGACATTTGAGCGTTAAACAGTATATTAGAGGTAAACCATATCCATGGGGAATTAAAGTTAATATGTTATGTGGTAAGAGTGGTTATCCATATGAGTTGGTTTCATATAAAGGAAGCAATACAGAAATATCAAGTTTCACAGTTCTATATTTGGGCATGGTGCTGCAATCTATATACGGATAACTATTTTACAACATATCAGATATTGGAAAGTCTGCAACAACGAAAAATAAATGACATTGAACAATATCTGATGTAGAAATAAAGTGTCGTAGATCTTCGGATCAGCTGACAAGCAGAGATAGAAAAATAATCCTTGTGAAATGACAGGATAACAAAGCTGTGTATTTAGCTATTAATTATGTTGGAAAAAGTGACGAACGAACAGTTCAGCGATTTGATTAAAAAAAAGACTTATATAACTATAATACAACTCTATATTGTACATTTGGCTGGCGTCGATCTACTAGATAAAATGATATCGTACTATAGAATTTTCATTAAATATAGGAAGTGATTGACTTCACGCAATTATTAGGAAGAAGTATTACTGTAGTTAATACCATTGAAGGAGTTAAGGAATGTAGTTCAGTGGCCGACAGTACTGGAAGAGGTGTTCATCGAAATATTCGCA
Organism: Cordilura impudica; assembly: GCA_963682025.1. NCBI lineage: Eukaryota > Metazoa > Arthropoda > Insecta > Diptera > Scathophagidae > Cordilura > Cordilura impudica. The sequence continues at coordinate 176,949,331 of OY821520.1, read as the reverse complement.
CTGAAAACAACATGGAGGCTGTGCAGCAGAGTGCTGTAAATTATTTACCTGTCTCAACTCGTCATCGTTCCGGGAAATTGAACATTTCCAGAACAATTTGAGAAGATTTTTAAAGTTGGATCTTCAGATGCACCCATATAAAATTCAAATTGTGCTAGCACTACTACCGCAAGACCACCGACAACAACTATTGGTATGTGTTATTTGGTTCACCCTATCTATATATATAAAATTCATTTTCTGTTTGTTTGTTTGTTTGACCGCTATACAAATTTTCATTTTTCAACGGATTTCTCTGAAATTTGGTACACACGATCGCTGTACTCCAGGAAGGTCGACCACGCCTACTTATACGCCCACTTTTGATATAAAATAAATTTTCTGTTTTTTGGTATATTTGTTCGCTATACAAATTTTTATTTTTCAACGGAATCCTCTGAAATTTGGTAAGCATGATCCCTGTACCCCAGGGAAGGCCGCCATATGTTTCTTACCGACCACGGCTACTTTTACGCCCACTTATTACATACAATTCATTTTATGTTTATTGGTACATTTGTTCCCTTTACAAATTTTTATTTGTTAACGGCTTTCTCTGAAATTTGGTACACACGATCTCTGTATCATAAGGTCACCATATGCATCATATTGGCCACGCCTACTTTTACTCCCACTGTTTATATACAATTCATTTTCAGTTTTTTGGTGTATTTGTTCGCTACACAAATTTTAACTTTTCAACGGATTTCTCTGAAATTTGGTACACATAATCTCTATACTCCAGGGAAGGTCGGCATATGCTTTTTACCGGCCACGCGTTCTTTTACGCGCACTTTTTTAAATTTAATAACGGGTTTCGCTCGATTTTACTGCACATTATTCTCATATCCCAGGCAAGGTCGTCATATATTTTTATCGGCCACGCCCACTTTTTGTAGTTTTCTGTATATGCTTTTGGTGTTTGGTGTTTTTCAATGGACTTCCCTAAAACTTTGTGCATAAATCTCTCAACTTACTACTCTTGAGTTTACACCATTATGAAATAAATATTGTAAATCAACATATTACATACATATATTCCCGTCTTGCCTTTTTTACTATATGAGTTGTAACGCCCAAAAATTAGTGCAGATTTATTTCATGGGTGAACAGAGAGCGGAAATGCCGGAATCTACTCAACACAAGCTCAGTCGAGAGAATGTGAAACTCTTGAAATGACTCAACAATGTCTTCAAGCCCAACGGAGTCTGAAACTCCTGAAACGACTCAACAATGTCTTGAGGCCCAACGGATAAGACAATCTGAGCCCAGAGAATGTGAAACTCTTGAAACGACTTTAAAAGTTGGTTCCTTCATTGCAAGAGATGGTAAAGAAAGTTTTTCCTAACATAACGTACATAAGAGGATAATCTCTTACGGTAGCAGGTATCAACTTAGAATCTCCTTGTTTTTCTCGTAGACAATTATATGTCGCCTGCTCCAGAGTTAGGAGCCAGCACAATCTTTCCGTATATGCACCAGAAGGAAAAACCAGAATTGTTGTATGTCCCAAAGCTCTAGAATAACTAAAATTCATAACTTTTAGACACCATACACTCAAAATAATCCATGCATAAACATAGCAGACGCTGAGTACTTAGTCCCCAATGAACAAATTCCCCAAAAAAATGAACTTATTCCGCAAAAAATTGAGGAATAACTTCACGATGAACAAATTCCCCAAATTAAAAAAAAAAAATTGTCCCCAAAAGAAATGAACAAATTCCCCATACCGCTCTCAATATCTGTCCTGCAATAAACGTATTTAAATTCTGTATTCTTTTCAATAGCATCATTTCGGTGCGCGGACGCGGACGTGACGCGACGCGCTTTCGGAACACAGCTCAGTTAAAATTTCAGAATTGTCTTGAAAATATATTTTGACGATTAAAATAAATTTACAACTGCGCGCCAGCACTGGCGTGGCTGCCAAACGCGCGGACGCGGACGCAACTCGCTCGCGGAACCCAGCTCAGTGAAAAGTTTTATGATAAATTTTATCTACGTATGTGCAATAATTACTATACATATACTATAAGCAGTTGCTTAGAGCAACCTTGCGGCATAATTTTAGACGCCGCATTCATTTTCCACTTTTGAAAATTCTATAAATTTGACGTCTCTGCTCAATGATGATCCCTTATTGAATGAAGTAATTCAATTTTTAAAAGTTCTGATTCTTTTAATTTGCAAACGATTCCGTTATATAAATAAACTTCGCTGTAGCGTCTTATAAAAAAACTTTTTCATTAATGTTGTATCGTAGATAATAAAGAATGCACGTGTTGTGTATTGTAAAACGTGTATTTATTATAATACTTTACAATAATTATTAAATATTCAAAATGACGTCCAACTGCGTTGATGGTATATAAAGAAGAAGTAAAAAGATAAGTTATATGAAAAAGTATTTACAGATGAATATGCAAAAATGAATGATGATAATGATGCCATATTTACATAATGATGTTGATCATGATGATGATGCCATATCGACCATAACAATTCTCCCTCACTTAAAACGAACTTAAAATCAATGTCGCATATAGTTGCTGTAATAACTAGGCACTTTCCGTTGTCGACCAGATGTTCGTCGGCTTGGCGTTGCTTCAACATTTCCTGAAGTGGACGGCTGTGATTGTTCTTGCGGTGTTGAAGATGTTGAAGAATTTGTTGGTTTTCATCTAGTCGATTTTCTGAATCGGAGTCATAGTGTAGGCTTGTTGATGTGTTTGGTAATTGAACATTAGTGGAGCGTAATTGGTTTATGTGGCGTTTGAATATGAACCCGTTATCAAGACGAACGAAGTAATGAAGACGTCCGAATTTCGTAGTGATGGTACCAAGTTTCCATGAAGGCTTATTTACGGAGTAATATTTGGCTAAAACGCGATCTCCCTCACTAAGCTGTCTGACAGTTATATCAGGAACTGTATTTTTACAAAGTTTTGAAGTTCTTAGGGCATCAAGTCGTAGAACACCTTCCAAGGTACTGCTCAGATGCCGATTTCCCATTTCGTAGCGGGGTCGCCCTGTATCGAAAAAGTATTCCTCTTACTTTTTTGGGTATGGGTGATATGTCGTCTGACATAGCTGCCAGCCGTTTCTTCAGAGTCTGGACATTCCTTTCAGCCAATCCGTTTGTTGCCGGATGACCTGGGCAATAAATTTTTAGAAAATACCATAGTTGCGGCAAAACTGTACAAATTCTTCGCTTTTGAAGATGGTTGCGTTATCGGATACCATAATATCTGGATATCCATTTCTAGCGAATATGTTAGATAATATTTCAATTGTTGAAATAAATGTTGGCGCAGATAAGCACACGCCCACTTCTGCCCATTTCGATTTCGAATCGACGACTACCAGAAATTGATGTCCTTGATAGGGTCCTGCGTAGTCAATGTGTATTCGCTCCCAATTATATTGTGGTTGTGTTATTGTGGACAGACGCACAAGCAGCACACGAACGAACGTACTTCTCAATATCTTTATCTATCGAAGACCAAAACACGTACCTCGTAGCCAATTGCTTCATTTTGGTTATATCTATGTGAGTGTAATGAAGTTCGATAAGTACAGCTTGTTGAAGTGAACTAGGAACCATGACCCTATTTCTTTTGAACACAATATCGGAATCAATGGTATAATCCGTATCGACCACTTTTGAGCTACGTAATTCTGCTATAATTTTTGACAGTTGTGCATCTCTTTTTGCAGCTTTTCGAATTGAATTATAATTTAATTTTAATGAATTTATTTGTAACAAAGTGAAATTGCGAAGAGAGTGTACTTCTTCGTCCACAAAATTTATACAATTCATGCCTGCATTTAAAGCGGCTCTTGACAAGCAGTCAGCTTTAACATTTTCCTCGCTTTTTTTTTGTAATAACCTCGTAGTTGTAACCGTTCAGAAAAGCAGCGTACCTTTGGATTCTAGATGATGTCATTTGCGGCAATTTTGAATTTTGGTGGAAAATGCGGGATAATGGCTGGTAGTCCGTAATGAATTTGAAAAATCGGTCATATAAGTTTTCATGAAAGTGTTGCACAGAATACACTATTGCTAACGCCTCTCGGTCAAGCTGTGAGTAATTCTGTTCAGCCGGGGTTAGCGACCTCGATGCAAAAGCAATTGGCCTTTCCTCACCTTCAACAATGTGAAACAAAACACTAGCTATCCCTGTGGGACTAGCGTCACACGCAAGTTGAACCTTCAACTTCGAATTGAACGGCATAGAACACGATCACTGGCAATTTCGTTTTTCAGCTCATTGAACGATTTTTGGCAGCTAAAATTCCATTTAAAAACGGAATTTTTACGTAATCACAGACGTAACAGTGTAGTTAATCTGGAAGCATTTAGTATAAACCTGGAGTAGTATGTCACCATGCCAAGAAATCGACGGACATCCTCCACACATTTTAGCTGTGGCATCTCAACAATGGCCTTTACTTTAGAATTTGATTTTCGAACTTTGTTGTACTCCACGATGTGACCCAAAAATTCTATTTGTTTTTGATAGAACGTACATTTTGAAAGGTTCAAGTGAAGGTCATCTTTTTGAGTTGAGACAAACAAGATTTAAAATTAGCCTTGCACTCAGCTAAAGACACACCATGTACCACAATGTCATCGAAGTATGATTCAGTCTTTGGGATTTCACGCAATACTTGATCCACGATTCTTCTAAATTCAGCAGGGGCAGTTTTAATACCGAGAGACAGGCGGTTCATACGAAATGTACCTCGAAGAGTTCAAATTGTTTGAACTTCAGAGGAAAATTCATCAACGGGGACATGTAAATATGAGTGACATACACACTCTTCCACACAATATTCCATGAATTACTGTTTGTATCGAATATGAGACCAGCAAAGGCAGAACAACAGAAACTTCTTTTGGTTTAAAATCACTTCGTGTATTTATGCTTATTAGGCATAAGTACGCGAGTATCCAATTGAGGAATTTTTATGTTTTGTTTGTGTGGTCTTTATATTACTTGTGTGTTTTTTTTGTTATTATTGTAAACTATTTTGTTTTAAAAAAGCTAAGATTAAGTTCTTTTAAGTTCAGTATTGTTTTAAAGTTGCATTGAGCAAATAAAACTAAAAATAAAATAAAAATACCAATAAAATTTGTTTAATAAATAGAACGAAAAATAAAATTTGTATTTCACTGGCACAGTCGGTGGGATCTACGAAAAAGATACTTTTTAAAACGTACCTCGTGCGAATTTTTTTTTTGAAATAATTAAATAAATAAAATTGTTCCCTCTTAAAAAAATCGGAACTAATAAATAAATAATAATCAATTTAAATATAATTTTTTTTTTGAAATAATTAAATAAATAAAATTGTTCCCTCTTTAAAAAATCGGAACTAATAAATAAATAATAATCAATTTAACTATAAACATTAATTTACACAAAACTGAAATTTTACTTCAATTTAAAAAGAAAAACAAGAAGCGCATCGATAGATGAAAACTAACAAACTAAAAAACAATAACTTCGTTCAAGATAATGATTTTTAACTGGGCAAATTGAAGAAGATCGTGACTAAATTTTTGCCGCATTAATGGAACAAGTTCTCGAAGACCTAGAAAATCTAAATATAAACGATAACAATAACAACGACAACATGAAGCAACGAAGAAATTTTATAATGCAAAATCTGAAGCTGATCCATCCCTTCACTGGACAAAAAGATAAACTGAGTTTATATGTAAGCAGCATAGAGAGCATATTGCCGAATGTAGCCCTGATGCCACTTGATGACCGAGTACTGTTTATATCCTATACCACTATGGAGCAATTATTTTTAAAATTTGAACGTGTTTGCAAAAGGTATTCAGAAATTGATGAAATTCGGTAACATTTTTTGCTTTGGTAACCTAAAAAAAAAATAAAAAAAAAAATTTTAAAAATCACAAGATGGCGGAAAAATCCAGCTCGGAAAATGGAGGAGGATTTTTTTAAACGGCTGTATCTTTTGAACCGTTAGTTCGATTCTGGTAATTTTAACAGTTTTGAGTAAGAAAAAGATTATGTTTAGTACAAAAATTATTTTAAAAAATATTTATATTATATTATTAAAAAATATTCGGGAAAGTTTTAGAAAATGTGTTTTTTCAAAAAAGCTTTGTGTCCAAACTTTTTGAAATTTTTTTCAGAGATAGCATAAAATATGTTCTATTAATGGTATAAATTACACGATCCTCACTTTTTAGGTTTTTGAAATGTTTGTATTTTAGCAAGGATATATTTGAAGATATTAAATAAAAACATGAAATATTTATTTAAAAATTTTTATTTTCTAAAAAGTCAAGCCTGAGGAACTATACCGAACATTTAGCACATTATTTTCAGATGCTGATAGTATAAATGAGTGCCATTTATGTGTACCTTTAATAGTTATTGGCTTATACTTTGAATAGCGCTTTTCCAATTCGAGATTCATCGGCAGTAACATATATGAATTGTATGTCTGTACGTGATGTAACGAGCATTTCATACAATGTTTTTGGGTCGGTGATTATATTCTCGTACCCCATTCTTAGCACTTGTTCCCTTGCCATACGATTCACAGTGCCTCCAACTCCATCACAGGGCCCATTTCCATGGGAAGTCCCAAAAAAATGCCACTCTGCTTCCATTCCAAAATCGTCTTTTTGGAGTCTTAGATTCAGAAAATTTTTCTTATTTTTATATTGTGAATCTGCACCATCCGTAAAATAAATGATTTTCTTTGTTTTACCGGGAGTGCTCTCTACACTGCGAATAAATGCGTTCAATTTTCTCAAGAAAAGATGTACTGCATTTGCATCATGAATCATTTAATCGGATATAACAACCATACTGTGATGGACTAGCAGTGATTTTGAATCTCGATGATAGACTACAAATGGGTGCACTGTTGCCTGTAAATTGCTCCAATGAAAAGATTGAACCTATATAACCCAAAGTTGATGATATAAACAATTAAACATAATGAATGACTTAATGATTAATTCTAAAAATTACCTCATTCGCATATAAAAAAGAAAAATTTTCAGCAAAATCTCCAACTACCAGAACCTCATCTGGTTGTAAAACAGATTTTCTCTACTTTATGTATTCATTTTGAGATTTTGCGATATAATGATGATATGAAAATTTTGCAAGCTGATCAAAAAAGTATTCGCATAATTGGTTAACCGGTTTGAGGATTATATTCAAGTTGCAACGGTCTGTTGTTGTCCATCGTTTGATTGCGATATACTCATTCTCAGTTTGCTCCAACAATGCTTCAACTTCTTCTTTAAAAGCAGACATATTTTCACAATCCGAACAGATTCTCAAAAACCATTTAACGGACCCATTTGAGCATGTAATTTTTGCCACACAATCAACTTCACTTAAAAATCCAAGATCCGATGGAATTTTTATTACTTGAAGAAGCATTTGAAAGTTCTCATGAATAGCGCACAAACATACTTTGTGTACACCCTTCGAATTCAGCAAAACACAATTTTCACAAAACAAAATTTCGAAATTAATATTTTTTCTTCTGGAAAATCTGATTGAAACTGGAAAAACGCCTCATTCACTGTTGATAGCATGAGTCGATTTTGAAATTTTTCCTTAACTCCGTTTTGTTTTACGATCGTATAGTCCTTTATTCCGGGCATTTGACGACTAATTGAATCGCTCAAATAAAAGTTTGTAACTTTTTGAACCAAATTTTCATTCGTAGATCGTTTTTGAGGAGGTTCAATGACAAGTGGACCAGAACTTTTATTGCAATGCTTTGGCCTTACTAGCCATATGATGAGTGGTGCCAAATTTTTGCACAATTGGAGCTGGGGTCCACGATTTTGGCAATATTATTAAAATTTGGTTTTTTTCGTTTTTTGTCGTATGCTCAGAAGTATATTTATCTTTAAGTTGCCCAATTTTTTCTTGATAATTATTGTTTTCAACTTGAAACTCATCTTCAAGACTTGATAATGTATCAGTATTAAAAATTCTTCTGCAAATTTCAGTGCAAACAGGTTTTGCTTCCTCTTTTCGATTTCCAACTGGGATTCTCCACACGTCAACACTACACTGTTTAGCACCAACGAAATTTAAGAGTTTGTTAAGCTCGATTATAATATTTCTATTATTTGGCAAATAACGAGCGTCTGAAGCATCATTCTCCTCTTCTAAAATTTCTTTGATTTCAAAATCTTGGGCGCATGAAGCATCATTTTCCAATTCTTGAGCTTCGTTGATATCAATAGCTAGGACCACAGCGTAAACAGTGGCGACAGCTCGAAAAATACAACACTGTATTTTTGTTTTAACAATCAAATCAGGGTTGCATTTTGTAAAGAAATCGGAAGCAACAGCTATATTAAAAAGTATATGCTATCACCTTTATACACGTTGTATACATTGTTTTTATTTATTTGTGATTATTACTGTCAAAAATTCTAATTTGGGAAGAAATTTTTTGAAAATTCCACAGCACAGTTTATCACAAATAAAATTTTTGAAATAAATATAAAAAATAAATAATAATGGCATTAAAGTAAGTAACAGAATATGCATTATAGTTTAAAAAGAAAATGTGTAAATACTAGTGTACAGAAAAAAGCTAAGCAACAGGTACACCAATGGTTGTTTGCCCAACAAATCTAGGTGTGACAAATGTCCACCGTGAAAACTTAAGTGTTAGAAGAACCTCCTGAGGCGGACAAATAGAGGGATTAAGGATTCTGCAGAGTTAGAACATAGAGGAATTACAGAAACAAAGAAGAGCGCACCAACTTTCATGGCCAATTCAAATTTCAGACAAGTTAATGCTGAATTAAGGAATGTATTGGTCGGTACGGTTGGAGAAGCTCTTTTAACAAGAGAAAATATATTAACCGAAGACAAGTTACAGTTAACACCCACTACAATTTTAATGTATTCGCTTTGTGGTTAGGGTATAATGACTTAGTGCTGATGTTTGTAACCATCTTTGATTATACCGATTGGCTCAATCACTTTGTGAGTTTATTTAGCAATGTCCGTCCGTCCGTCTCTGTGTCCATGTAAACCTTGTAATCAAACTACAGCTCGCAAATATGAATATATTTTGATGCAATGTAGCATATAAGCGTCTATCGGCCATAGGATGAACGCTATTTAAATTGGTGAAAATCTGTCTATGTTAAAATTTGATTTATGCTTATTTTCTATATCCAATTAGTTGGGCCTTAGAGATAGGGCCTGTGAACGCATGGTATAGGGTATCGTGTAGTCGGTCTAAACCGACTATAATTTTCATACTTGTTTAACTATAGGCTTCTAAGTGGGTATTTATACATTTTTCTCCTAAAAATTATAATGCATATAAGTAGAATTGAATTGAATTAGTTAAAAAGTAAACAATGTTATTTATATATATATTTTTTTTAATATAGTGTGTGTTTAATGGGTTGTGATCTTGGGGAGGCAAGACTCCATACGTTACCGAGGGATCCGAACCGGTATGTCTATATTTATATATTTTTTGTATATTCTAAATTTGTTATTTTTTCTATTTTAAATTGATATTCAGATCTTGTTCTTACATATTTATAACAAATAATAAACATCTTTTACAAAAGTCAATATAGTGTTTTTTATTAAAATCCAATGGTTTTTTTTAATAACTTTTACAATTAGGTGGTCGATTTACAACAAAGTTGCTAGCTTTACAAAGTTACACAACAAATTTACCTTTATATATCCTAACAAACTTTGTACATCAAATGCTGTAAACTATAATCTGGCTGTAAACTATATCCAGCAAAATACTTTCAGATTTAAAACCAGATAGTTTTCTGATGGTTAACGGCCGTCTTAAAATAATATATTTTGGTATTGCGAGTAATATAGCCACTGATTCAACGAGTATACACTCGCAGAAATGTCTCCTCAAGCGCCGATGCTACTGCTGGAACTGCTCCGAGTGCCATTGGCGTTGTTATGTGGTGTGTTGTGGGTCGGAAGGGCTATGTGAGCTGTTAGATTGTGTAGATTTGTGACTACTACTAATTTGCTGTTGCTGTTTTATGTGGGTTGTTAAGACCTGTTCTACCCACTGATTCAGAGATACTGATAGAGCTGTGCCAGCACAAGCTTTTACTGCCTCTGGACACAAACGTTTAGGCACATCCCGCAAGTCTTTTTGATCTATTCCTTTATCCGAAAAACTGCCTCCAACAGCAGCTTTGCTTATTGAACTCAACAATTTTTCCTGTTGCTATAAGTACACAAATTTAAAAAATAAATAACAATCAATACTAAATATCTTAATAAACAATGATTATCATATCATGCACAGAAGAGGCAGAAGAGTTTGGCTTAAAACTTTAATTATATAATCGTCATTGTAAGGTTTAAAAACAAATGCAGTGCATATATGAATATCAGTGATTTCAAAATGTTTATATATATTATTAACTTACATTGTTTTTCTGCTTTTGGTTCTTGCAATTGTTACAACAAATCCTTTTCTATGCCACTGAAATTTTCTGCTTTCCTTTTCAACTTTAAGTTGGGCTTTCTTAGCTACTTCTGCTTGTAGTCCATCTACTAATTTTTGTAAGTCATTTGTTGTTTTGTCTGTTTTACATTTTACTGAAATTGTTTTTCTTTATACTTCAATCCCATTTCCAAATACTCAATCAATTTTTGTAGTTCTTGGTGGTTTTGTATTTGTTCGTAATTGTTAATTTTTGGAACTCACATTTTTAAGGGTTTACTAGCCTTTATAAAATTAAATCTGTTCAACAGGCTGTTGTTTAGAAGCGGTCTCAATTGTAGATATCTGTTGTTATATTTGAGATTTTGTCTTCAGTTGCGGCTAATTTTTATTCCTTTTCAGCTGGATGTCTATTAATAGGAGTAAAAAAAGTGCCAATTAATGTTTTATTTATAAAGCCAATGGTGTAGTGCCCAAAGCATTGAATAATACCGGACAAATTTCGATTTAGGACCACTCACGCGCAAGTCATAATCCAAAGCATTAATACCATAATTCAACTTGCGAAAAGTTTCGTGACTCGCCACCAGCAACTGGACCAATAGTTAGCTCAACTATAGTAATTTTTGATTCCTTCCTTTCGGCCCTGGGTTGAGCAGTGGTGAATGTAACTGGCAAATTTACCAGCATTTATACCAACATTACTGGTATTATCACAATCACAAGCTTTAGGTTTTAATATGCACCTATTATACCTTTTATTTCTGAAAAGGAAATACCACAGATTACTAAATTTAATGTTAATTTGTCAAAAATACAATTTTATGAATTTTTTTCAATGTTTATACTCACTAAATTTCCATTGTTTTTATTTTTTATGCTGTCAGTGGTTGAAAACATGTTCTATAGCTGTTCACTTGCACACATTATATTTTGTATATTCTATTTTTTTAATCTCTTTTGCACTTCTTTACCAAAACAAAATGGAGAAAAAGGTAAACAAAGCCATACGGTTCGAGATTGCTTTTTTGACAGCTGTCAAGCTGTCACAACTGGTATAAGCTGTGGCTAGGACATTTGGCAATTCGATGGAATTATTGATAATTTTTCGACGAATATTCAACAAGCAACTATAACAAATTTTCGCACTGGGTAAAATTGAATCTTTAATGTTTTTGATCTTAATAAAATCGTCACTTTTAATAGAATATGGTTTGCTACATTTTCCTTTTTTCGATAATGGTCGACAACACATATATTCTACTATTTGACCCATATTGGAAAAATTTGTAATTAAAGTTAAAAAACAACAAATAAATGATTTAATTCAAAGACAGAATAACAACATCTGATAATTTTGCACAATGATTGAGAAATGAGAAATTGTTAAAATTGACAGATAATATAAAGAGAATGTGTATTAAAACGCCTACTACGATTTTTATATACGAGAAAAATAATCTTCCATTGATGACTTACAAATCCGATTGTTTGTAAATATCCTAAATTGTTTTTATTTAATATCTTCAAATATATCCTTGCTAAAATCCAAACATTTCAAAAACCCAAAAAGTGTGGATCGTGTAATTTATACCATTAAAAATTTCAAAAAGTTTGGACACAAAGCTTTTTTGAAAAAGCACATTTTCTAAAACTTTCCCGAAAATTTTTTAATAATATAACATAAATATTTTTTAAAATAATTTTTGTACTAAACATAATTTTTTTCTTACTCAAAACTGTTAAAATTACCAGAATCGAACAAACGGTTCAAAAGATACAGCCGTTTAAAAAAAAATCCTCCTCCATTTTCCAAGCTGGATTTTTCCGCCATCTTGTGATTTTTCAAATTTTTTATTTGATTTTTATTTAAGGTCACCAAAGCAAACAATGTTACCGAATTTCATCAAGTTCTGAATACCTTTTGCAAAATTGATCATTTTCATTTAAAAACAAGTAAGAAAATTATAGTCGGTCTAGCCCGACTATACGATACCCTATACCATGGGTTAGAGCAGTGAAGGCCGTGCCGGGTTCTTATATGTATATACAGCCGAACGAAAACAAAAATACTCACCAAAGAGTAAAAGTAAACAACAATTTCATTCAGTCTTATGAAAGCTTTTGAACAGAGCAGATCTAAATATGTCGCATTGCCTTTTGAAATTCATATTTATTTTTTTTAAATAGAATATTTGTTTAAAAGAAACCAAAAATGTTGAGAAAATTTCGAAGACTTGATAAACTATAAATTAAACATTTTCTATAAATAACATACGTCGCCTCCATTTGACAACATTATAGCTGTCTTTTATGCATTTTTTTTTAATTTTAAAAAATATCCAGTTACTGGTAATTTTTTTAGTTTTTGGTAACATACCAGTTAATAACCTTTGAAATTTCTTATCTTTTTAAGTTTTGCTATTTTGTGTTTTTTTTTTGTTTTTTACAGAAATGAATTACTTATTATTACTTATTTGATTTAATAAACTTCAAACTTATGGATAAAAGAGATTAAATGTTCTTCACATTTTCTTTTACATTTTCGGATGTAAGATTTAAAATTTTAAAACAACAAAATATATTTAAAATTTTACCATATTCTTCGCTAACTCAACTATTTTCCCTTTTATGCATTCATATAAACATTCATACAAAATCTACACAAACCCATATAATATCGGCGTTGTGTTACGTCCATAGATTTCGATCAATGTAGTACAACTAACACATGCTCAGAAACACTATTACTAACTCAATTCTCTCGATGGTCACCACTGTCATAAACACTATTATTAACTCAATTCTCTCGATGGCCACCATTGGTTTAGAGTGAGTCGAAATAGTAATGTCCGTCCGTCCGTCCGTCTGTGTGTCCATGTAAAGCTTGTAATCAAACTGCAGGTCGCAAATATGAATATATTTTAATAAAATTTGGTATGTAAGCTTCTATCGACCATAGGATGAACGCTATTGGTGAGAATCGGTCCATGTTCAGACATAGCCCCCATATAAATGACCCCTTTGAAATCAACATAAATTGCCATAAGATCCAAATTATCATATAAATCTTAGTCAAATTGGGTTTGTATTGTAAAAAGTAAAAGGATATTAAAATGTTTTCAAACTTCTATTTAATTAAAACACACACTTTTTTTAATGTGATTGTTTACTTGTTACAATCCAATGAATAATGATTAATGATTCTCTTTATTATGTTTTTATTTCTTTTTATATTAATAATAATATAAAACCAGAATAAACAAAATATACATACAGTGCTGATCAAAATAATAGGCTTTTTTATTTTTTTCGAAAATGCCGAGGCAAATAAATTTATTTTTAATTAATTTTTAATTTACAACAAAAATACTAGGTTTTGAAAAAAAAACTATACTTCTTGATTATTTTAATAAAGTTATAAAATTGAAATTCACTTTTTAGCTGCTCAAAATAATAGGCTTATTTTAATATCTTATACAAAAAAGCTTTTTTTTTAGATTAGAAAGATAAATTACATTAAAATATATTTTATTTGTTAAGACTAATTATTTGTAGTGAAATTAATAACCAGAATGTCCACCATTGTTATCTAACACAGCTCGAATTCGCTTGGGCATTGATTCTATTAGCTTTTGACATTTTTCCACTGGAATACCCTCCCAACTGCTCTTAACAGCTTCCCAAAGTTGATTTTTGTTACTAAAAACTTGTCCCTCCAAGCTTCTCTTCAGCTCCATCCACAAGTTCTCAATCGGGTTGAGATCAGGGGATTGGGAGGGCCATTCCAAGACGGATACTTCGTGTTCACTCAACCAAGATTTAACTAATTTTGACGAGTGTTTAGGATCATTGTCCTGTTGGAAGTGCCAATTTGGTGGCATATGGTTTTCTGCATATGGGAGCATCACATCGTTTAAAATATCGCAGTAGATTTCCTTATTCATGATTTCAGTGATCCGATGTATAGGCCCAACACCATTCCATGAAAATGCGCCCCAAACCATTATATTGCCTCCACCATGTTTAACAGTTTTTTTTGTGTACCGATCGTCTAGCTCTTTACCTTTTGGTCTTCTTACATTACGTCGACTGTCAGATCCAAATAAATTTATTTTTGTCTCATCGCTCCATAATATTTGTTTAAAATCATCAATAGAGCTGTTTTGGAATTTTTTAGCAAATTGAATGCGAGCTTTCTTATTTTTAGAACTTAATAATGGAACCTTTCTGGCGACTCTTCCTGGCAAATTGTGCTCTAATAATCTTCGACGTACCGACGGAGCACTAATTTCATTATTTATTTCAGCAGAAATTGCTTTTGATGAAATAAATGGGTTCTTTTTGGCCAACAACGCTATACGGGAATCAGTAGTCGCCGAAGTTTTTCGTGGTCTACCCCGTGTTTCTTTGGTTTTTTTCCACTTTAGAGCATTTCTGATGCAATGTTCGGATCTTCCAAGAGCTCTAGCAACAAAATCCAGAGTTTTCCCATCATTTCTAAGCTTTTTTGCAACTCGGCGTTCCTCAATAGTGCAATGTTTTTTTCGGCCCATCTTTAACAAAAATTATAAATAAATTTGATTTTTTTTAACTAAATACTTGTTTACTTACTTGTACTTTAGATATTCAGAACAAACCACAAAAAAAATTAAACTTAATTCTTAATATAGCAAAGTTATTTTAAAAACGTCTATTATTTTGAACAGTTACAATTGCACTATATTTTGGATTTGAACACGTGCACTTAAAACATCAATAATAAATTCCACAAAACAGCAACAAGTATTTGAGAAGACATTAACAAATCTAACGGTAACATTTGGTCTTAAGAGAATTCATTTAAATTCGTACAATTTAAGGGAACACATCTTCTCTTAGCAACCGTCTATTATATTGATCAGCACTGTACATACATACATGTAGGTTTGTTTGTTTTCTCTGTGTTATACTCCGAAAGCATAACACAGCAGAAATCACGAAAACAACCAACAACAATTTCGTGGTATGGTGCTAATGTTTATAACTCAAAACATTCGCTGTATCGGCAATTGTATAGTTCAATGCACAGCGTATGGGCATTGAACTTTAATGTAGTTCCGTGTCAGCGAATGTTTTGTAATTGCACATATTTTGGACAACTTTATTTAGTAGTGACTAAATAAAGTTATCGTGCACCTTATGAATGCAATTATGCTACACCTCCCTTTTTAATTTGAATGATCTTGTCATTCATAAAATTAGTTGTCGTGCTTTCTGGATTTCTGTACTTAAGACATTCAGGAGTTAAACATATATAATGATGTGATAATAGAACTAAGTAATTTAATTTAAATGTAGTCTGTAATTATTGACATGTCTGGTTCCTTTTAAAAATTAATATTTTCATTGTTGTGCTTATGAATAATTACATTAGGATTATTAAATTAACATTATTGGGTAAATTTTCAAATTTCTAGGTTATTTGGTTAACATATATTTAAAATAAAATGATTCTAACTACACACAAATGATTAAGTTGTATTATTTATTGTAGTGTATTTTTTTTAGATTATTTAATTAAAGTATTTAAGATTATTCAACTAATATATATCTAAAATGATTATTTATTGTAATATACTTTAAGATTATTTAGTTAAAGTTTTTAAGATTATTCAACTAATACATATTTAATATGATTATTTATATTTTAAGATTATTTAGTTAAAGTTTTTAAGATTATTCAACTAATATATATTTAATATGATGGCTATGCCACCTCCCTTTTTAATTAGAATGATCTTAGCATTCTATTTAATATTTTACATGTATATGATTAATATAACGGGTGATTTTTTAAGAGCTTGATAACTTTTTTTAAAAAAAAAACGCATAAAATTTGCAAAATCTCATCGGTTCTTTATTTGAAACGTTAGATTGGTCCATGACATTTACTTTTTGAAGATAATTTCATTTAAATGTTGACCGCGGCTGCGTCTTAGGTGGTCCATTCGGAAAGTCCAATTTTGGGCAACTTTTTCGAGCATTTCGGCCGGAATAGCCCGAATTTCTTCGGAAATGTTGTCTTCCAAAGCTGGAATAGTTGCTGGCTTATTTCTGTAGACTTTAGACTTGACGTAGCCCCACAAAAAATAGTCTAAAGGCGTCAAATCGCATGATCTTGGTGGCCAACTTACCGGTCCATTTCTTGAGATGAATTGTTCTCCGAAGTTTTCCCTCAAAATGGCCATAGAATCGCGAGCTGTGTGGCATGTAGCGCCATCTTGTTGAAACCACATGTCAACCAAGTTCAGTTCTTCCATTTTTGGCAACAAAAAGTTTGTTAGCATCGAACGATAGCGATCGCCATTCACCGTAACGTTGCGTCCAACAGCATCTTTGAAAAAATACGGTCCAATGATTCCACCAGCGTACAAACCACATCAAACAGTGCATTTTTCGGGATGCATGGGCAGTTCTTGAACGGCTTCTGGTTGCTCTTCACTCCAAATACGGCAATTTTGCTTATTTACGAAGCCATTCAACCAGAAATGAGCCTCATCGCTGAACAAAATTTGTCGATAAAAAAGCGGATTTTCTGCCAACTTTTCTAGGGCCCATTCACTGAAAATTAGACGTTGTGGCAGATCGTTCGGCTTCAGTTCTTGCACGAGCTGTATTTTATACGGTTTTACACCAAGATCTTTGCGTAAAATCTTCCATGTGGTCGAATAACACAAACCCAATTGCTGCGAACGGCGACGAATCGACATTTCACGGTCTTCAGTAACACTCTCAGAAACAGACGCAATATTCTCTTCTGTACGCACTGTACGCATTCGTGTGGTTGGTTTAATGTCCAATAAAGTAAACTGAGTGCGAAACTTGGTCACAATCGCATTAATTGTTTGCTCACTTGGTCGATTATGTAGACCATAAATCGGACGTAAAGCGCGAAACACATTTCGAACCGAACACTGATTTTGGTAATAAAATTCAATGATTTGCAAGCGTTGCTCGTTAGTAAGTCTATTCATGATGAAATGTCAAAGCATACTGAGCATCTTTCTCTTTGACACCATGTCTGAAATCCCACGTGATCTGTCAAATACTAATGCATGAAAATCCTAACCTCAAAAAAATCACCCGTTACATTATTGTTTTAAAAAAAAATTAAGTTAAAGTTTTTAAATTTTTCATATTAATATTTTTTGTCAAATTAAAATTATAGTGATTTAGTAATTAATACATATGGTTTTACTAATTTTAATTAATTATGTTGAGACTTTTATTTAGAAAATAATTTTATATAAGTTGTAATCAAATTGAGAAAAAAAATTAAAATTAAGAAATTTTTAAAATTTACATTATTGTTATTTGGAGATTTAAAATATTTCATATAAATTTTGTTAAATATCATTATTATTTCTATATTTTTAAGAATCTTGTATATATAAAAAAAAATTTTATCGGAATAATTTACCAAATAATACGTGTACATATCATGATTTTATTAATTATTTGGAGATTTTTGAAAAAAATTTTCTATTTAGTCAAATTTATTTTGTGAAGAATAACAGATTAAAATTTTTGGGATATTAAGTATTTATTTTTCATGATATGTTTTCAGTCTATTTTTGTGTACTATTTGTTTTTTATCTTTCTTTGATCTTATTGCTATATTCCCATTGTCCTCTATACTTTCCACAAGATGAGGACCGGTATACTTACTGTCTAATTTATGTCCTGTGTCATTTCTAAGCAATACCTTATCTCCTACCTTTATATCTAATTCATTTATACCTTTGTCATAACTATTCTTATTATATACCTTATTTCTAATAAGTTTATCCCTAGCTTTCTTACGCGCTACTTCTAATCTATATTTTATTTCCTTACTGTAGTCTTCTATGTTATATATTGGATCTATTCTATCTATATTGTTAAGTCTATTGAATCCATATGGGATTCTTCCAAAAACTAACTCAAATGGGCAGTATCCGTGGGCCTCTGAAGGTGTCGTGTTAAAACAGTACGTAAAGTACTTCAGCCATTCATCCCAATCATCCCTTTCAACTGATATGTAGGAACGTACATATTCATTGAAAGTCCTATGGCTTCTTTCTACCGTTCCTAGCGTTTGGTGGTGGTGCGCTGTAGACGTTACCTTATCAATCTTCATATATTTGCATATCTCATTTAAGATACTGTTCTTGTACTCTGTACCCATGTCCGTAATGAGCGTCCTCATCGGGCCATAAGCCAATATAAATGAATCAAATATAGCCTTGGATACCGTTTTCGCGCTTTTATCGCGTATTGGCACTGTTACCAGGTATTTTGTCAGGTCACATATTATGGTGACTGCATATTCAAAACCATCTTCCGTTCTTGGGAGTGGTCCGATTGTATCTACCAAGACCGTATCGAAAGCATCGATCGGAGTGTCCGTTATAGTCATTGGTATTTTCGTATGTTTAGTGGTTTTGGACTCTTGACATTTCCTACAGGATCTTATGTAATCTGATACCGACTTGATCATTTTCGGCCAGTAGAAATATCGTCTTATTTTCCCAATTGTCCTTGTTATACCTGTATGACCTCCTTGTATTGGGTCACCATGATATTGTTGTATTATCTTATTTATTTCATTCTTATTATTCAGCTTGGTCACCTTTGGGAGTAGCGCTACTCTTAATTTATCCAAAAATATATTGCCCTTGGCCTTAAAATCTTGCATTGAGACAAATTCGAAAATTTTCTCATTAGGTGCCATTCGTACTTTATTTATCTTATATTTACCGGTTAGTGATTCTAACCTGGGGAATAACTGTCCGAAGTCAATTTTCCCTTTAGTAAATAAATCATTTATTAATATTTTCTCTATTTTCCTTTTGCCATGTTTCAATAAACAATGGTCTGAAGTCATCTCGAGCTTATGGTATCGCCTGACGTCAGATGGGTTTATGACTTCAAATATATTGGGCTTATTGTACGTTAAATGCTGATTATTTTCATTTTCATTGTTATTTCTATTTAAGTCTAATTTTGCCGTAGCTGATCTCGTTGTTACCTTGAGAACTGCTTTATTCACATTTATATTCTTCAGATCATCTATCGTTATACGTGATAGTGCATCTGCTACATAATTATCTTTGCCTCTGAGATACTCGACTGTAAAGTCGTATTCCTCTAAATCTAGTCTAATTCTAGTCAGCTTTGAGCTGGGGTTTTTCATGGAAAATAACTAAGTTAATGGCCGATGATCTGTTTTTACCAAAAAATGTTTACCGTATATATATGGTCTAAAGTATTGGATTGCCCAATGAATTGCAGTGAGTTCCTGCTCAATTGTCGATTTATTGGTTTCACCTTTGGTAAAAGATTTCGAAGCATATGATATTGGTAGTTGTCTACCATTATACTCCTGTATCAAAACTGCACCGCATGCATGTTTACTTGCATCCGTTGTGATACAAAATTCCTTAGTGAAGTCCGGATACTGTAGTATCCGTGGGCTGAGTAGAGCGTTTTTCAAATATTCAAAAGATTGTTGGCATTCGGTCGTCCAACAGAATTCTACTCCCTTTTTCGTAAGTCCTGTTATATGACGGGAGTAATCAGCAAAATTGCCAATAAACCTTCTGTAATAGTTACAGAAAGCAATGAATCTTCTGGCCTCATCTGCATTCGATGGTACTGGGTAATTTTTAATTGCCGAATATTTTCCATCATCTGGTAGAATGCCCTCATTGGTGCATTTATGCCCTAGGTAAGTCACCTCGTGCATAAAAAATGTGCATTTTTCCGGATGCAACTTTAGATTGTGTTTTCGGCAAAGATCAAAAACATCTGTTAAGTTGTTCAACATATGTTTTGCAGAGCAGCCCAACACAACTAAGTCGTCCATGTATAGGAATGCTTGTGATGGTCTCAAACCAGTGAATGCTAGAGTCATCATACGTTGAAACGAATTTGGAGCTACCTTTAGTCAGTAAGGGAGTCGTTTGAAACGATAAGAGCCATTTTCAGTTGAAAATGACGTGATGTCTCTTGAATCTTCATGTAGCTCAATTTGATGGAAACCTGACATTAAGTCGAGGCACGAAAAGTACTTTGCTCTACCCAATTGATCCAGAATGTCCTCTATTCTTGGAAGTGGGAATTTATCCGCTAATAATTTTTTATTCACTTGTCGGTAGTCTACAACCAATCGCCATCTTTTCTCATTTGAGTTCGGGAGTCCTTTCTTCGGTACTATCAATAATGGGCTGTTGTATTCTGAAGTTGATGGTTCTACTATATCATCGTCTATTAACTTTTTAACTTGTCTATTAACTTCTAATTTCTGTGAATGTGGGATTCTATAATTTTTTATATATGTTGGTGTGTTATCACCTAGCCTTAAATGTTGTTTGTAAAAATTGTTCGTGGAAATTGTCTCCGTTTCTAAAGCGAATATGTCAGAATAATTTAAGCACAATGTCGTGAGTTCACTTTTGAATTCTTTAGGGAAATTTTTCGATAATTTTTCCAAGATTTTATCTTTCCTATTGTCCATTTTCTGCTCGTTATTCGGATATATAACATCATATTCGTCCAAATTTTCAGTTCTAATTTCATTAATATCTAGTGTTATAATTTCCTTGTTGGTGTTAAGAATTCTAACATACGCGTTATTGCCTTGAACTAATGTATTTGCAATGTATACGCCTGGTTTTATTTCCTGGTTCAATACCAGTAGTTCCTCATGCTGAGTGTTAAATGGTATTTTACGTATTACCTGCGCTCTTGGTGGTAGAATGACGTAGTCATCAGTGTACGTGTGATGTATCGGAATCGTTAGGGTTCGAAAATCTCTAGGTCTCATAATAAGACATTCTTTGTCTTCTATAAAGTCAATGCTACAATTGAAATTTTTCAAAAAATTTATCCCTATGATTCCGCTGCATGGTATAGGGAAGTCACTGTGTACCACATGAAATTCATAGGTTACCGCAAAATCCTTTCTGCAAATCTCCAGATCTGTTGAACCTATTGACTTAATTACTCCATTGCCTATACCACTAATTGATGTTATGTTCCGTTTGTTGACGAAATTATCTTCCCCAAGATTTTCCTTTTTTATTAGACATATGTCTGCTCCTGTGTCCACAAGTAAAACAAGCATTTGTTTTGTACTATAATTCAAAAATTTTACAAACACACCAAGGTTAAGATTCAATTTATATATATTTATGTCCCTTTTTCCCCCAGAGGCTATTCGAAGTTTTCCGAACACGTATTGTTCGTACTTTCCATTGGTCGGACTTGTCTGTCACGACCTCTATAGTTGTTCGAAATTTGATAATTACGTTCCCTATTGTCACGTTGGTTTTGATTTCTGTTATTCATGTAGTTATTCCTATTTCTACCTTTGGAATTGTTATTTTCTACCTTTGGAATTGTTATTTCCTCTATAGGTACCTTGGCGATTTTGGTGCCAATTATTGTCATTAATACGGAAATTTCTATCGTTATTGCCATTATATGATCTGTTCTGTTGTCTGTAGTACAACACAGTATCTTTACTTCCGGAAGCTTCTGTACAGGTTTCAATAAATTTCTGAACGGCTTGGTTCAATGAAGAGAACTGTCCCGCTTTCATGATAAGTTTGACATTATCATTGTTACAGTTTGTTACTATGGCATTTACTGCCGCTTTTGTGGTATATTCTCTGGCTGCTGCCGGTGGTACGCCGTCCGAAATGTAGGCATTATGAATTCTCTTCGCCAAGTCTTCTACTTCGCTGGTGTATGCGTTGGCCGTTTTATTTCTCTGCTGTATGTTCATCAGTTTGGCAATCAGTCCACCAACAGGTTCGCCTTTTATTGAACCTTGTAATTTTTCTTTAATTTGTTTTATAGTTGTTTCATCTGTTATTAGCTGTCGGGCCGTTCCTTTCAGTTTTGTCTTAATTAGTGAAACAGCTATTATTTCGTGAGCTCCTTTCAATTGGTCAATCATTATCAGACCATCGATGAAGCTTTGCAAGTTCTTCACGTCTCCATCGTAGTCCGAGATGAATTTGGATGCTGTATCCACGAATTGTTCCACTGTTTGGGCCATATCTATTTCTTCCTTTGCTATTATTTTATCAATTACTTCTCCTATAAAATTTTTAACTTCCGTTTCTGTGTCGCCCTTATCGTTTGAATCTTCTTCCTCAATTGTCTCGGGACCTAGTTTGGCACTTATTATGATTGTTTTGTCAATGTTCAATTTAATTTGTTCCGTGTAATCGTGTGGGATATTTTCTTTTATACCATATTTGGCGTATATCTTCACCAATCTATCTCTAACGTCCCAAAATATGTCAACTACTATTTTCAGATGTTCTCTCGTATAATCTAGTTTATATTTCGAAACTAGTCTTGATATATTGTTGTAATTTTCTATTAATGTTTTTAAGTGTTTCTTTACTGTTTCGTCTTTAATATAGGTATTTTTATTTATACATTTATATGACTTCTTGAAGTCCTCATGAAAAAATTGTATGTTGGCTATAATTAGTTCCCATTTGTCATTCATAATACTCTATTAATGACACTTTATTTGCAACTTCAGTGTCCATATATTCAGTTAATCCTACTTGACGGTATATTAATAATATATATAGTAATGTCAAGAAATTTATCATTTATTATATATATTTTTTTTTTTTTAATTGTTCCTCATTGACTCTGCCCCTTTGTCTCTATATCTTTCGGGTCTGTATTCCGGGGGTCTAAAGTCTTCTATCCCGTTTGTAAAGTATCCCTCCTGGGCTAATCTTAGTATTTCCTTATCTACTATGTCCAGTATTCTTGACTGATTCTCATGTTCCGCTTCGGTCAATGGTTTGAATTCCGAGTAGGGCCTATTCAGTTTGGCGTCGATATATTTTCTGGTCCGTCTAGGCATCCTAATTATTTAAGTATTAAGTATTAAGTATTTATCCTTTTAATAAAAGTTATATTAAATAGAAAGAACCACTTCTTTAGTTGAATGTCAATTGATCATTCTTTTTTTTTTTTTTATTTCTTTAGTCTTCTTGAGTTCCATATTTAGTTTAAAATGTTCCTCCTGTACCTTAGAGTACTCAGGAGTTCCTACCGCGAGCTGTTCAATCTTCTGTCTTAATTTCTTAGACTCGCTCCTCATACGTTTTATTACTCCTCCTCTATTATTTTTCTTCTTTGTCTTTTCTCCTATAGGGGTATGCTCGTTTTCAGTTTGAGCCCTATAAATTTCAATGGTTGTGCTATTTATGTCGATTTCTGTTAAGTCCCTGTTGATATCCACATTAAATCTATTTTCATTACTGTCTTCCAGTTCTCTATGGTAGCCTATATTTTCTATAATTTTCCTTATTGCTGGAAAGCCTATTTTGGGTATATTTGTCAGTTTCTCCTCTGCCTTTCGTAGTTTCTTGTATTGTGGTTGTCTTTTCCTATATTCTTGTATGGTCAGTTTCTTTGGTCCGACTTTAGTCTGATCCATCTTAAATTTTGTCTAAATGGTTTGCTACCGACGCGTCTCTAAAATAATTTTTTCTTAGTGATTTCTTGTGCAATTGATATAAAATTGTAGCTAATTGTGCTGATGTAATTATTATTAGTATTATCAAGTAAGTGTCCGTGTTGGAAGGTGCTTGTGTCATTTCTATTTCATTCACTATGTTAGCATTAGGTCTGTCAATCTTTGAATGTTGTTTTCCCATTTTCACAATAAGACAAAAGAAAAACTAAAACTACCTCACAAAAGAAAAAAAATTCAATAGAAAACTGATAATTGGATTTATAAAAAAAAATCTCCTTTAATTAATAATTTCATATTCAAAATTTATAAACAAAAAAAAAATTATTTTGTACACTGTTTTTCTTCAAAAAAAAAAATATTGTCAAATAGAATATGAATTGGTTGATTGCAGCACTTGTGGCCGGGATCTTCCGTTAAAAAAAAATATTATAATATAATAAAACAAAGATTGCAGCGCTTGTGGCCGCGATCTTCCTTTTTTAAAAAAAATATTTTTTAGAGAAAAATTTAGGTTGATTGCAGCGCTTGTGGCCGCGATCTTCCTTGTTTACAAATTACTATTTTTTTTTAACATTAAAAATAAAATTATAGATACTTATTTATCAGTTGAAAATGATGATTCCATTGGTTGTTGCGGGTGGTTGTGGCTGCTCTTGATTGTGGCTGCTCTTGATGGTTGACCGAACTGTCACCGTTGTTGATAAAACTTGTTCTCCTTTTTTTTTGGTTGTTGATGTGGACGATGTTGTTGCGGGTGTATTGGCCACACCCGTTTCGTTCTTCTCTGACCAAGGAGTTAAATTAAAAGCTGATGTTCATATAGATTGCTGCTTCATTATATTATTGATTGTTGCCTCAATTATAATCAAATCTTTGAACAAAATAACGCCTTATCGCACTCTGTTTTTTTTTTTTTTTTAATTATTAAAGGCTACAAAATATTTTGCCGTAAAACTTCATGAATGTTCCTTTTTTGTTTTTACCGATTTAGTGATATATATTTTTTTTTTTTTTAAATCTTATTTTGTTTTTACCGATTTAGTGATATATATTTTTTAAATTTTATTTTGTCCTTTGGGAATTTCAATTTCCAAATAAATGTTTTAAAATTTTTTTTTCACTGGGTTTTGGATTTGGACTTTGTTTTATATATATAAAAAAAAAATTTTGTTTCTTTTTTTTTAGTAGGAGCAAAAGGTCCTTTCTCGAGTCCTGTCACGAACTGCTCCTGGCAGGATCGCCATGTAAAAAGTAAAAGGATATTAAAATGTTTTCAAACTTCTATTTAATTAAAACACACACTTTTTTTAATGTGATTGTTTACTTGTTACAATCCAATGAATAATGATTAATGATTCTCTTTATTATGTTTTTATTTCTTTTTATATTAATAATAATATAAAACCAGAATAAACAAAATATACATACATACATACATGTAGGTTTGTTTGTTTTCTCTGTGTTATACTCCGAAAGCATAACACAGCAGAAATCACGAAAACAACCAACAACAATTTCGTGGTATGGTGCTAATGTTTATAACTCAAAACATTCGCTGTATCGGCAATTGTATAGTTCAATGCACAGCGTATGGGCATTGAACTTTAATGTAGTTCCGTGTCAGCGAATGTTTTGTAATTGCACATATTTTGGACAACTTTATTTAGTAGTGACTAAATAAAGTTATCGTGCACCTTATGAATGCAATTATGCTACAGTATGTGTTTATTACATCCGTTAATCAGTAGTCCAAAAATGATCCCTATGGGACAACTCTTAGTCATAGGCCCCATATAGAGCTGCTTCCCGATCTTCACCTAAATCTATCAAAAAACAAAAATATTGCACTGATTATTCTCAAATTTTGTTTGTATATATTTTTGCAAAATACAAGAGACTTTACAAAACACGGTCAGGATCGGTCCATTTTTGGGCCTAGTCCCCATATAGATATATCATCCGATATGAAATTTTTCATATCTGCAGCCAAAAAATTAATAAAAATCCCACTCAAATTTGGTTTATGCTTATTTTCTCTAAGCGCATGGTATAGGGTATCGTATAGTCGGTGCAGACCGACTATAATTTTCTTACTTGTTTTTAATTGCATCCTGAGAACAATGGATGGCGAGGCTTTAAATTTGGTAAGAAGGGAACAACCTGATGATTGGACATCTTTAAGGATACTTCTGATATCTGAATTCGGTGAGCACCAACCAATACCCCACCTAGTTCTGAGTATAAATAATATAAAATTTAGGGGTAGTGTAAAAAGATTGTGTAATGATATTAATAACTTAGTATGTAGAATAAATGATGCAATAAGGTTGTGTAATCAAACTATAGATAGAAAGGTTTTTTTTAGAAGTGAGGTTAACTTTTGTAGCTTGAACGTATTGAAAAAGGAACTTCCAAATCACTTAGTGGCATTACTTAATGCTAACTTAGCAAATGATTTCAAAACAGCGGTACAAATTCTTAGAGAAAATAATGAAAACGAGGAAAATAATATTCAGACCAAACAAATTACAAAATAATATGAAGCCGCAAATAATAAATAATGAATATAGAAATATTGCAACAGCCAATAGAAGGTTCTTATACTCTCAAAACTCAAATTTCCTAAATAATTTTCAAAATCCTAATCGAATCCAAAATCCATCATACTTTGAAAATAATGTTCAAAACCGCGATCGAAACCAGAATCCGCCATGCACTGGAAATGCGTATTTGCAGAATAATTTCCAAAATTTTAATCGACACCAAAATTCTAATTTAGTCTGTTATAGCGATAAAAATAATAATCCAAATACTGTAAAACGAATGAGAGAATACGATTCAAACCAATCAAGAATAAGAACATATGGTGCCCCAGTTCCAATGGAGGTGGAAAACACTTGGGGGCCTCGGACACCTCCCCTCCATCCTAATGAAAATTAATAACTATTTTTATAAATTTTTAATTGATACGGGATCGTAAATCAGTTTGATTCGACCAAATACTCTCCCCACTCCCTCGCTGAAAGTGAAACCTATTTGTGTTATGACAACTTTGGGAGTATAACTCTCGATGAAACCCATGAAATTGTTGGTTCGATGAAAAACGTTAAATTAATATTTTATGTGTGCGAATTTAGTAACAGATATGATGGCCTTTTGGGCTTTGATAATTTAATAAAATTGAGAGCTAAACTTGATATTCCAAGTGGATTTGTGATCCTAAATGATGTTCAGTATTTTCTTTTGAATGAAAAATCAGAAGAAAAGTGAGAATGTCAAGAGTGTTTTAAATGATAAGGATATTTGCTCCTTTTTGAATGTAAATCAAAGAGAAGCGAATTTAATGACGATGTTGAACTGCAACAGCGTAAGGTTAAGAGAACAGAATGTTTTTTGAGAAAGCAAAATGTGCAACATCAGGGATACGATGCGAATTTTTCTTGGGAAAATAGGAAAAATATTCAATACCAAGGGTGTAACAAAAATGTTGTAGGTGAAAATAATAGCTCGGTTCAGAATCAAGATTGTGACGATCTGGGACTTAATGAATTTATGAATTATATGAATGAATCTGAAAAGGATTCCAGATTTAAATTGGATCATCTGAATAGGGAAGAGCGAGATAACTTGAATAGTCTTTTGAAGAAATATAATACGATTTTTTGTAAAGAGGGGGACAGCCTTACTTTTACTAACGTTGTAAAGCATAAAATTAACACAATACATGAGGACCCAATATATTCTAAGTTATATCGATACCCCCAAATCCATAGAGAAGAGGTAAATAGGCAGATTCTGGACATGTTGGACCAGAACATAACATGCCACAATCAGTCGCCATACTCAGCACCAATCTGGGTCGTACCTAAAAAAATCGACACATCTGGCAAGCAGAAGTGGCGTATAGTTGTGGATTACCGCAAATTGAACAATATAACAATTAATGATAAATATCATATTCCTGTTATCGATGAAATACTAGATAAATTGGGAAGATGTTTATACTTTACTACCCTAGATCTCACTAAGGGATTCCATCAGATCGAAATGGACCCTTCAGACAGACGAAAAACAGCTTTTTCTACACAAAACGGGCATTACGAGTTTCAAAGAAAGCCATTTGGGCTTAAAAATGCCCCTGCCACCTTTCAGAGATTGATGAATACAATCCTGGGAGATTTAATAGGAAGGGACTGTTTGGTCTACCTAGACGACATTATAATGTTTAGTACTTCCCTACAGGAGCACATTAATTCAATAGAAAAAGTATTTGAAAGGTTGTCCGAAGCGAACATAAAAGTTGAACTGGACAAGAGCGAATTTATGAAAAGGGAAACCACTTTCTTGGGACACATTATCACACCTGAGGGTGTAAGGCCTAATCCCGACAAGGTAAGGGCAATCACGAACTACCCCATTCCTAAAACGGAAAAAGAAATAAGGCAGTTCCTGTGATTGGCCGGATTTTATAGGAAATTTATCAGAGATTTCTCAAATATTACCAAACCTTTAACCCAATGTCTTAAAAAGGGGAATAAAATTGATTATACCTATAAGGATTACATTAAAGCAGTAGAAACGATTAAACTCTTAATTACAAAAGAGTCTATCTTGGCATATCCCAATTACGAGAAACAATTTACTTTGACTACAGACGCATCGAACATCGCAGTAGGCGCAGTTCTGAGTCAGGCTTCGCACCCAATTTGTTTCGCGAGCAGGACACTTATCACACACACAATTAACTATTCAGCTACGGAGAAAGAGTTGCTCGCCATTGTGGGGGCAACCAAGTATTTCCGACCCTATTTGTTCGGACGTAGGTTTATTATCAATAGTGACCATCGTCCATTACAGTGGTTACATAACTTGAGGGAACCAAATGCTAAGCTGCAGCGCACAGTGGCTGATGGAAAATAAAATTGAACCAATTCGATTTCGAAATTAAGTACATACCAGGAAAAGAGAACTATGTCGCTGATGAATTATCACGCATCACAAATGGGAATTGCTTTTTAAATGAAATTCAAACAATTACAGACGATGAAGAACGGGAGACAGACGTAAACAATATTACGAATAATTATGAAAATATAGAAATTTCATCGGTTGCACCGACTTGTCATTCGGCAGATGAGGATAATCTAAACTATATACCAATAACCGAAAAACCTTTGAACGTTTTTATACCCTATACCACTATGTGGTTTGGGTATAATGACTTTGTGCTGCTGTTTGTAACAACCAAAAATATTTGACCTAGACCCATCTTTAATTATACCGATCGAATCAGAATCACTTTTTGAGCTGATTTAACAATGTCCGTCCGTCCGTCCGTCCGTCCGTCTGTGTGTCCATGTAAAGCTTGTAATCAAACTGCAGGTCGCAAATATGAATATATTTTGATGAAATTTGGTATGTAAGCTTTCATCGGCCATGGGATGAACGCTATTGAAATTGGTGAGAATCGGTCCATGTTCAGACCTAGCCCCCATATAAATTACCCCTATGAAATCGACATAAATTGCCATAAGATCCAAATTGTCATATAGATCTTACTCAAATTGGGTTTGTATGTGTTCATTACATCCACTAATGAGTAGTCCAAAAATGATCCCTTTGGCCCCATATAGAGCTGCTTCCCGATCTTCACTTAAATCTATTAAAAAACAAAAATATTGCACTAATTATTCTCAAATTTTGTTTGTATATATATATTTGCAAAATACAAAAGACTTTACCAAACATGATCAGGATCGGTCCATTTTTAGACCTAGTACCCATATAGATATAGAATCCGATATGAACTTTTTCATATTTGCAGCCAAAAAAATTAATAAAAATCCCACTCAAATTTGGTTTTTGCTTATTTTCAATGTCCAGTTAATTGGGCCCAAGAGATAGGGTTTCTAAACGCATGGTATAGGGTATCGTATAGTCGGTCTAGACCGACTATAATTTTCTTACTTGTTAAGAATCAAATCGAAATCGTAAGAGGGAACCACAATAAGGTCCTTACAAAGAAAATATTTTCTAATAACACCACTACAGTAATTTATAAAGATTTGAATGAAAGCTCAATTAAAGATATAATTAAAGCACATTTAATAAATAGAAACAATGACAGAGACTTTATTACGTTACAAAATATCTATAGCAGATTAATACAAAAAAATTCTCATAGTGTATAGAGAGCCACCAAAGTTTTATTAATTATTTTAATTATTTCTTTATTAATTTCCTGTACAACAAGACATGTCTTATAATTAAAGTACAGGATTTGCATCGTTCAAAAATTCGCCACAAAATTAAAATACAATAAAAAAAATGTATAACTTATTTAAAATAAAGTAAAATAAATACAAGAAATTATTAAAATTCATGAATTTAAAGAAATGAAAATTAAATATATTTAAACAAAGTAACTAAACAAAAATTTCTTAAAATGTATCGCGTTGCTAACTAATTGTTGGTTGTGTGGAATTGCATTCCAAAGAGGTGTGGCGTTTATGAAAAATTGTCATTCTGACACAAGGCATCGACGCATAGAGATAATAAGTTTTTTGCCCCTTCTGGATCTAGCAAACTGTATTTGATCATAAAGTTATAGGGGTTTCTCAGTGTAAATAATTTTGTGCAAAAACATTAAAACCCTTATATTAATAAGGTTATCGAATGAGACTCCACAAAGACTTTTTGAGAAAGTCGAAACGCTATCACGTTTCTTCAGTCCATAAACATATCTAACAATATTGTTGTACAAAATATTTAGTTTTTTCTTGCTGGAGTAGTCACAATTTCCAAAAAGTTCATAGCCATAAAGTAGACCAGGAATTAAGTATGCCTTTGCAAGAAGATGTCTTACTCTTAACGGCGTAAAATACTGAGTTACCCAAACCGATCTTAGCTTTATATACGTTTGAACCACAAGTGTATCTACGTGGCTTGACCAAGTCAAGTTGTTATTGAAAACTATGCCAAGATTTTTTACCTTTTTTACAATCTCGATTTTCTGATGGTTTATTAGTATTCATGTTCAAGAACAGGCTGAAAAGTTTTTTTTTATGAATAATCAAACATTTTGATTTATGCGGGTTGAGACAAAGTCCATTTGCAGTGGCCCAAAAATGTATTTTATTAATGTCATAGTTTAGCTTTTCAACATTTTCTTCTATGGAGCTTACTGGACTACTCAGATACAGCTGAACGTCGTCCGCACACATGTGTATTTTGCAGTGAGATAGTTGTTGTGGCAAATCATTGGCATAGACGGAAAAAAGAAGTGGACCCAGAATCGATCCTTGAGGTGCGCCTCTCGTGAGCGTTACAGGTCTTGAGGTCGAATTATTAACGTGTACAGATTGAGTCCGAGTTGTGAGGTATGAATATAAAAGCTGCGTAGAAGTGGATGAAAAGTTAAAAAAGTGTTTTAGCTTCATACATAATATTTGATGGTTTACTGTATCGAACGCCTTTGAATGGTCGGAAGTACCAAAAAGTTTATGTTACCACCATAAAGTTCACGTCTTATGTTCTCGGTTACATTAACCAAAGCTGTAGTACAACTGTGGTCAGAACAAAATCCGGACTGCTTGTCAGACATTAGTTGATTTTCGTTTATATAATTGCTCATTTGTAGATGTAGTAGTTTTTCCATTACTTTTGATATAAAGCTTAATATAGCTATTGGGCGATACTCCGTTTTCGATTTTGGAATAGGTATTATTTTTGCATATTTCCATTAAGTAGGGAAAGAACTTGATGTAATAATGGTGTTAAATAGGTGTGTTATATATGGCAATATTAATGGGAAAAAGATCTTGATGAACTTGGGATGTAAGTTATCGAAACCCACGGCGTTTGATTTTATTAATGAAAAACTGGATAATACATCAAACTGACTAACACAAGAAAACTCGAATGCAGATTGTTCAAAAGAGGAGCTATTATTCATAAAATTGTTGTTCGAATCTGTACTGTTCACTATTGTCGTCGGAAGATAAGTGAAAATGCTATTAAGTTCATTTGCATCAATTGGAGAACATAACTGACTTTCCCGACTTTAAAACCTAGATTCTCGAAATTCACGTATCAGGGTTACACCTGGGAATCGAAAAAATAGTTAACGTATTTAAGCGCAAGTATTACTACCCAAATTATGTAAAGGAAATATCGAAAATAATAAACGAATGTGAATTATGCAACAATTGCAAAAATTATCATATCAATACTACGAAACTAAAGAAAAGTTTGTAATTGATTTTTGGCAATGGGACAGACAATATTATCTCACTTGTATTGATGTTTTTTAAAAATTTGCGACTTTGGAGCCAGTTAGCTCACTCAATTGGATAGAGACCAAGAGAGCCTTGATTAAGGTATTCAATTCAATGGGACCTCCGAAAACATTGAAGGTGGATCAAGATCAGGGCATGAACAATATTAATATTAGGAACTGGTGCCGGGAACTTAGAATAGAACTGGAAATAACGACGGGCAAAACAGGTATTGGCGATATTGAGAGATTGCATAAAACTCTTAATGAAAAACTTAGAATAATTAATAACTCAGGAGATAAAGAATTGATTTACTTGAATATTGAGCAAACTATTTTTACATATAATCATAATATAGTTCACTCTACTACGGGGGAGACACCTTATAATGTGTTTTTTTAATAAACTCAGTCCTCAAACAAACCCACAGGAAATTAAGGAAAATATAATCAAAAATATTAATAAAACTAGAACCGAAAAACCAATAGATACCAATTATCTGTATTCGGAAAATTCAAGAAAACGACTAGAGAAAGCTAATAACCCATTCAAGAAGGTTACAGTTGTAAAGACAGAAAATGATAATGAACATTATATCGTAAAATGTAGAGATAGAAACGTTCGAAAGTATAAATCACATTTTAAAAGAAAAAAATCCACAAATAATTAAAACGTACAGAGACTAATTTTTGCAGGTGTACCGAGAATTGTTAGGAATGGAAGGTGCAGGTTATGGGTTCTAACCTTGCTAATGATTCTTTCGATGAATATGGCAGTCAGTGGCCAAAGATAGAGGTGCACAGCATCCAAGATGATTATGGTTTCGCGATCGTTCAACAGGGAACTTTGGAACAACCGGTTGGATATAAATATCATATACTAACAGCAAACAAAACTTACCTTGATGTAACCTACGACAAACTCATTGAACAGTTTAACTCAAGAAAACATTTCCAGACAAATATGATAAAGAAATATCTTGCATTGGCATTCAAGGAAAAACAAATATTTTTTAACAGACATAGACGAGGATTAGCGAACGTAGTGGGTGATGGACTTAGGTTTCTTTTTGGAACCATGAATAAGGAAGATAGAGTAGAAATTAAAAGCCCGCTCCAGGATTTAGGAGCAGATATTGTTTCGATAAATGATTTTAATGACATGATTGATCATGACAATAATGAAAGTAAATTGTTGCAGAAGCTTCAGGCAGATACATCTAATTTGCAAAACAGGCTTACAGAAAGAGTTTATACAGACTTGTTTTTGGATAATGTAAAATTGTACTTGGAGCATATTCAAGATATCCAACTGGCAGTACAGTAAGCCAAACTAGGCATCATCAACCCAAAGTTGATCGATTTAGAGACTATGACGAATTTGACTACAGTAGAGTTTGAAAATATAAGAACTTCAATTTGGCTTGAGAGAGATTTAATTTATTTCGTGCTTTCTATTCCAACTCAATTCGAGAAAGATAAAAAAATAAAAATTATTCCGATGCCAGATAAGAACAACCAAGAGCTGGAACTGGATGAAGAGAGAAATTATGTAACGATGAATAATGTGATATTTCAGTTGGTAGATGGTAGGGAGAGCGTAGAATCATACACAACCTTTATTGAACCAAACATAGTTGTTACAAAAAATTTGAATGCAACAGAAATAAAACAAAATTGTAATAAATTAAATATAAAAATAAAAGGTAATAATATTATTCGCATAAATAATTGTAATGTAAAAATTGGAGATTTTGAAATAACTGTAAAACAAACAGAAGTAGTAGTGTCTTACCTATTGTAAAAGATCTTGAAAATTTAATAAAATATGATATTTCACTGCCAAACTTAAAAAGGCATGTTGAAGGAATAAAACCAAAACAAATAGTTATTCAATAATTTTGCTGGTTCTTATTATGATCATTATACTAATAGTTGTAAGCTTTTTTGTTAAATTTAAGAAAAATATTTTTATAAATAAGAAAACTGATACGGGAAATGTCAATGAGGACATTGCCTTCTCTAGGGGTGGGAGAAGTGACATACACACTCTTCCACACAATATTCCATGAATTACTGTTTGTATGGAATATGAGACCAGGACAGGCAGAACAACAGAAACTTCTTTTGGTTTAAAATCACTTCGTGTATTTATGCTTATTGAGAAATTTTTATGTTTTGTTTGTGCGGTCTTTATTTTACTTGTGTGTTTTTTTTTTTGTTATTATTGTAAACTATTTTGTTTTAAAAAAGCTAAGATTAAGTTCTTTTAAGTTCAGTATTGTTTTATAGTTGCATTGAGCAACACACTAAATAAAACTAAAAATACCAATAAAATTTGTTTAATAAATACAACGAAAAATAAAATTTGTATTTCACTTATGCTTTGTACAGATCAATGCGGCAGTAGTTTCTCGAATCCTTGAGGCTATTAAAAATGTGATCTATTTTACGTATCGGGTAGTGTGCGTCTATCAATCTTTGATTCACACCTACCTTATAGTCGACACAAAGTCGCACCCCGCCGTCCGCCTTTGGAATGACCACTAATGGTGAACCCCAGTCACTATTGGCTACTTTGGTGATGATCTCCCCTTTTTCCAAATCGTCAAGCTCCTTGTCAACTCGTTCTGCCGTATGGAATTTGACGCTCGTTGGTGTAACTAGGGTTGACATTTTCACGTAGCTTCAATGAGACCTTGTAGTTAGGGATACACCCAATTTTCTGCTCAAAAACAGTTGCAAATTCGGCCATTAAATTTTCGATTTGGTTCGAATAGGTAATTGAATTAGTTACATTCATGTTCGAATTAATTTGATCCAATTCACTAAGGTTAATACCTAAGCGTCGTATCCACGTTCTGCCTATTAGTGCCGTACATCCGTCTGGTACAACATAAATGTCATCAAAAATAGAAACGTTGTTGAATTTGGCATGCACTCGTACTTTTCCATCTGCATTAAATGTGTTTTGGGTGTAGGATCGGAAAACTATATTTGTAGGGGTTATTTCGTTAGATAACTTTAATGATTTAAAGAAGCAACGTGGCAAAAAGAGTACCCCGAACCAGAGTATACTTCAAATTTGACAATTTCCCCTTCTATTGAAATGTTTGCATAGTAGCGTTCCGAATTTGCTGTATAATCATTGCGGTAAACATCAACAATTTTGTAAATTCCAAAATCAGAATTATCGCTCCGCACTTGATTTGTTGGCTTGTACTGGGTTTAGTTCTAGGTCCGGCATTAGGACTATCCACCAAAAGACTTTTGTTACATGCCCTTGCTTTGCACACAAATTGCATTTTAATTTTGAATTCGAACAACATTCCTTTGCAAAATGGTAATTTTTACCACATCCTAAACATAAACCAGCAATACCTAATTGCCCGTAATTAACCTTTCGTTTATGTTGCGTTTGTTGAAATTTTAAACGACTAGACATTTCCCTTTTATTAAAAATTTTATTTATAGTTGCACTAGATGAACTTGTAGCAGCATGTGACAATGCCTTCGCCGCCTCGAGCGCCAACGACCTCGAAACAATTTCTTCGAATTTAGATGCCTCTGATTGAAGTAGCTGTTCACGCATTCCGTTGTCATTAATGCCACGGATAAATTGTGCTCTTAAAAACACATCAGCTATAGAACTTTTGCACTTACACTCTGATACAAATTCACAATCACTAATATCAGTGCGAAGTACTGCCACAAAATCTGCCACTGACTGTCCTTCACCTTGGTATTTTGATAAGAATCTGTGTTGTGCCACCAGCACGTTTCATTTTGGGGCCAAATAGTTTTCTAGCAGATTTAACAAGTCATCGTACTTCAGCTCTGTTTCCATTTTTGGTTCCGCTAATGCTGTCACTCTATCAAAATGTTTAGCACCAATCGAATTTAAGAGGAGCTTTGTACAATACTCCTTATGACCATCAACGCCCTTCATGTTTACGTAATTTTTGAACCGCTGTACATAATTTCGGTACGTCTCTCCGTGTTGATAATGTTGAAATTGCCCTGCACTGCGCTAGAAGAAGAACCAACAGACAATCTAGTTATTTGTTCCAATAAGTCCTGTTGCACTTTTAAAAATATGGCGAATTGTTGGGCATCCATTTTGTATAATTGTAAGCTTGCACTTGCTTCAACAAATAAAAGAAACACAATATTAAACGCAGAAAAGAAAAATAAATAATTAAAACGAATTTTACGTCGTCGCCAAACTGTTGTATCGTAGATAATAAAGAATGCACGCGTTGTGTATTTTAAAACGTGTATTTATTATAACTAGCAGATTCCAGCACTCGAAATTCGAGTGCAAATTCTAGGAAATTTTATTTTTTCATTTAATAAAGACCCTAGAGGTTCACAATTCAACACATTTTAAAGAAGAAAACAAACTCAACACATTAACACAAACACATTAACAAATTAAATAAACACACACATAGCATTGTATAATTTTATGTATGTGTTAGTAGGAACTTTAAACGATCATAACTCCAAAAAATATTGCAGACGATGAAAATCTGTAAATCTGGGTAACAGCTAAAAAGAGATACCATTCAAATGATAAATTTTTTGTCAAAATCGGGGTAAAACTGCGAAACTTACATCGGTCACAAGAAATCGCCTTGCCTATTAATATTATAACTAGATACAATAATTATTAAATATTCAAAATGACGTCCAACTGCGTTGATGGTATACAAAGAAGTAAAAAGGTAAGTTATATGAAAAAGTATTTACAGATGAATATGCAAAAATAAATGATGATAATGATGCCATATTTATATAATGATGTTGATCATGATGATATCGACCATATCGACCATAACAATTAAAAAATTTTGAATTTAAAGAAAAAATTAATTTACTCCCCAAAAAACGTAAACCTTGGGGGTATTTTTTCATCATGAGCAAATTCCCCAGTCCTGTACAAATTTTTGGGGATAAAGTTAAATTTTTGAGGAATTTATTCATTGGGGACTAAGTACTCAGCGCCTGGTAAGCATAGTGAACCATTTTTCAAGTCAAATGCGTTTGGATCCCGGACAAGACCGGGTAAAAACAGCTAGTATATTATGCAAATCTAAACTTGTTTAAATCTTTAATATAATTTCGAAATTTCATCTCTAAGATTCTGGGTAATAAAACCATTAACCAGAATCTTTACGAAAAAAACAATGGTAGTCCACATAAAATAATCACTTCCGATACACACTTTATTTTACTTGCAGTTATAACATGTCAATTTGGTTTATGTTTTATGTTGATTAATTACCATCCCATTAAATCATACTTAGACTTAAGACCCATTTTCGAAATTCATGGTGTAGAGTATCGTACAGTTTTAATGGATTATAGAATACTTGTTGAGTTTATTTATTTTTAATGACAATGTTTAAATGTTTATTTGTATTACATAATTAAAGTCATTATTGAAAATAAATGAATAGATTTTTTTTAAATGGAAAAGTAAAGTAAAAGTAATGATACCCTATACCATGCGTTTAGAGACCCTATCTCATAGGCCCAACTAACTGGACATAGAAAATAACCATAACCAAATTTGAGTGGGATTTTTATTAATTTTTTTGGCTGCAGATATGAAAAAGTTCATATCGGATGCTATTGCAAAAATATATACAAACATAATTTGAGAAGAATCAGTGCAATATTTTTGTTTTTTGATAGATTTAAGTGAAGATCGGGAAGCAGCTCTATATGGGGCCTATGAGTTGTCCCATAGGGATCATTTGTGGATGTAATAAATGCATACCAACCCAATTTGAGCAAGATATATATAACAATTTGGATCTTATGGCAATTTATGTCGATTTCATAGGGGTCATTTGTATGGGGGCTAGGTCTGAACATCGACCGATTCTCACCAATTTCAAGAGCGTTCATCCTATGGCCGATGAAAGCTTATATACCAAATTTAATCAAAATATATTCATATTTGCGACCTGTAGTTTGATTACAAGTTTTACATAGACAAATAGACGGACATCGCTAAATCGACTCAGAAAGTGATTCTGATTCGATCGGTATAATAAAAGATGGGTATAGATCAAATATTTTTGGTAGATACAAACAGCAGCACAAAGTCATTATACCCAAACCACATAGTGGTATAGGCTATAATTAATGATAGGTATGTTTAAAAAAAGAGCTAGTTATTGGAAGTTATATGTTCAAATAGGGTTTTCTTGAAACTGTTTATTCCCGATATAAGCTTAATGTTCATGGGAAGGGCATTCCATAACTTAATGGCGTTAACGAAAAAAAAACTTCATGTATTAGGAAAGTTGTGTTTGGGTATTACTAAAGAAATGGATCTTGTAGATCTTGTAAATATAAGTTTTTCGAACAAATATGCTGGAGTTTTGTGATGCAGAAGCTTGTGCAAAAATATTAGGTTACGCATATTAAGGTGGTCATCCAAATGACAACTAAGGAACATTTTTCGCCAGAATGATATCCTATCAAACCGCGTCAGACCATATACATATCGGTTAGCATTATTAAAAGACACCTGTAAATTGTGCATTGAGTGTAAATCTAATTTACTAATATACCTCAGCTGAATATGTTATCAGTGGGAGTATTAAATGAACAACAAGCTTTCTCTTAGTTTCGACTGGTGTAAAGTAAGACGACACTCGTAAATTTCGTAGTACAAGAAAAATATTACGCACAACATTGTTTATGTGGTCTGTACATTTCAGGTGGAGTTTATACAAAATCCCAGATATTTTACTTTGTCGACATACACCAGAGGTGAGGAACCAAGATATAATGCTGGGAAATAACTACGGTTGAGTATGAATTTACTTATAGCTAAACAACCGATTTTTTAGGATTTAGTATTAAATTATTAGTATCAGCCCAAGTTTTTATAGCATCTAAGTCCTCATTAAGTCTGCAACATGTATCTTCTATCAAACCAAGACGATTAGATATATATAGTTGAATATCATCTATGTAACCATGCATTCGAGCATACTTGCAGACACAAATACATCATTCTCT
This sequence comes from Cordilura impudica, assembly GCA_963682025.1. NCBI lineage: Eukaryota > Metazoa > Arthropoda > Insecta > Diptera > Scathophagidae > Cordilura > Cordilura impudica. The sequence goes on along the minus strand of OY821520.1, from coordinate 176,909,954 downwards.
AAATACATCATCTCAGAATCACTTTCTGAGTCTATTTAGCGATGTCCGTCCGTTTGTCCGTCTGTCCGTCTGTGTGTCCATGTTAACCTTGTAATCAAAGTACAGGTCGCAACTATGAACATATTTTGATGAAATCTAGTATACAAGCTTCTATCGGGCAATGGATAAATGCTATTGAAATTGGTGAAAATCGGTTCATATTCAGACATAGTCGCCATACAAATGATCCCTATGAGATCGCCTTAAATTGCCATAATATCAAAATTATCATATAGATCTCCGTCAAATTGGGTTTGTGTATGTTTATTACATCTAGTTATCAGTAGTCCAAAAATAAACCCTATAGCATAATTCCTAGTCATAGCCCCATAGCTTTATGTCAGTCTAGACCGACTATAATTTTCTTACTTGTTTTGGTTGTATGAAGTAGAAAAAAATCAGTAACAAATCAGTAGGTTATAAGTAGTTATGAACTCCATAAGACGTCTTAATCAAATCTCAAGTAACAGAGAATTCATACGTTCGTGGTTAGCGCCCAACAGGTATTGAATTGTAAGTACCGACAAAGCGCTGGGATGTCGTAAAAATCTTTGGCTTGTACCTGAAGAGTTACATCTGACATTGTCTTTTCAACACAATATCTAACAGTTCATATAAGAACATGGTGTATATAATTTACACAATGTGATATTTTTAGAATCTATAATATTAATAGGCTAGGCGATTTCTTGTGACTGATGTTTTGTTTTACCGTTTTATCCCGATTTTGATCAAACGTATATTATTTGAAAGGTATTTCTTTTTTGCCGATTTGCAGATTTACAGATTTTGAATTTTTTTTCCTTTATTTTGAGTAAATTGCATTTAAAGTTGCTGCTAACACATACATAAAATTATACAATGCTATGTGTGTGTTTATTAAACTTGTTAATGTGTTTGTAATAAAAATGAGTTCGTTTTTTGTATTGATTTGCGAATTGGCTATAATTGATTGACATACTTTTAGGGGTCTATATTTAATGAAAAAATAAAATTTCCTAGAATTTGCGCTCGAATTTCGAGGGCTGGAATCTGTTAGTATTTGTTATTATGTATTTTTAATCATAAGAAATTCCTAATTGTTTAGGATAACATACATATGTATTATCTTAGGATAGTTTTATCTGTTTTTCCAAAGTAACACAACACATGTTGTAAATTCGTAATATCACTTAAAGGTGCTTGCGTGCAGACGCAGGTATAATTCTTTGACGTTAGGTATTAAGGTCTTAGGTCATAAACTGTTGATTTTCGTAATGTTAAATTAAAAGTTATTTAATTTCCTGTAACTCTGGATAGTATTTGCTTAAAAAAAATGATAGGAAACAGGCATGAAAATGATGACCTATAGTAATATTAACAGATTTTTTGAAATTAATAAGTATGTACCGTTTTTTAGACATACTTGGTTTTTTTTTTAAAGAATTAAGTCAGAAAATAAAACATTTTTATTTAGTTTAAAAGAAAGGAATTGATTGATTAAAAAGTTTGAAAAATTATTATAATAAACAATAAAAATAATTTAATAATAAATAGTTATAAAGTTAATAAAAAAAAATAAAATAAAAAATTTAATTTGACTCTTCTTTCTTTTCTTCATCTACCAAATCTGGATCATCATTTACAGTGGAGTTGGAAGTTGGTAAATTTTTATAAAAATTGTGGAAAACAGGTGGTATCAAGCTTAAAAGAGAGCACAAATCCTTTTTTTTTTCTCCTCAGATATCACCAAAGTTTTATATTTAGTTTGGAATGGATAAGCTTTTAGATTTTTATTTTTTCCTCTCTCAAGGAAGCTTAAAGTCTTGAATTGTTGAATGGTTTAAACTGTTTTTGTAAATCACTAAGCCCTTTTGCTTGTATTTGAGCCATTGTGCACTATACCAAGAAACTGTTCATTTAAAGTATTTTTTTTTTGCTCACAAAAACTGTCTTCAACAAAGCTGCAAAATCTAAAAATTCTTCTTGCTGCATTTCGTGTACCTTAAACTTCTTTTTAAGGCCTGTTGTTCTAAACAACTGGTACCAATCATGGGGGTGGTAAACAGGTGCTTTTGTTTTCTTTTCTTTTTTCAATCATGGAATGATCCACGTCGGTAGCTTCTTCAAATGAGTATATAAGCATGCCACATATAGTGTGTTGACTCTCCTGTAGCATTATCGTGTACTGTTAAGTTATATGTCCATAACTGCCTTTTATAAAATGCTACCGACGATCGAATAAATGGTGTTGGCAGACATTGTTGTGGATCAAAACTGAAACTTATCTGTTTTTTTGCCATCATACGCTGCAGAAGCCTGCTCGTGGTGGATTTTGAGGTCGCTGTCTGCTTTTTGTTTTTCTTGCTGAGTGTTAGCAACTTCAAGGCGCATTTGAAGGGTGTCACACTTATAACTGGTGTCCACTTTTGGTTTTTTAAAGGCGAGTTTTAAATTGTGAAATTCTCTCTCATAAATTGAACGGCAAACCAAATTTTCTCGTCCTTCTTTGTATAAGTCGTACATAATGCGCAAATTTAAATAGGAAGGTAAAAACTTCTTGTCATTTGTACGTCTGGTGTAATGACTTTCATAGCTTAAAAATGATGTTATGTGAGCCCGTACCTCATTAAGTTCTTCTTCCGACTTTTTGTTTTTTGTAGAGTTTGATCCTCTTTCATCGTCCTTTGTAAATGCCGGATGTGGTAAGCATTTTATTTTTAATGGCGTTTGATATAAACTTTTCTTTTTCTACAGATACAATCCTTGCATACAGAAACTCTTGTGCCATTTACTTCAAGTGAATATTCATAGGTTATTTTTGAATTTTTTAAACTGTCAGCTTTTCTTATTCGAGAAATCTTTTTTTCTTTAGCATTTATGAGGTTTGCAATGAAAGTTACCCTTTTATCGTGATTCCCAAGCAACCAGTACTCGTCAAAAATAACTTTCCTAGTTTCTTCTTAGAAAAGAATTGCACTTTTTCCTGCAATGTTTTAAATTTTGAAATTCACTTGCCTTAATTACTTTTCCGCTGACACTCACATAACTTTTACCGCAATTTATTTTTTTAGTTTTGTCTTTCCTTATGCGTCTGGACCACTTCTTACCATTATTTCCCATGTTATCAACGGATACCTCTTCACTTTCTTGAGCTGATGGACTAGTTGCAACTGAACTTAAGACGTTAATACCAAACAAAATATGCATTTTTCTGACTTATTGCCTAAAGAGCAAATAGTTACGATTGGAAGCAGTTATGATAAAGTCCCGTTACTGATAACAAACGAAAGAGGGGAAAAATTGTGTTGAACCCAATCACAAACTCAAAATCGATTTTTATGACTTAAGACCTTAATACCTAACGTCAAAGAATGATTAGCTCTAGATAAATAGTTTTAAGATTTTTATATTTAGTTCTTAAGGATTTTAATATTAATAACAAGAGTGTTAAATTCGGCTGTGCCGAATCTTTAATACCCTTCACCTTACTACCAAATTATTTCAGCAAATACACTGATTTTTTAGCATTTTTGGAGGTATCTCCATATTTTAGACCATATCTTGACACAGTGATGTCCGATTTCCCATTTCAAATATTAACCTGCTCGTAGTAACGACAAACAATATTATTTTAACTGTACCCAGGTAAATGGCTTATTTTGTTGAATGACTGTAATTTCAAAAGAAAGACAGACCGACGCATGTACGGATATTATATGGACTCGAGTTGTTATAGGGATTAAGAATACAAATACTGTATGGTGTCGCAATTCATTGTTCAATGCATTAGAACAGAATACCAATAGTCACAATAAGGAATAATACTTTTCAATGTTTTGAGAGCTAAAAATTATGCGGTATTTCAAAATAAAAGTTTCTAAAAATCTTGTCAATTTTTGGTTTGCGATATACCAGGAAAATGTGCTTTTTTTAAAGTACTTTAAAAGAATTTACTTTTTAAAAAAAAATTTATTTAAAAAAAAGTTATTTTATATAAAAGATCCTTGGTTGAGAAAAGGTAACTTTCTAAGAAAAATTACTATAAGAAGAAAGTTATACTTTTAAATAGGTACTTTTTCAAAAAAATAGTACTTTAAAAAAATACTTTTTAAGAAAATGTTCTTTTTAAAAAATCGTAGGGTTTTAAGAAAATGTACTTGTTTAAGAAAAGATGTTTTTTAATGGTTATTTTTTAAGAAAAAATTTTTTTTAGAGAATAGGAACTTTTTAAAACGAAGTACTTAGGGTGGTCTATAAAGCTCTTTCACATTGGTAATTAGCGCTCCAACGAGGAAAAATCGTTTTCGTCTTTTCTGTTATTTCGGATAAAAGAAAACATGTTTCAGTGTTTGTTTTTTAGTTATCGTGGTTGCTGATCGGCATGCAGCTAGGTTATATACATACCTATATGCATGCGTTTCCGGTTATATGACATAACCTCTCGTTTAATTTAGTTTAAGTTTTTGCGCGTTAAATAATGCTAATTAGAGATGGCTGTATACTTCCTATTAACTGGCCAAATAATTCTTCATTGCTGCCATATAGGTCAGGTGAACGCTATTGAAATTGGTGAGAATCGGTCCATGTTCAGACCTAGCCCCATACAAATGACCCCAATAAAATCGACATAAATTGCCATAGGATCCAAATTGTCGTATAGATCTTAGTCAAATTGGATTTGTATGTGTTTATTACATCCTTTAATGAATATTCCAAAAACGGGACAACTCTTGGTCATAGGCCCCATATAGAGCTGCTTCCCGCTCTTCACTTAAATCTATCAAAAAACAAAAATATTGCACTGATTCATCTCAAATTTTGTTTGTATATATTTTCGCAAAATACAAGAGACTTTACCAACCATTGTCAGGATCGGTCCATTTTTGGACCTAGTCCCCATATAGACATAGCATCCGATATGAACTTTTTCATATCTGCAGCCAAAAAAATTAATAAAAATGCCACTCAAATTTGGTTTATGCTTATTTTCTATATCCAATTAGTTGGGCCTAAGAGATAGGGTCTCTAAACGCATGGTATAGGGTATCGTATAGTCGGTCTAGACCGACTATAATTTTCTTACTGGTTTTTTCTTTTAAAATGAGTGTTATACCTGTTCTGAAGCCTTGCAAATCAAAATGAAATATGTTGACAAAAAAATCAGCAATACACAAAAACAAACATACCGTGACCGCAGAGAAAATTCTAGATAATTCTTACATAAATTTATCATTTAAAACTTCTACCAAACTTAAAATTGGGATAATATGAGAGCATAGTGTTACCACATACGTTTAATTTTGACATCTGCAACACCAACTACGAGTCTCCAATAATAATTGTGTAAAGGGTAAATATTTTCACATTTTATTTTATCAGTTCAATTGCTACTCGAATTTTGTTATCATTTAGCATAGTTTGATTTACTTCAGAATTCAGCACTGTGATGGAAGGGGTAATTTTTTGTTACTAATAATTATAATTACGGCTACAAATCGTTGTTACCTGAATATTCATTTTGAACAGCTTTGTACTCGTAAGCATATGCAAAAAATCAATCTATGGATAAGAACTTTCGAATTCAGTAATAAGGATTAATGTGTTCTAAAAGATATTTTCAAAATTATGTATGTACACATTAACATATGAAAGTAAACGGGGATGAATTAATATTTAAAATTGCTTGTGTAAAATTAAAGAATATAATTCGTATACATATGTATGTATGTATGTATATTTAGAAATATTTAGTAATAGGCAGATGTATTTTTTAGATAGAAATTGACAGAAATACGTTATGAAAATGCATTAATAAAGTTTTTGTTTCAAAGCACTAATACGAATGATAATTATAGACAGCACAACTATGGTCAGGCATGTACTTCCTTAATATCTACATATTACTTTGCTTTTTGGAAGAATAAAATAGTTTGTAGATTTTGTTTGTTAAATGTTGTAAAGAAAATAAAAATATGTAGTTTTTCATTGTCCGTAAAAAGGGTAGTGTAATTAGCAGTATAAAATAAAATACTAATCATATGAAGCTTTAAGCAGCAGTAATCAATTTGCAAGAATGTTACCAAATGATCAAATTGAAAAGCTTCATGGAAGCGAAAGTTGTAAACTGTAGATTGGAAATTTAAAGTTGAAGCACATTTCCAAATGAAAAGTTTTTGGGATACTGTTCAAGGTACAAAAACAAAAGAAGATAAGAAAATTCAAGCAATGCTAAATTAATTAAGTCCATGTACCCACACATTCCAAAATATAAGAGCGCAAATACAATTTGATGTTCACTTGGAACAATTTTTGAAGATAGCGGACTATTTATAAGATTCAGTTTAATACAGATATATTGTACAACAAAATTAAATAGTTGTGGTACTGGTCATCAAGGCTATAAAGAATGAGTCGGTTCAGTGTAATAACCTGGATTTCCCGATGAATATAAGCCATTGATAATAGGTATACAAAGTTCGAAAATAAAAACAAGTAAGAAAATTATAGTCGGTCTAGACCGACTATACGATACCCTATACCATGCCCTATCTCTTAGGCCCAACTAACTGGACATAGAAAATAAGCAAAAACCAAATTTGAGTCTGATTTTTATTAATTTTTTTGGCTGCAGATATGAAAAAGTTCATATCGGATGCTATATCTATATGGGGACTAGGTCCAAAAATGGACCGATCCTGATCATGTTTGGTAAGGTCTCTTGTATTTTGCAAAAATATATACAAACAAAATCTGAGAAGAATCAGTGCAATATTTTTGTTTTTTAATAAATTTAAGTGAAGATCGGGAAGCAGCTCTATATGGGACCAAAGGGATCATTTTTGGACTACTCATTAATGGACGTAATGAACGCATACAAAACCCAATTTGAGTAAGATCTATATGACAATTTGGATCTTATGGCAATTTATGTCGATTTCATAGGGGTAATTTGTATGGGGGCTAGGTCTGAACATGGACCGATTCTCACCAATTTCAATAGTGTTTATCCCATGGCCGATAAAAGCTTATATACCAAATTTCATCAAAATATATTCATATTTGCGACCTGCAGTTTGATTAAAGCTTTACATGGACACACAGACGGACGGATGGACGGACATTGTTTAATCAACTCAGAAAGTGATTCTGATTCGATCGGTATAATTCAAGATGGGTCTAGGTCAAATATTTTTGGTTGTTCCAAACAGCAGCACAAAGTCATTATACCCAAACCACATAGTGATGATATTAAATTAAAAAAAAAAAAAATCATGTGATCCGATCACAGGGGAGATGTGTAAACATCTCGTAATTAAAGATTTTTTTATGTCACTTTTTTAAAATAAAACACAAAGCGTCATCTATGTATCATTTATAGCAATCAACTGCAGGAGTTTTGCTAACATAAAAATATTTATTATTGTTTATTATTTCAATCGATTAATTCTTAATTTTTCGTTTTTCCTTTTTCATTTTTATTCAGTTCGAATCTAACTCTCTTTACGAACGGTTGTGTAAAAAATCAAAGCGCTTAGAGTACAACTATTTAAAATTAAAAACAAGTGTATATTTTTGTTTTTGCAATTGCCTATTCTTGATCTCATTTGAACTCACGTGGTAGACAATCCAGCTTAAAACAGGAATATAAATTTTGCGATGGCCCGAGGGGCCAAGTCTTCATCAAAAAGAAAGCTTGTGAATAAGAAGATGACAAAACTTCCTCCGGGTTTTGTTAACCCGAACATGGCGTCAACTTCAAGCAACAGATTTAGCCTGCTTGCTGGCCTCAATGATATGGACGTAACTCCCGTATCAAATATTAACGATGTTAAGGAACACAAACCTCCACCGATTGTTGTAGAAGCTAATGCTTCATTTACAGATATACAAAAGCTGCTTGGTAAGGATTGCATTTTCAAACGTACTTCAATTGGTACCAAAATTTTTGCTCCTAGTAATAAAATGTACGAATGCTACAAACAAATACTTAAAGAGAATAAGATGGAGTTTCATTCTTATGGCTCCAAAGAAAATAGGTTATACACCACCTTTTTACACGGTTTACCCCGCATAAGCTCTGAGGAAATCTCCAAGGAGCTAAAAAACTACAACCTATCCCCCTCTTCCGTAACTGAAATAGTCACCAAATTCAGTTCAAACAATAATGCAGTTTATAAAGTTCAATTTGTTCGTAAAAATTTTAATCCAACTGCTTTAAAAAATGTACGAACAATTTCTAACATTATAATTTCTTGGAAAAAATACAAAACGAAATCCAAGAACAAACCAACTCAATGCTGGAACTGCTTGATGTATGGCCATGGCGGTGAACATTGCCATCGAAGTGCTGCATGTATGATATGTGCAGAACAACATCATACAAGTGTGTGTCCGTTTAACACAAATGAAAAAAGGCCAGCTGTTTTTACTTGCTTTAATTGCAAAAAACAAGGAAAAGAGAGAACTGATCACTCTGCAAACGATATCAACTGTCCGTTACGTTCTCTCTATTTGGAAACTAGAACAAGAGTTACTTCTAAAAGTCCGAATAAAAGCAGACAACAACAAAATAACTCATTTCAATTTAATGTGGGAGATTTCCCTAATTTAAGAAACAACAACACAAATTGTAACAATAACATCAATAATAACAGCAAAGCTACATATGCTAACCAGCTGAAAACAAACAACGATTTATTTAGCATTGATGAGCTTTTTGATATTTTCACTACAGCTATGGATGATTTGCATAGGTGCACTTCAAAAGTACAACAAATCAAAGTTGTAATGTCAATGGTAAAATACGCCCATGGATTATACTAATAATTTAAACGAATTCGAAATGATTCACTTGAATGCTAATGGCATTTCAAACTTTTCTAAATTAAAACAATTTGAAATACTAATTGAAAGAGAAAATATTAAAATAGCGTCTTTGAATGAAACATTTTTTTCAGAAAATCATAGACCCTTTTTTAAAAATTATTATTTATATAGAAGTGACAGAACAGATGCTAGAGGAGGAGGAGTAGCTCTGTTAATTCATAAATCTGTCGCTCATAAAAACCTCTTTATATCAAACACTTCATCAATCGAAAACATATCAATTGAAGTTATTATAAATAATAGACCTATTGTTGTATCTTCGTTATATTCACCAAGATATACCCATAACTTCTGTGCTGATATCTTGAACCTAACACCTTCCACCAAAGAATACATAGTTTTTGGTGACTTAAATGCCAAACATTGCTCTTGGAATTGCCGTTCAAATAATACTGCAGGAATAGCACTCAACAATCTACAGCAATCAAGCAATTTTTTTATACACTATCCTAATAGTCCAACCCTATTCCCCCATCAACACAATCGCGAAGCATCCACAGTCGATATTATTTTAAGCAATACCGCTTTAAATATAGACGTAAAGACAATGGATTACGAAATACCATCAGACCATCGCCCCATTATGTGTACACTTAAAAGATCAGTGGCCTCGCAGGTTGACCTCAATTATTATGATTATAGTGCAACCAACTGGAACATTTATATGAATTTTTTAGAAAATAAAATCACGTTAAATTCGGATATATACAATAGCAAGGTAGTAATTGATCAGGAAATACAAAAATTTATAAATGTAGTCTTCGAAGCAAGGGATGCGTCTACACCTAAAATAACCCAACAAAATAATTACACATTACCAGAAAGTACTGTGAAATATATTAAACTAAGAAGAAGCTTTAAAAGAAAAAGCCAACGATCTTCAAATATAGCCGAGCAAACTTTTTATAATCAATGTACTAAGTTTCTAAGTAACATGATTGATAAAAGAATTAATTCGGAACGCAATAACAAATGGTGTCAATTATTATCCAATTTAAAACCAGGTGATAAATCATTTTGGAGAATAAGCAGGAACTTGCGAGGAAAAGGAAAAAATCAAATCTCTCACCTTGAGGTTGGAAATACAAGGATAACATCTGATAAGGACAAGGCTGAAGTCCTGGCAAATACATTTGTCAAAGCAAATAACCTCACTTCGAATTACAACCACTCAGCGGATATAGTAATAAATTCAACAGTAAATAATTTTAAGAAGGAAAATCCCACTTCTGAGTCAGCAATTTATACATCTCTAGAAGAAGTAATGAATATTGTCTCATTAATAAAACCCTCAAAATCTCCTGGTTTTGACAATGTTCCCAACCTGCTCTTAAAGAAACTACCACTCAAAGCTCTAAAATTACTGGTTATAATATTTAACAGCTGCATCAAACTCAACTATTTCCCAAACCATTTCAAAAATGCTAAGGTTATAGCTGTCAACAAACCTAGCAAGCCCAAAAATAACCCAAATAGCTATAGACCTATTAGTCTATTAAGTAACTTTGGTAAAATATTTGAAAAAATTCTACATTCTCGTCTTAGTGAATTTGTAACGACCAATTCTATTGTTGCTAAAGAACAATTTGGATTTAAAAAAGGGCATAGCACCACTCACCAAATAAACAGAATTAAAAATCAAATAATCAGCAATAAAAACAATAAACGTTCAACGGGTCTAATATTGTTGGATATCGAAAAAGCGTTTGACACCGTTTGGCATAATGGCCTAGTATTTAAACTTCTTGATGCAAATGTACCAAAATATTTATGCAAACTTATTTCAGTTTTCATTCACGGCAGAAGCTTTAAAGTTGCGATTAATAATGAAACATCATCTCCAAAAACCATTACCACAGGGTTACCTCAAGGATCAGTCTTGTCGCCATTGCTTTACTCGATATATACATCCGATTTCAAAGTCCCGAAATATATGAAAATTGCTTACTACGCAGATGATACTGCGTTAATTTCTTCAAACAAACTTACAAGTGCACTCCTGAAGAAAATGGAAAAGGGACTTGTAAATTGCAGTAAATATTTTCACAAATGGAAAATCAAAATTAATCCAAACAAGACCCAAGCAATTATTTTTCCGTTCAACAAATCTCCCAAAAGATTGCCAAGACGTCATCTTCATATTGGAAATAATACCATAAATGTAGTTAATCATGTCAAATATCTCGGAGTTGTCTTGGACAAAAAGCTTACTTTTAAACAACATATTATGGCTACGTGCCAAAAAGCTATAAAATCATTTAAAGCATTATGGCCACTTCTAAATAGAAGGTCATTTCTAAACCCCAAAAACAAAAATCTCCTATTCAAAAGTGTTATAAGGCCAATATTAACATACGCGTGTCCTATTTGGAGTGACGCTGCCAACTGCCACCTAAAACGCTTACAAATTATACAAAACAAATGTCTTAAAATGATAAATAAAAAGCCCTGGAGGTATCCTACAAATCTTCTTCATGAAGAAACAGGTTATGAAAAAATTTTCGATTTCATAACAAGGATTAACAACAATTATTTTGCCAAAATTGAAAATTCCTCTTACCCACTGATAAGAGAATGTAGAGAAGTAACGTAAAATTAAAAAGAAATCACCAAATTGAAAATTATATGCTTATAGATGTCTATTATTTCTAATAAACCTTCTATAAGCATATAAATATTTTCAGATAGTATTTGAATTTATTAAATCATATAAAGGTTTTTTCCCTCCCATTTTCCTTTAAAAATCATTAAAAATAAAATAAAAACTATTTAATGTCTTTAGATCCTATATATTATTTGTTGAAATATCTATGTAAAGATAAGATCTCATATGTAAATATCAAATTTGTTAAAATATGTAAATAAAGGAAGAATATATAATTGAATTGAAAATTTTTCATTTTTATTTTTCATTCCTCATTTTCTATTTTTAATTTTCTCATTTTTCATACTTCCTTTTATACCCTCCACTCCAGTGTGCAGAGGGTATATATAAGTTTGTCATTCCGTTTGTAATAATTAGGAAAAAAAATTTGGACCCCATAAAATATATATATTTGTGATCCTTATAACAACCGGAGTTGATATAGCGATGTCCGTCTGTCCGTCTGTCCGTCTGTCCGTCTGTAGAAATCACGATGACGGCATCAATCGGGCAGCTAGGGTGCTCGTTGGCATAAAAAATGATTCATTAACATCCTGAAAAGTTTGCTATTTAAAATCGTCCAAATCGGTCGATTAGGGCCCGAGATTTGAATGAAGAACTAAAAAAAGTCTTGAAAAAATATAATTTTCTATGTTGTTCTTGTCACGATCACGCCCTCAATAGGATAGGTAGGGTGATAATTTTTAGTGAGAATGATTCACCAAATTCATGGGAAGATTTCTACTTCAAAAATCATTAAAATCGGTGGAACAGGTCCAGGTAAATCTATGAAAAATTAAAAAAAAAAATGAAAAACATGATGTTTCCATATTGTTCCTGTTGTTATTCTAAATGTTGCATTGTTGTCATAGCTGGACTTGTTGTTTTTGTGGTCGTTGTGGTAATAATATAATAAAAACAAACCCTTTGTACATTTTTTTGTGAACTCTGGTAGAAAATTTTAAAAGTTTCCATTGTTTTGGCATCACTAAAAAAATTTGTTAGATCATTTCTGTCATTGCCACGAGCCTGCATGCAAAATTTCAGATCGATTGGCTCACGGGAAAGGGGCTAAAAATCGATCCAAAATTTTGTCGACAAGCAGACACTACCAGTTAATATAAAGGCAGTAAATAAAGGGAGTAAAAGTTCACCAATAATTTAAAAAACAAATTTTTATGTATTAATTTATTTAAAGAAAAAAATAATTAAATGAAATAGTAATAATAATAAAAAAAAAATAATATACAATACAAAAAAAAAGAATATATAAATAAAATAAAATAAAGATAAATGCATTCATAGCATTATAATACATATAAAAGGTCAATGTTTTCTAACCGTAACCGTAACGAGTCAGTTGTTTTTTTTTACATGAAAATCATTTAAAACAGTTACCGAACGTAACCGGAACGTTCCAATACTTTTCATGTGAAAAAAAGGCTGACACGTTACGTAACAGTTACATGTCGCTAACTTGTTCTTTACACAGGCTACTGCTTTTGCAGCCAACTTCAAGTCTATTTATATAGTTTCGTAAGCATAACTGATAAAATTGTTTCTATTATTTTTTGCTGTAAGTAATAAATTATAAATATACTGAATTTGCAAACTAAAATGGATACATATATTGGAGGTGCTTTAATACAAAAGAGTTAACGAAACAAAATAAAAAAAAAAAAAAAAAAAAACAACTCTACAACATCAACAATGGCAGTCATATGTTCTTCAAATAGAAAAAAAAACTGCAAGTGTGTTTTGTTGGCTACAAAACAAAAATAGTGTTGACAATATAACAAAATATGTAAAAGAAGTTATTGCTATGAAATATTTTATTTTGTTTAAAAAAAAATCGCAAAATGAAAGGCTATAATTCCATTAATAATCAAAACGCGTTAAACTAATTTATTTATTTTTACGTTGTACTAATGCATTTTAAATAAGTAAAAGTAATTGTATATTTAAATAAAAATGCATTTGTATTATATGTTGCTGTCGTATTCAGAAAAATCAAGTAGCTGACTATACGACTACAAATGCTGCTGCCAGCAGTCGTCTATGTGTTTCATTCATGATGTTGCATTTTTTTGCGAGCAATACTTACATATATTCTAAATAAAGAAATAATAGTTCTTTTCATACTGCGAAATCTATACAAATATATGTACAAATACTATATGTCAAATTTCAAATTTGCAATAATTGATACATTTTTGAAAGAAAATTGTATAATATGAAATGTCTTTAATTTATTTCATAGAAAACAATTTTTTGAGGTGCGTGGATTTTCCATATTTACTGTTTTACTATTTTCGTAATGAGGTTAAATGAGTTAAAAAGAATTTAAAATATTTGAAAATATTAGGTGAGGATCCTCAAGATGTAATATACGATCGGTCTAAAACTTTTCACTTAGAGCCACAGTTAAATTCGAAACAACAAAAACCCATATATTTTGTGCATAAAGTTTAATATTAAATGTGCTTTTCTAAAATGCCTATATATTTTTTCTCATTCATTTCTGACCATCTTCAATGTAAATTTACCAAAGTTTTTTTTATTGCAATATGTATACAAAACTTAAAAATTTAATATTTTTTATTGTGTATTAACTTATTATTCTGCGATTTTCATTACATCACAAAATGTTACAAATTGGCACTACTGTTTCAAAAACAGAAAACTTCTAAATCAGTTGAAAACAGTTGATCTGTAAAACTGTGTGTGAAATTGTGTCAAATAAAATTACAAATATTAATAAATATAATAATACATATATATATATTTTATTAATTTTGTTAAGAATTAGCACAAAATTGATTTTCCATTTTGCATTTCATTTATAAAGAATTCTGCCATATTTTGTTAAAGGGAAAATCCATTTTTGTTATATTAAAAAAAACAGACTTGCATTTAATTTTTCCGTGACTGCCTCAATAATTGCGTAGATGCCACCACAATATTTTTTGTAATTAAAACAGTTGATCTGTAAAAATGTGTGTGAAATTGTGTCAAATAAAATTACAAATATTAATAAATATAATAATACATATAAATATATTTTATTAATTTTGTTAAGAATTAGCACAAAATTGATTTTCCATTTTGCATTTCATTTATAAAGAATTCTGCCATATTTTGTTAAAGGGAAAATCCATTTTTGTTATATTAAAAAAAACAGACTTGCATTTAATTTTTCCGTGACTGCCTCAATAATTGCGTAGATGCCACCACAATATTTTTTCTAATTAAATATTAACCAATATCTAACTAGAATTATGATTTATTCTGACTAAAAAGTTCCAATTAAAAGTTATTCATCCCAATTATGAATATTCTCAAGGAATTTCTTTCTCACGGAAAATACATTTCTCGAGAAAAAATTCCTCCAATTATAAATTCCGCGTGAACAAAAAATGATTAACTGGCATCATCGAATTTCGTAGCCACTTGCTTTGCTTTTTGACAATTTATTTTCTATTTTTTGTGTGTGTGCAAACGACCCTACAATAAATGTCCCAATAAACATTTTTGTTTGCTATCAACTTGAGGTGCATTTGAGATCAAATACATTTCTCAAATCTCCAACGTTAATTCTCAAATGCCCTCAATAGTTCGAATATAGTCTTCTCAACTTAAAAGGCACATTTTTTATATGGCGATTTTCATAGTTATCAAATTGAGAAATTTGTGATTCTCAACTTGATAGCAAAGAAATATTTCCAATCGGTATCAAATGGAAGGTACGAAATTGCCATATTAAAAAATATTATACTAATTTTAGAAATGAAAACAATGTACTTTTTTTAATGTTTCAATTTAATTTCATTATATATTTAACATTACTATGTACATATTTAACATTAAATGTACATATTATGTACATTTTTTAAAATCTAGAATTAAAAATAAATGAATTAATTAGTTGTACATTTTTTGAAAAATTCGACAAAAAGCAGAAATAATTAAAAATATATCAATGATTTATTTGTACTTTTTTGGCATTTTTTAATTTAATTTATTATTTATGACATATTTAAATAATATCTCAGACTTAACACAAATCGTATTCAAGTTGAAAAAATGTTTGTTCTCAAGTGGAGAAAAGTGTTGGATATCCAATTGAGAGTAAAAATGTTTCTCAAAGATTGGAAAAAATGTTAAGTCTCAACTTGATGTCAAGTTGAAAGCAAACAAGGAGAAAAATTGTTCAACCCAAGTTGAGAATTACATTTGACATCAATTTAAGAACTTAACTTTTCTCCAACATTGGAGAAATAATATTTCAATGCATACTGGGGAATGACCGAAACTAACACATAAACAGTTTTTTCCTATTTGAAAAACATATGACTGTCATTGTTGCTGTTGTAGAGTTGTTATACCCTCCACTCCAGTGTGTAGAGGGTATATATAAGTTTGTCATTCCGTTTGTAATAATTAGAAAAAAAATTTTGGACCCCATAAAATTTATATATTTGTGATCCTTATAACAACCGGAGTTGATATAGCGATGTCCGTCTGTCCGTCTGTCCGTCTGTGGAAATCACGATGACGGCATCAATCCGGCAGCTAGGGTACTCGTTGACATAAAAATGATTCACTAACATCCTGAGAAGTTTGCTATTTAAAATCGTCCAAATCGGTCGATTAGGGCCCGAGATTTGAATGAAGAACTAAAAAAGTCTTGAAAAAAAAATAATTTTCTATGTTGTTCTTGTCACGATCACGCCCTCAATAGTGCAGCTACAGTGATCATTTTTAGTGAGATTGATTCACCAAATTCATGGAAAGATTTCTACTTCAAAAATCATTAAAATCGGTGGAACAGGTCCAGGGAAATCTCTGAAAAAGTAAAAAAAAAAATGAAAAACATGATATTTCTATATTGTTCTTGTTGTTATTCTAAATGTTGCATTGTTTTCATAGCTGGACTTGTTGTTTTTGTGGTCGTTATGGTAATAATATAACAAAAACAAACCCTTTGTACATTTTTTTATCAACTCTGGTAGAAAAATTTAAAAGTTTCCATCACTAAAAAAATATGTTAGATCATTTCTGTCATTGCCACAAGCCTGCCTGCAAAATTTCAGATCGATTGGGTCACGGGAAAGTGGTTAAAATCGATCCAAAATTTTTTCGACAAGCAGACACTACGAGTTAATATAAAGGGAGTAAAAATTCACCAACATCTAAATCAAATAATGCTAAAATACCTAGTTGTTAATAAAAAAAAACAATTGGGCAATTCACAATGGGTAATGTATCGTTGTATCTGTTGTATCGTGTATCACTTTACAATAGTGTAAAATTGTTGTTGGTAATTTTCACTGAAAAATCTGATACACGATCCAACTTCATTTGCTATGTTTAGTAAATGTTGTATATTGTATCATAACATATCAGTTCCAAGTGAATGCCAGTTTTTATGAAAAAGAAAAAACAAATACGTAGAATATTATCAGCATAAATAATTATAAAATAAAATATGGCTAATAATGCAAATAACGCAAATACTTCGATAAGTTTATTTATATAAAAATTAATGTTTATATTTTTAGTATGTATTTTCTCTTTCAGTACCAACCAAAACATTTACCATTTTTTTTTTTTCATTATAAATTAAAATGCAAGAGGTACGTAACTAAAACTCCAGGGTATATCTCACGACCAAAAAGCAAACACTGACAAGTGTTTTCTCTTATACAAAATAGCAGAAGCGACGAAGCGATCTTTCCTCGTTGGATCGAAAATTACTAAAGAAAGCGTTTTACAATATGAAAATACAACTGAGTGTTCACAACAAATGATTGTATTGTGTATTTCAATACAACATACAATATACAACACCTGTTGTGAATTGCCCAAATGTAAATTTAGCAAAAAAATTTATGTATTAATTTATTTAAAGAGAAAAACACAAAAGTAACGTTTGATGTTGTATTTTTTGTGTGTAATATTTAAATATACATACATACACTTATTAAATAATACAAATAATGTACATATATTATATATATGTATGTATGTATATTCATAGTAACTGCATGTTAGAAATAAATCGGTTATTTTATTTACATAAAATTCTGCAGTATTTTGTTGTGGGGAAAATACATTTCTTTTGTATTAACAGAGTGTCACTTCATTTTGCTCAGCGTGACTATGCCACAGTAGATGCCGCCATAATTTTTGTTTGTTCTAATTAGCTTTGCAATAGTTATTTCTATTTTAACATGAATGTTAATATTTTCAACTAGATATCATACAGAACAATGTTAAGAGTATACACGGGTTGGTCTCTTATTTCATACGTTTTTTCATTATTCTTTTAAAAATATGAACATAAGTTTGGCATATTACCCACCAATCTCACATCACACTGCAAGTTCGAAAAACTCAATACACTCACATTTTTTTTTACTAATACACACACATTTTCCGCAGTGGTCACACTAATGGCACCAAATTTTTCGTGCGAGTAGTGGCAGACACTAACGATGATTAATGTTACCCTGTTATAAATTTAATGCAAATTTACTGGATTCTGTAAAATTGTAATTAAAGTTTTAACTTGTTAAATCTATTATAATGATTTATTTTTTGAAATGCGCATACAAAAACGCAAGTTTGTTAATTATAGAGCATAAATATTATTAACTATTATTAAAATAATACTAATAATAATAAATGTAAACATTTTCCCTCAAACATGTGCCTGTATAATAAACTTGGTAACTCTACTTAAAATAAAATAAGAGAGAGAAGTATACAAATTTTTTCAAGTTTACGCTTCGACAACATTTTAAAAATGAGATTGCAGTCAGATGTTTGAGCATAAAATTTAATGGCGATGGATTCGACTAATTCGAACAATTTTTCGTTGATAATACGTACACAACGATTTTACAATTTCAGTGTGATGTGAGATTGGGGGGTTAACTTTTTGTTGTCTTTACAAAATAGAGTTACCGAGTTCGTCAATGAGTTTTTTGCTTACAAAACAGTTCTACATAGTTATATAGAATTATTATTCTGCTTTACCTATAAAATATCTGATTGCGATTACATCTAATTTTTAAAAATTGTTTATAATTAATAAAGCATTATTATTCACATAAATACAAAATTTCACTTTTTAAATTTTCCATTCAAATTTAAGAAAATATCAATTATAATAAAAACTGAAAATAAAATTTCCAATTATAAATTAGAAAATATTAATTGAGTTTCAGAAAATCATATCAAAACGTCGGAAATAATAATTTTAAATTTAGAAATATCTTTACATTTAAAAATGTTTACATTTAAAAAAAAATATTGCCATTCAGGAGATATTAATAACTTTTCAGTACCGCGATTCAGTAACTTCTTTTAACGATAGTCGAATTGTAAAAAAAAAGAAAATTGCAAAATTATCAGTAAAATTTTGAAACGATATTCGCTATTGTTAAAGTCAGCTGTTGTTGTTATCTAAACGACAACCATTTTTGTGTTGTTTATCCAATCGATAAAAACTTAAATTTTTAGGTTGAAATGTCGTCATACATAAATAAAAATCATGAAATAGTGAAAATATTTTGCTTTAATTAAAAAACTTTTTTATATAAATAAAAAAATTAAATAGCATATTCAATTCATTATTTAATTTTCAAATAAATAAACAGAAATATTAGTAAAAAAAATAAAGATATTAAACATAAACATAAAATCATCCTGTCAAACACGAAGTAATTTGTTTTTTTCTATTCTTTGTGTTTTTCGCTTATTTTGACGGAGATGCCACTCCTTTACAATTTAAATAAATAGAAAAACAGATTTGTCGATATTAATTTAAATTCAATGAATTTAAAAAAACCTCAAATGATATTTAAGAATTGCTAACATAAAAATTGTTACATAAGTAAACGTAATTTTATGGGAATGTTATTTTTTATATATAAATTTTCACAATTTTTTTTGGATGAAAATTTGAAGTTTTTCAGAAAATAAAGATAACATTAAATTATTTTATTTAAAATGTTTGGGACTTTTCGTTTTTTGCGTTTTTCATCCCTAATTTGATTATTTATTATTATAAATTTATTCTCTATGTTTTCAAAATATGGCAATATTTAAAAAAAAAGTTGAGAGAGCTTTTTTTTTGGTTATTATTTTGTTACTCCATCCGACCTATATGGCCACAATGAAGAAATATTTGGCCAGTTAAAAGAAACTATACAGCCATCTCCAATTAGCACGATTTAATGCATATAGCCACTCTACACAACCATTACCTTTGCAATGGAGGTTAGGGCGAGCTATTTAATTAGCAAAAACTAAATTAAACGAGAAGTTATGTCATATAACCGGAAACGCATGCATATAGGTATATAACCAAAATGCATGCCGATCAGCAACCACGATGACCAAAAAGCAAACACCGAAATAAATCCGAAATAATAGAAAAGAAGAAAACCAACCCAAAGAATTTGCTGAAATAATTTTTGGTATTAAGTTTAACAAATTGTTTACATTTTCATTTACATTTATTATCAAGACTCAAACCGAGGTGGAGGGCATCAAAGATTCGGCACAGCCGAATTTAACACTCTTACTTGTTATTTTTCATTTTTTATTATTCATTTTTTATTTTTCATTTTTCATTTTTCATTATTTTTCATTTATTATTTTTAATTTTTCTTTTTTTATTTTTCATTTTCTTTTAATTTTTCGTTTTTCATTTTTTAATTTCATTTTAAATTTTTTATTTCTCATTTCTTGTTTTTCATTTTTCTTTTTTAATTTTTATACCCTATACCACTATGTGGTTTGGGTATAATGACTTTGTGCTGCTGTTTGTAACAACCAAAAATATTTGACCTAGACCCATCTTTAATTATACCGATCGAATCAGAATCACTTTCTGAGTTGATTTAACAATGGCCGTCCGTCCGTCCGTCCGTCCGTCCGTCCGTCTGTGTGTCCATGTACAGCTTGTAATCAAACTGCAGGTCGCAAATATGAATATATTTTGATGATGGTATATAAGCTTCTATCGGCCATGGGATGAACGCTATTGAAATTGGTGAGAATCGGTCCATGTTCAGACCTAGCCCCCATACAAATTACCCATATGAAATCGACATAAATTGCAATAAGATCCAAATTGTCATATAGATCTTACTCAAATTGGGTTTGTATGCGTTCATTACATCCACTAATGAGTAGTCCACAAATGATCCCTTTGACCCCATATAGAGCTGCTTCCCGATCTTCACTTAAATCTATTAAAAAACAAAAATATTGCACTGATTCTTCTCAAATTTTGTTTGTATATATATTTCCAAAATACAAGAGACTTTACCAAACATGATCAGGATTGGTCCATATTTGGACCTAGTCCCTTTATAGATATAGCATCCGATATGAACTTTTTCATATCTGCAGCCAAAAAAATTAATAAAAATCCCACTCAAATTTGGTTTTTGCTTATTTTCAATGTCCAGTTAGTTGGGCCTAAGAGATAGGGTTTCTAAAAGCATGGTATAGGGTATCGTATAGTCGGTCTAGACCGACTATAATTTACTTACTTGTTTATTTTTGATCTTTATTTTTCATTTTTCATTTGGTATTTTTCATTTTTAATTTTTTATTTTTCATTCTTTATTTTTAATTTTTAATTTTTTATTTTTTATTTTTCGTTTTTAATTTTCGTTTTTAATTTTTTATTTTCCATTTTTTTTTTGTTTTTTTTTCATTCTTATTTTTCCATTTTTCATTTTTAATTTTTCATTTTTTATATTTCATTTTTAATTTTTAATTTTTAATTTTTAATTTTTAATTTTTAATTTTTAATTTTTAATTTTTAATTTTTAATTTTTAATTTTTAATTTTTAATTTTTAATTTTTAATTTTTAATTTTTAATTTTTAATGTTTAATTTTTAATTTTTAATTTTTAATTTTTAATTTTTAATTTTTAATTTTTAATTTTTAATTCTTAATTTTTAATTTTTAATTTTTAATTTTTAATTTTTAATTTTTAATTTTTTATTTTTAATTTTTAATTTTTAATTTTTAATTTTTAATATTTAATTTTTAATTTTTAATTTTTAATTTTTAATTTTTAATTTTTAATTTTTAATTTTTAATTTTTAATTTTTAATTTTTAATTTATAATTTTTAATTTTTAATTTTTAATTTTAAATTTTTAATTTTTAATTTTTAATTTTTAATTTTTAATTTCTAATTTTTAGTTTTTAATTTTTAATTTTTAATTTTTAATTTTTTAATTTTTTAATTTTTAATTTTTATTTTTTATTTTTTAATTTTTAATTTTTAATTTTTAATTTTTAATTTTTAATTTTTAATTTTTAATTTTTAATTTTTAATTTTTAATTTTTAATTTTTAATTTTCAATTTTTAATTTTTAATTTTTAATTTTTAATTTTTAATTTTTAATTTTTAATTTTTAATTTTTAATTTTTAATTTTTAATTTTTAATTTTCAAATTTTCAATTTTTAATTTTTAATTTTTAATATTTAATTTTTAATTTTTCATTTTTAATTTTTGATTTTTAATTTTTAATTTTTAATTTTTAATTTTTAATTTCTAATTTTTAATTTTTAATTTTTAATTTTTAATTTTTAATTTTTAATTTTTAATTTTTAATTTTTAATTTTAATTTTTAATTTTTAATTTTTAATTTTTAATTTTTAATTTTTAATTTTTAATTTTTAATTTTTAATTTTTAATTTTTAATTTTTAATTTTTAATTTTTAATTTTTAATTTTTAATTTTTAATTTTTAATTTTTAATTTTTAATTTTTAATTTTTAATTTTTAATTTTTAATTTTTAATTTTTAATTTTTAATTTTTAATTTTTAATTTTTAATTTTTAATTTTTAATTTTTAATTTTTAATTTTTAATTTTTAATTTTTAATTTTTAATTTTTAATTTTTAATTTTTAATTTTTAATTTTTAATTTTTAATTTTTAATTTTTAATTTTTAATTTTTAATTTTTAATTTTAATTTTTTAATTTTTAATTTTTAATTTTTAATTTTTAATTTTTAATTTTTAATTTCGAAGTTCGAAAAACTCAATACACTCACATTTTTTTTTACTAATACACACACATTTTCCGCAGTGGTCACACTAATGGCACCAAATTTTTCGTGCGAGTAGTGGCAGACACTAACGATGATTAATGTTACCCTGTTATAAATTTAATGCAAATTTACTGGATTCTGTAAAATTGTAATTAAAGTTTTAACTTGTTAAATCTATTATAATGATTTATTTTTTGAAATGCGCATACAAAAACGCAAGTTTGTTAATTATAGAGCATAAATATTATTAACTATTATTAAAATAATACTAATAATAATAAATGTAAACATTTTCCCTCAAACATGTGCCTGTATAATAAACTTGGTAACTCTACTTAAAATAAAATAAGAGAGAGAAGTATACAAATTTTTTCAAGTTTACGCTTCGACAACATTTTAAAAATGAGATTGCAGTCAGATGTTTGAGCATAAAATTTAATGGCGATGGATTCGACTAATTCGAACAATTTTTCGTTGATAATACGTACACAACGATTTTACAATTTCAGTGTGATGTGAGATTGGGGGGTTAACTTTTTGTTGTCTTTACAAAATAGAGTTACCGAGTTCGTCAATGAGTTTTTTGCTTACAAAACAGTTCTACATAGTTATATAGAATTATTATTCTGCTTTACCTATAAAATATCTGATTGCGATTACATCTAATTTTTAAAAATTGTTTATAATTAATAAAGCATTATTATTCACATAAATACAAAATTTCACTTTTTAAATTTTCCATTCAAATTTAAGAAAATATCAATTATAATAAAAACTGAAAATAAAATTTCCAATTATAAATTAGAAAATATTAATTGAGTTTCAGAAAATCATATCAAAACGTCGGAAATAATAATTTTAAATTTAGAAATATCTTTACATTTAAAAATGTTTACATTTAAAAAAAAATATTGCCATTCAGGAGATATTAATAACTTTTCAGTACCGCGATTCAGTAACTTCTTTTAACGATAGTCGAATTGTAAAAAAAAAGAAAATTGCAAAATTATCAGTAAAATTTTGAAACGATATTCGCTATTGTTAAAGTCAGCTGTTGTTGTTATCTAAACGACAACCATTTTTGTGTTGTTTATCCAATCGATAAAAACTTAAATTTTTAGGTTGAAATGTCGTCATACATAAATAAAAATCATGAAATAGTGAAAATATTTTGCTTTAATTAAAAAACTTTTTTATATAAATAAAAAAATTAAATAGCATATTCAATTCATTATTTAATTTTCAAATAAATAAACAGAAATATTAGTAAAAAAAATAAAGATATTAAACATAAACATAAAATCATCCTGTCAAACACGAAGTAATTTGTTTTTTTCTATTCTTTGTGTTTTTCGCTTATTTTGACGGAGATGCCACTCCTTTACAATTTAAATAAATAGAAAAACAGATTTGTCGATATTAATTTAAATTCAATGAATTTAAAAAAACCTCAAATGATATTTAAGAATTGCTAACATAAAAATTGTTACATAAGTAAACGTAATTTTATGAGAATGTTATTTTTTATATATAAATTTTCACAATTTTTTTTGGATGAAAATTTGAAGTTTTTCAGAAAATAAAGATAACATTAAATTATTTTATTTAAAATGTTTGGGACTTTTCGTTTTTTGCGTTTTTCATCCCTAATTTGATTATTTATTATTATAAATTTATTCTCTATGTTTTCAAAATATGGCAATATTTAAAAAAAAAGTTGAGAGAGCTTTTTTTTTGGTTATTATTTTGTTACTCCATCCGACCTATATGGCCACAATGAAGAAATATTTGGCCAGTTAAAAGAAACTATACAGCCATCTCCAATTAGCACGATTTAATGCATATAGCCACTCTACACAACCATTACCTTTGCAATGGAGGTTAGGGCGAGCTATTTAATTAGCAAAAACTAAATTAAACGAGAAGTTATGTCATATAACCGGAAACGCATGCATATAGGTATATAACCAAAATGCATGCCGATCAGCAACCACGATGACCAAAAAGCAAACACCGAAATAAATCCGAAATAATAGAAAAGAAGAAAACCAACCCAAAGAATTTGCTGAAATAATTTTTGGTATTAAGTTTAACAAATTGTTTACATTTTCATTTACATTTATTATCAAGACTCAAACCGAGGTGGAGGGCATCAAAGATTCGGCACAGCCGAATTTAACACTCTTACTTGTTATTTTTCATTTTTTATTATTCATTTTTTATTTTTCATTTTTCATTTTTCATTATTTTTCATTTATTATTTTTAATTTTTCTTTTTTTATTTTTCATTTTCTTTTAATTTTTCGTTTTTCATTTTTTAATTTCATTTTAAATTTTTTATTTCTCATTTCTTGTTTTTCATTTTTCTTTTTTAATTTTTATACCCTATACCACTATGTGGTTTGGGTATAATGACTTTGTGCTGCTGTTTGTAACAACCAAAAATATTTGACCTAGACCCATCTTTAATTATACCGATCGAATCAGAATCACTTTCTGAGTTGATTTAACAATGGCCGTCCGTCCGTCCGTCCGTCCGTCCGTCCGTCTGTGTGTCCATGTACAGCTTGTAATCAAACTGCAGGTCGCAAATATGAATATATTTTGATGATGGTATATAAGCTTCTATCGGCCATGGGATGAACGCTATTGAAATTGGTGAGAATCGGTCCATGTTCAGACCTAGCCCCCATACAAATTACCCATATGAAATCGACATAAATTGCAATAAGATCCAAATTGTCATATAGATCTTACTCAAATTGGGTTTGTATGCGTTCATTACATCCACTAATGAGTAGTCCACAAATGATCCCTTTGACCCCATATAGAGCTGCTTCCCGATCTTCACTTAAATCTATTAAAAAACAAAAATATTGCACTGATTCTTCTCAAATTTTGTTTGTATATATATTTCCAAAATACAAGAGACTTTACCAAACATGATCAGGATTGGTCCATATTTGGACCTAGTCCCTTTATAGATATAGCATCCGATATGAACTTTTTCATATCTGCAGCCAAAAAAATTAATAAAAATCCCACTCAAATTTGGTTTTTGCTTATTTTCAATGTCCAGTTAGTTGGGCCTAAGAGATAGGGTTTCTAAAAGCATGGTATAGGGTATCGTATAGTCGGTCTAGACCGACTATAATTTACTTACTTGTTTATTTTTGATCTTTATTTTTCATTTTTCATTTGGTATTTTTCATTTTTAATTTTTTATTTTTCATTCTTTATTTTTAATTTTTAATTTTTTATTTTTTATTTTTCGTTTTTAATTTTCGTTTTTAATTTTTTATTTTCCATTTTTTTTTTGTTTTTTTTTCATTCTTATTTTTCCATTTTTCATTTTTAATTTTTCATTTTTTATATTTCATTTTTAATTTTTAATTTTTAATTTTTAATTTTTAATTTTTAATTTTTAATTTTTAATTTTTAATTTTTAATTTTTAATTTTTAATTTTTAATTTTTAATTTTTAATTTTTAATTTTTAATTTTTAATTTTTAATTTTTAATGTTTAATTTTTAATTTTTAATTTTTAATTTTTAATTTTTAATTTTTAATTTTTAATTTTTAATTTTTAATTCTTAATTTTTAATTTTTAATTTTTAATTTTTAATTTTTAATTTTTAATTTTTTATTTTTAATTTTTAATTTTTAATTTTTAATTTTTAATATTTAATTTTTAATTTTTAATTTTTAATTTTTAATTTTTAATTTTTAATTTTTAATTTTTAATTTTTAATTTTTAATTTTTAATTTTTAATTTTTAATTTATAATTTTTAATTTTTAATTTTTAATTTTAAATTTTTAATTTTTAATTTTTAATTTTTAATTTTTAATTTCTAATTTTTAGTTTTTAATTTTTAATTTTTAATTTTTAATTTTTTAATTTTTTAATTTTTAATTTTTATTTTTTATTTTTTAATTTTTAATTTTTAATTTTTAATTTTTAATTTTTAATTTTTAATTTTTAATTTTTAATTTTTAATTTTTAATTTTTAATTTTCAATTTTTAATTTTTAATTTTTAATTTTTAATTTTTAATTTTTAATTTTTAATTTTTAATTTTTAATTTTTAATTTTTAATTTTTAATTTTTAATTTTCAATTTTTAATTTTTAATTTTTAATATTTAATTTTTAATTTTTCATTTTTAATTTTTGATTTTTAATTTTTAATTTTTAATTTTTAATTTTTAATTTCTAATTTTTAATTTTTAATTTTTAATTTTTAATTTTTAATTTTTAATTTTTAATTTTTAATTTTTAATTTTTAATTTTTAATTTTTAATTTTTAATTTTTAATTTTTAATTTTTAATTTTTAATTTTTAATTTTTAATTTTTAATTTTTAATTTTTAATTTTTAATTTTTAATTTTTAATTTTTAATTTTTAATTTCTAATTTTTAATTTTTAATTTTTAATTTTTAATTTTTAATTTTTAATTTTTAATTTTTAATTTTTAATTTTTAATTTTTAATTTTTAATTTTTAATTTTTAATTTTTAATTTTTAATTTTTAATTTTTAATTTTTAATTTTTAATTTTTAATTTTTAATTTTTAATTTTTAATTTTTAATTTTTAATTTTTAATTTTTAATTTTTAATTTTTAATTTTTAATTTTTAATTTTTAATTTTTAATTTTTAATTTTTAATTTTTAATTTTTAATTTTTAATTTTTAATTTTTAATTTTTAATTTTTAATTTTTAATTTTTAATTTTTAATTTTTAATTTTTAATTTTTAATTTTTAATTTTTAATTTTTAATTTTTAATTTTTAATTTTTAGTTTTTAATTTTTAATTTTTAATTTTTAATTTTTAATTTTTAATTTTTAATTTTTAATTTTTATTTTTAATTTTTAATTTTTAATTTTTAATTTTTAATTTTTAATTTTTAATTTTTAATCTTTAATTTTTAATTTTTAATTTTTAATTATTAATTATTAATTTTTAATTTTTATTTTTTTATTTTTTATTTTTAATTTTTAATTTTTAATTTTAATTTTTAGTTTTTAATTTTTTTATTTCAGTTTTAGTTTTTTATTTTTAATTTTTCGTTTTTAATTTTTTATTTTTCATTTTTATTTTTCATTTATCATTTTTATTTTTCATTTTTTATTTTTCATTTTTCATTTCTTATTTTTCAGTTTTCAACCAAACAACCAGCTCTCAAAATTGAAGTTTCAATATTCATCACGAATATATTTCACAAAATTTATCGAATAACAAACTATTCCAACTGCAATTTTGTAAAATTCAACAGCAAGTGCCATCTATGTATCACTTATAGCAAACAACTGCAGGACTCTGGTTAAAGTTGTGGGGTTGTTGAATTATGTATATGTTATACGTTTATATTGTGAAATTTTTAACGTTTCACAGCAAAGGGTTGTTGAATTAGCTGAAACAATTTTATATCATAATTTTTTCACCAATACAATCAAGTCACACCGTTTTTGTCTTACGGCTCACATGTTACGCTGTTTTTGTGATTGTATTGTGAAATAGAAATTTACCCGCCTGTGCGTATAGATGTTTACACATCAAAAAGTTATTACAAGATGTAACACCAAATCGAAAAAGGTGGAATTTACTGGTCAGAAGAAAGACTATAAAAACAAAGTATAAGTAATAGTTTTAAGAATTTAAAAATGACTGTTAGTTCACATATTACACAAACAAAATTGTGTGTATTAACTTGATTTGATGTATTAAAAATTGTTTTGGAAACTGTATTTTGCGATGAATCCCAAAATCAAAGAAATTGGTACTGGTGAGAGAAAAGTTTTCCTAAAGCTTAGAAATAAGGGGCAACTTTTCACAATATATATCGGATCATAAGAAGCAGTCACTCTTCAATCAGAACACGTCAGTAGCGCCCTTAGAATAAATGAGGTTGCAAAAACTAAAAATTTCATGTGCGCTTATTTTGAATAGACTCATCTCATTGTTCAAAGATTACAAATTTCAAAGTTGACCGATTTTCAGTTTTCAAAAAAACAAACAATTTTTGGGCAATTTGGTCCAGTTTCAGTTAGAATATAAAAGAAAATGAAGTAATTAATCGTATTTTTTTGTTTGTATTGATTTGTGTATTTATTCAGTATATTATAGAAATCATTCTTATACCATCCATACCACAGTGGCAGAGGGGTATATATACGGTTGTCATTTCATATGTAATGCATCGTAAAACTAATTTCCGGTCCCGTAAAATATATATGTCCGTCTGTCTGTCTGTCTGTCCGTGTGTCTGTTGAAATCGCGTTCATTCGCAAAAAAAAAAACATTTACCGGGAGAAGTTACGAAACAATTATTTGCCATTATTCCCACCAGGTTGGAGTTTAAACTGGAGTAAATCGGGAATCATTGCGCTAAGATATGAGCAAAAATTTGCGGACACCTCTAAAAAACAAACAAAAAACCTAGTGTGTTTGTTGTAATAGTTTAGTGGTTGGACATAATAGTTGTACAACAACATAAAAACGAAAAAATATAATCCATAAAAAAGTCAAACAAAAAGCACCATGCAAAAGAAGAAAAATTACTAATAAAAAATTAAAGATTAAAAATGAAAAATGAAAGCTGAAAAATGGAAAATGAAAGACGAAAATTGAAAAATTAAAAATGAAAAATGAAATATGAAAAATGAAAAATAGAAAATTAAAAAATTAAAATTAATATATATAAAAATTTTAAGTTAAAAATTGTAAATTAAACATTTTAAATTGAAAAAGGTATAAATTGTAAATTTAACTATATGCTTGAAGGTAGCGAGTTCCAAAGACGAATTGAATTGATATAAAACTACCAATCGAAAGTCCCGTAGGCTCTACAAAAATAAATTCACTAAGTTTGATAACCCTTATATAATTACAAACATACTAACTGTGATGTTAACTATGTAATAATTTCACATTTTAAAGTAGGCTTTTTTAGAATTAAACACAGATATATTATTACTTTAAATCAAATGAGTTTATTTTGGTAAAAAGTGTGCTTATATAAATATAATTTTTTGGAATATTTATGTTATGACACATCTTGTGTGTAATAAATTAACAATAAGTATTAAGTTAGTTTAAAGGATAAATGACTATAATTAAATCATTGATAAAGGGACATTTTCTTCAAACTGTATCTAAGGAAGATGGAAATATTATTAATCAGAACTGAAAGCGAATAATCAGTCCTGTTCTTGAAACGTTGTTATTTGAATAATAATGAATTTAAAATAACATGAAATTGAAATTTTGGGTTTTTGAAAACACAAATTTTATATTTTCGAAGTATTTTTTTGAAATCATTTTTTATACCCTCCACACCTCAGTGGTTTGTTGTAATATTTTAGTGGTTGAACACAGTGTTGCCATTTTAGCATTTTAGTTGCTAGATTTAGCAACTTTTTTTGTCGTTTAGCATCCAAAATTTATGAAAAGATGCTAGATGCTAACTTAGCACCTTTTATTAATAAAAAGTTGCTTTTAGCATCTTTTTTTTTTTTGATTTTTTCATTATTTTTGAATATACAATTTTAATTTTAATGGTATTGATATGTTTTAATTTCGCAAAGTGTAATGCGAGAATTTTGTGTACTATTCTTTTTACCAATCTGCTCGTTTCTTTCAACAAATATAACAAAACATTTTGAAATAGAAGAATGTAAACACCAATAACAGTTTTTAATGAATTAAAAATATTATAGCATTAAAAAAATGCTAAAATTTTCAATACAAAACACATTAAACCGGGTAAAAGAACCGATGACCAATATATTAGAAGAGTTTAAATTTAAATCATCTGAAACAGAATAAATTCAAATCTAATGGAGTTTATCACAACAATATTGGGATACAACACTGAATGCAACCTCTTTATGGATTGAAGTTAACAAAAATTCTATTGGCGAAAATCCATTTAAAGAATTATCAATATTTGTATTATCTTTATTAGTTTTGTCTTTCTCAAAAGCCGAAGTTGAACGTTTGTTTAGTTTAATTGCTTAGTTAAAAGCAAACTTTGAACAGAATAAAATCCGCGTTGTTCTGTAATACGTATAAAAGAAGGTTTGAAATTGAAAAATGGGCGCTGTTACACTTACAATATACCGAGCGATGTCGTTGATAAAAGTCGATCGTCATAAAAATATCAGAGCCAAGAAGAACTTGAAGATGAAGACATCACAGAAATATTATATTCCATAAACCAATTATTGTAATCGTATCTTTTGATAATGTAAATTCTGTTATATTTGAAATTAAAAAAAAATCCCTGTAAAATTAAAAACATTCAATTTAAAATTAAAAAAAGCTCAATTTGATGTTTAACAAAATTACAGATAAAATCCAAAATAATTTTAATTAAAATTTAAAAAATATAAATTGAAACTTATGTTTTATATTAATTTTTCGATTTAAATACCAAAGAATTTATTAATAAGTATTTAATTTTTCAATATAAAGGTAATGAAATTAAAAAAAAAAAATTTAGCATCTTTGTTTTTACTCCTGTACGTTTTACCATCTTTTTGTTTGCAATTTAGCATCTTTATAATTTCAAATTATGGCAACACTGGTTGAAAAATAATAGTTGTACAGCAACATTCACAGTTCCAAAAAGCCACAAAAAAAAAAAAAATGATGCAATCATACCAACAAACACAACTACCATGAGCTATGTTAGTAGTATTGCCACATATTTTTTTTTATCGTTATCAAGTTATAATAAAAAAATTCGCCAATATGAAAGATAACATTAAATTTTAATGTTTTAATGATTAAAACGAAAAATGGAAAATGGAAATTGAAAAATGAACAATGAAAAATGAAAAATGAAAAATAAAAAATGCAAAATGGAAAATGAAAATGGAAAATAAAAAATGGAAAATGCAAAATGAAAAATTTAAATTGAAAAAAGGGAGAATGGAAAATGAAAACGGAATATTAAAAAAGAAAAATTAAAAATTAAAAATGGAAAATGAAAAATGGAAAATGAAAAATGAAAAATGGAGAATGGAAAATGAAAAATGGAAAATGAGAAATGAAAAATGGAAAGTTAAAAATGGAAAGTGAAAAATGGAAAATGAAAAATTAAAAATGGAAAATGAAAAATGTAAAATGGAAAATGGAAAATGAAAAATGGAAAATGGAAAATGAAAAACGAAAAATAAAAATGGAAAATGAAAAATGAAAAATGAAAAATGGAAAATGAAAAATGGAAAATTGAAAATGGAATATGAAAAATGGAAAATGAAAACTGAAAAATAAAAATGGAGAATGGAAAATGAAAAAAGAAAAATGGAAAAAAAAAAACATGAAAAAAGAAAAATTGAAGATGGAAAATGAAAAATGGAAAATGAAAAATGGAATATGAAAAATTAAAAATGGAAGATGATAACTGGAAAATAAAAAATGGAAAATGAAGACTGAAAATTGAAAAATAAAAAATGGAAAATGAAAAATGAAACATGGAAAATGAAAATGAAATATTAAAAATTAAAAATTAAAATTGAAAAATGGAAAATTAAAAATAAAAAATGGAAAATGGAAAATGAAAAATTAAAATTGAAAAAAGGAATTTTCCAGAATGGAAAATGAAAAATGTAAGACGGAAAATTAAAAAAGAAAAATTGAAAATGGAAAATCAAAAATGGAAAATGGAAAATGAAAAATGCAGAATGGAAAATGAAAAATGAAAAATGGAAAACGGAAAAGGAAAAATGGAAGATGAACAATTGAAAATGCAGAATGAAAAATGGAAAATGAAAAATGAAATACGAAGTCATAAACCCATCTGACG
Source organism: Cordilura impudica (assembly GCA_963682025.1). Classification (NCBI taxonomy): domain Eukaryota; kingdom Metazoa; phylum Arthropoda; class Insecta; order Diptera; family Scathophagidae; genus Cordilura; species Cordilura impudica. The sequence continues at coordinate 176,877,507 of OY821520.1, read as the reverse complement.
TCAGGCGATATTGTAAGCTCGAGATGACTTCAGACCATTGTTTATTGAAACATGGCAAAAGGAAAATGGAGAAAATATTAATAAATGATTTATTTGGTTTATTTCCCCTTCTACAAGTATTGTAGCTCGATAATTATATTCGGCATTATCATTTTGTCGTCGGCTTCCATGGTTTACGTAGTTGTTTCTTTTAACTCTGAAATTTGTATTTCTTCTGCAGTTACCTTGGTAATTCTGGTGCCAACTATTGTTGTTTTTCCGAAAGTTTTTATAATTGTTATTCCCAGGATACGAATTATTCTGCTGTGTATAGTACAGCACGGTATCCTTGCTTCCAGTAACCTCCGTACATGTTTCAATAAATTTTTGAATAGCTTGGTTCAATGAATTAAATTGATCCGCTTTCATGATAAGTTTCACATTATCGGCGAACAGAAAAATAGACTTGAATGAAAATGAGAATGAGAATGATCAGCAATTAGCGTACAAGAAGCCCAATAAATACGAAGTCATAAACCCATCTGACGTCAGGAGATATTATAAGCTCAAGATGACTTCAGACCATCGTTTATTGAATCATGGCAAAAGAAAAATAGAGAAAATATTAATAAATGATTTATTTGCTAAAGGGAAAATTGACTTCAGACAATTATTCCCCAGGTTAGAATCACTAACCGGCAAATAAAAAATAAAGTACGAATTGCATCTAATGAGAAAATTTTCGAATTTGTCTCAATGCAAGATTTTAAGGCCAAGGGCAATATATTTTTGGATAAATTAAGAGTAGCGCTACTCCCAAAGGTAACCACGCTGAATAGAAAAGATGAAATAAATAAAATATTGAATCAATATCATGATGACCCCGTACAGAGAGGTCATTCAGGCATAACAAGGACAATTGGAAAAATTAGACGATAATTCTACTGGCCGAAAATTATCAAGTCGGTATCTGCTTTAACACGACGTCTTCAGAGGCCCACGGATACTGTCCTTTTGAATTATTTTTTGGAAGAATCCCATATGGATTCAATAGATTTAACAACAAAGATAGAATAGATCCCGTATACAATATATAAGACTACAGTAAATAAATAAATATAGGTTAGAAGTAGCACATAAGAGAGCTAGGGATAAGCTTATTAGAAATAAGAAATACAATAAAAATTATTATGACAGAAATATAGAAAAAAAAAATAGATATTAAAGTAGGAGATAAGGTATTTCTTACCTTGTTGAGAGGATAGAGCACAACGGCAACATAATAATAAACTCAAAAACAAATAAAAAACAAGTAGTACATAGCAATAGATTAAAAATATGTTACGAAAATTAATCATACCAATAAATCATACACAGAATGACAATTAAAGAGGGAGGTGGTTAAGCCATCTTTATAAAAGTTGGACCAAAGGAATTAACTATACTAGAATATAGGAAGACAACCCGAATACAAAAAACAACGTGAAGCAGAGGAAAAACTAACCGCTATTCCCAAGATAGGTTTTCTAGCTATAAAGAAAATGATTGAAAACATACGATCAAATAAAGAATTAGAACACATTTAAAATTATTAGGGATCCAACTGATAATAAAAATATCCCTATAGGAGAGGTCGTGAAAACTAGGAATAGGACAAATAAAAGAGGGGCGTTATAAAACGTATGAGGAGCGAATCTAAGAAATTAAGACAAAAAATTGAACAACTAGCGGTAGGAACTCCTGAATACTCTAGGGTACAAGAAGAATATTATTACTAAATATAGAGTTAAATAAGATTAAGGAAATAAAGAAAAATATCGACAATGCCTAGACGAAAAAGAAAACATATACTAGCCAAATTGAACAGACAACCCCCAGAATTTAGGAAGTTAACAGAAGAGGAACAACGAGATCATTCGAATTAAAAAGGGAGGTGTAGCGTGATTATGTTCATAAAGTGAACGATGACATCGTAAACTAAAATATATTTGTTTAATGACTAACTGAAGTCATCGTTCACTTTACAAATGAGAAATTTTAGATTATCGGCGTGAACCAAAATGATGTTTTATCCAATTTCTTGTTAATAAAGTCAAATGCCGTTGGAGTGGGATCTAGATTTATTAAAATTCTCCTACCACAACTACTTCCACATATAACTTTTATTTTTTAATAAGATATTAACAACAAATATTTATCCTACTAAGTGGAATAATGCTAAAATCATTCCAATACCAAAAAGTAATATTGATTAAAGGCCAATAGGTATATTACCATTTCTCTCAAGGGCCTTTGAATGGTTTATACATAATCAAATAGGACAAGTCCTGAATCATAGGATCACAGGATTTCATAAAAAGCAATGTATCGTTTTCACTCTAAAGCGTTTGACACGGTTGATCAAAACACTTTATGTTACAAATTATAAAAAAATTTCGAGTTCTCATCGACAGCTACGCTTCTAATTAAATCATATCTTACCAACAGATATCAGCATGTTACAACTACAGCTGCAAAATCAAATTCTTTGCCATTGTTACGTGGTGTTCCACAAGGATCGATTGTTGGTAAACCTCTATTTTCATTATACTCCAATGATCTCCTGGATAAACTTTAATAATGCAAGGTCAGAATATATGCTGACGAAGTCCAACTTAACATCAGTTGTAACCTTGAATCTATTGATCAATGCGTTAGCACTCTAAACCAGGAAATACATAGCGGTTACTTGTGGGCCGTAGTGGTCTTGGAATAAATCCCTATAAGTCGACGTGCCTTATTATCAACAAAACGGTCGCCATCGATATATATGTCAAACATAATTGCCAAGTAATTGAGATAGTAGAGTCGGCTAAGAAACTAGAAATATTTTTCAATAACACTCTTACTTGGTTAAAACAATGTAAATTATACGTGAGGTCGTACACATTCTATGTTACGAACACTCTGGCAAACTCAATATTGTACTCCAGTTAAAATTAGGATACTTCTCGCCAAAACGTATTAAATGCCTTTAATGTGATACGATTGTGAACTTTTTGCCAGTTGCGATACCCAGAGTAGACGGAAAATGAACGTGGTGTTTAATAATATTGTGCGTTATTGTTATGGTCTGAAAAGATATGACCGTAGCTCTTCTTTTTCTATTCAACTTTATGGTATTAGCTTTGATAATCTACTAAAAATGATAGTTCTACTGTTCATGCATCAAATTATATATACGTGCCAGCCATAACATATTTACGAACATATTAATTTCTCGAGATCTAATAGGGGCAGAAGACTTATATCTTTTAGACATCATAGCCTAATGTCTGAGTTTCAATTCTTCATAAATGCAATCCGTCTTTGGAACTTAATTCCACATAGCTCTCAAACTATATATAATGCACTTCAGGTCAAAAAAAATATTTTTATGATCAATTAAATAACTACAACATTGTTGTTTTTGTTTGCTTTTTTTAATTAAATTGTTAAATATATGTAATTAAAATTATTTCTATAAGTATTTTAAGTAATTTTGTATGAGCGTTTTATCAGTTTCATATTGTAATGCGAGACATAAGTCTTGTGTATGAAACATCAAATAAAAATATAAATTAAAAAAAATATATATTTATAATCAAAAATTAAAAAAAAACATGAAATCAAAATATGAATATAAAAAAAATATTTATAATGAAAATATTAAAAAAAAAAAAATATTACTAGTATATTGACAAACAATAAAAACAAAAGCCTAAAGGTTACAAAAGGTTAGGAACTATAAAATTTATCTAAATATATGCCTAGGTATTTGAAAATTTCTTTGTTTGGTATATTAGAATTATTTATGTTGGACTTAATTCCAAATTATTTCCAGTTTTTATTAATGTCACTATTGCATTTATATACTGCAGGTCTAAATAATATTGTTTCACATTTTTTATATTTTTTTTCATATTTCAATCCAATGCAAATTGCTCAACGATATTGAACAGATTTTGTAAGTTTATATTAATTTTATCAATATCAATTGTGCATTCCGCATGAAATATTATAACATCATATACAAAAGCAATAACATTTTCAATTTGGCTAAGTAGGTTTAATTTACAGTACCCTGTTGTACCCATTAATCCTAATTTATAAAAACGTTGGTGCGTATGTTGGTACTCTAATAACTGTTGAACCACTAATGCTAGCAACTTCGTATTCATACCATATGTTCCTTTGGTTCTCCGATTTGCATAACTTTTTTTTGTACCTGATAGGTGGCGCTGGGGTCGAGATTTTCCCAAAAAATTCATTTACGGTCCAATTTAGCTCAAATTCGCAACATATATTATGTACATAAAACTAAAGTTGCTGACAAAGTTTTTCACCTGTAGGTGGCGCTGGTGTTAAAATATTCAAGGAAACGTATATTTTTTTTCAGTCATATTCATAATATTATTAAATCGGTATTAAAATTTAGATGCAATATAAAATCCAGATGTTTTCTTCGGGCCAGCAACGCGGACCGGACTCAGCTAGTGATTTTATATATGAGCATTATTAAATGCAAAGGAAATTTATGTTCAATTAGTTTGAATATCAAACGAGCTATCCACACGTTATCAAAAGCTTTTTCCATGTCTATTTAAGAAGTCCTGTACATAACTTTTTGTACCAGTTCCAATTTATATTCGATGTGAGTAAATGTATGGCATTTATAGTCGAGTGCTTGTTGTTGCTACAAAATTTATTTACACACATTTCGAAAATTTTATTAATATTGGAAGTAAACTTATACCCCGAAGATTTTTCGGATAAAATATTCATATCTTTATCTTGTTTAGGTAATGGAACAACTTTTATTATTTTCCAGTTTTTGGGAAAATATGAATTATTTAACATATTGTTAAATAAATAGATTACAAAATCATTGTATCTGGTAAATTTAAAAAAAATTTATTTGGCACCTTATCTATCGCTGATTTTTGATTTTTGGTATGTGGCTAAATCAAATTTTAATATTTTACCTTGATATCTGCTAAATGTTTCAGGGGAGTACTGAGATGCAATATAAATACCAGATGTTTTTTAGAGCCAGCAACGCGGACCGGGCCAAGCTAGTTTATAATATAATTATGAAGTTTTTTTCACTGTTCTTCTCCAATTCTCCTACTTCTGTATCTGCATTATTTAGTAAATACTCTTGGTTTTCTGGTATTTTTTATTTATTCAGAACTAAAGGTTTAAACTTTTTAAAATTTTTCTTTCTTTGTTCAAAGATCATTTTAGAATCTTTCGGGTCTTTATTAGTTAACAGTTCTTGTAAATATTTGTTTAAAATTGTGATACTATTTTCGGGCATAATTTTTTTTATTAACTTTAATTTAACTTTTAACAAATTAAACATGACGCAGATAACATATGCTGCAATCTGTTGTATTTTTTAATCACTGTAAGTATTTGACTTTTTTCTAAGTGTAGTTTTTTAATAATTGGTTTGATAATTCTATGAAAATAGTCATGGGTTTTAAATTTAGATGTTTGTGAGGTTACGATATTTGGTATTTGTGTATTGTTTTCCAATATGTTTTTGATTTTATTTCGGAATTTTGTCCAATCTGTCTTCTTAAAGTTATATGTCGAAGTTTCAGTTTCTTCTATTAATGTAAAAAGAGTTGTTTCTCTTTATTCATATAAATATTTACTTGTAAAGAATTATGGTCGCTATCATATTCTAAAGTTTCAATGCAGTTCAAGTTATCATTCTTTTTAATAATATGCAATGTACAGACTTCAATACAAACATTTCTATAAGCTCCCGTTCTAGGGTACGACGCACAGTGGACCATATTTTGAGAAGGCGGCCAAAAATCATTTTTTTTTGTTATCGATTTTAATGTTATGTTATTCATTTGAAAGTAAATACTATCTCAATTATATCACAGCGAACAGGGTCTTCGAAAATGGGCTTTCTCAGTATTTTGCTAAAATTAAAAATTTCTTTGTAAATTTTTATTTTTGAATGACTGTAACTTTTTTGAATTAAAAGATTTTGAAGTGAAATAAATTTTGTATAATTTTGTGGATTCCATACTATTAATGTTAAAAATGTAAAATCACTGAGTCATTCCGAAATTTAAAAAAAAAATTTTTTTTAAAAAGGTTCAAATTTTCCGAAAATCTCCTACTTAATAGAGCATAACTCCTGCCAGTCAAAAGCAGTCAGAAAAAATCTTGCACTCTTCTATAGTCCGAACCCTCCCCTATACTTCTATATCCCATTGTACACCCGCCAGTTTCTGCCCGTGTGCACCAGAACAATTTTTCTAACCCAAGTTTAGATATTTTCTGCAAAATTTATTAATACAAAAGTTGTCCACTATGTGGTTAGGATATATTAAGTTTGAGGTGATGTTTGTAACTGCCAAAAATATTGGACCTTTATCCATCTTTTATTATACGGATCGACTCAAAAACACTTTCTGAGTCGATTAAACGATGTCCGTCCGTCCGTCTGAGTGTTATAAATACAAAACTTGGTCGTACCGGTGCACCGCGGTGTATTTTTTTGCGTATTGGTAGAGTTGTCAGGAGTTATTATATACTTATAAAAAAGGGTTGAGCTATAATGCGCTTAATTGTTACAGGTACATTTACATACATATGTAGGTATCTTTCAAAAACATTAATAATCTGAATTAGAGTTATATAGTTTAAGTACCTGACAAAATGGGAAACAATTTAAATAACAGGTAAATGGTAAAAAAAAAACTATTGCCCTTTAAGATTTGAGCAGGTATGCTTCACCTTTTAAAAGGGGTTAGGGTGTGGGTTTTTTATGCTTCTAAAAGTGGTAATAAAAGATAAAAATTTGTAAATGGTAAAAAAACTATTGCGACATAGCCCTTTAAGATATGCTTCACCTTTAAAAAGGGGTTAGGGTGTGGGTTTTTCTGCTTCTAAAAGTGGTAATAAAAGATAAAAATTTTTATTTTACATAATTGCAAGAAAGAGTATTTATAATAATGTTTCCACAATTATTATTCATTACAAGTTGTGCAATGGCTAAGTACTGTTACAGAGATCTGGCAGATATTTATTTTCAACGAAATGATGTAGACAATGTAATTTTGCACATAGTGAGCAACGACTTCTTTAAGAATTGTAACCTAGAAGACATTGAAATGCACAAAGGAAAAATTACTAATTTTGTATCGAATTTGAATAGACGGTACATTGAATGCTCTCATATCAAGGCAAAGAAGTACAAACGTTACCAAGACTGGTTAATAAAGGAACTAATTTTTGAGAGTGCATCTACAACTGCCAACGAAAGTGGAAAAAAGGGTCGACCAGCAAAACCAATTGACGGATGTAGTGAAAGATCTCGAAGGCGCAAGCTGGAGAATATCAATGAAGAAATTTCTCAAAGAATTGTTAAGGATTCATTTTTGCACCAAATTCAACCAACCCAAAATAAAAAAAAAGCCACACACATTTTCCTTAAAAATAGCTATCCCAGTAGGATAATCAGAAACCTAATACACAAAAAGAAAAATATCATAAAAGACACAAATAACACCACAGACAAACAACCCATAACGTACATAAGTGTACCATATAATACCATCACTGACAGAACAAAAAATAATGACACCAATATTTAATAACAATAACATAAAGCTAGCGCACATACCCAACCACACACTAAACAAACTATTCACAAAAATAAAAACAAGAATAGAAACTAAAGTTCAACTACAAATGAAAATGTATTTTAAACCCTCCGAAACTTTCGGTCCAGAATTACGTTTTATAGCAAAACTTAAAGGCTAAAGTCTCATCTACCAGACAAAAAAAACCGCATATCAAAATTCCAATCCAATCAAAAGTTATAGATTTTTCACCGACTTCTCGTCAAATGGTCCACTGTGCGACGGTGAACTACCTCTAAAATTAATTAAATTTTCTGTCAACCATTATTTAAGTTTATTTCACTTTCGATTAATAGATTCATAAAGTTTTTGAATTGCAATGTGTATCATTACTTATAGAAGGATAATAAGCTCATATAATGTATAACATTTTATTTGAAACCCATGGTATCCGAATTTAGCAACTTTCTAAAAAACTAAAAGAATTTATAATATTATTTGAAAACATGTATAATTTCCAAGGTTCAGAAAATACACACATGAAACACACAATGTTCTGTTCAAAAGCAGCCAACACATATATTTATTTTCATATCAATTATGTGCGTTTCTAAATTTTCTACGGTGCCCAACACAACCATGACTGTGTTCGTTTTAATATTTCGTTATTTACACGAACATTTTTGTATCATATACTTTTTGTTTCAATCACACATAAAGCACACATTTTTGAGTGTTGCTTTATTTGAAGTTCATGTTCAGTGAAAAAAAACACAGAACATGTACAATAAACAGGTTCGAGTTCAGTTATATTTTAAGTCGTGTTGTGGCTCGTGTAGTAAGAAAAAACACAACATGTACAATAAACAGGTTCGAGTTCAGTTATATTTTAAACACGACTTAAAATATAACTGAACTCGAACCTGTTTATTGCACATGTTGTGTTTTTTCTTACTACACGATCCACAACACGACTTAAAATATAACTGAACTCGAACCTGTTTATTGTACATGTTCTGTGTTTTTTTTCACTACACGTACCAGAAGATGAACTTCAAATAAAGCAACACTCAAAAATGTGTGCTTCATGTGTGATTGAAACAAAAAGTACGTGATAGAAAAATGTTCGTGTAAATAAGGAAATATTAAAACGAACACAGTCATGGTTGTGTTGGGCACCGAAGAAAATTTAAAAACAAACATAATTGATATGAAAATAAAAATATGTGTGTGTTGGCCTAAGTTATGTTTGTTTACATATATGTACGAGTTTTTTATTCAGTGTGTGTTTTTTTCTGAACTCTGATAATTTCAGATTATTTTTGATTAATATCGCTGTACCACTGGCTCTTATTGAATCAGCCTTTATCTTTCTTTATTATTTTATAATTCGTGAACTAAATTTAATGTTTAGGATTAAGATTAGTTTTGTTTAACGATGTTTGTTTAGCACGATGTTGGGATTGTGTTTATTACGCAAATGTTGAAGGTCATATACGCAAATGTTGAAGGTCATACCTTCCACTTATATATATAAGGGACAAATAATATGGCATTCTTATAAGTAAGTGCATACAATTTAAGGTTCCAAATAACGGGAACATATATCTCGGTTAAAATATCAAAAATTAGATCTTAATATAAAAATCGTCTGAAGCTCTTATCAAAAAGTTTGAAAGTTTTCGATAATAAAAACTTGAATTTAACTAAGCTTAATTTAATTGACATCACACAAATTCGCAAAAAGCTTTGATGTTTATTCCTTTAAATAATTCTACACTTGCTTTGGTTCTATTGACAGCCATGTATTGTAAGGGATTTTATTATGTTTCTTTTTACCGAATTAAAAGCTACAAATAAAATTAGATTTTTGGTTACCTGTCAAAATTTTTGGAAACCCTAACGAAATTCTCGAGATTATAAGCTTCTGTTTATTTTTTTTTTTGTTATGAAATTGAAAGGTTTTAAAATACACCCATTCTCTAAATTTATAATTTTCACTTGTCCGAATTTTTATTTGTGCTGAAACGAACAACGGCTAATTGATGTTCATGTTGTTAGTATTATGTTACCACTGTATCATTCAGTAACAAACATTTTTAAACAATAAGTTAATACCTATTCGTATACACACAAAAAATCTGGGATAAAAACATCAGTTTGTTTAATTTAATAAAACTATAACATAATATAAAACTGACATATTATTGTATGTACTATGTATGAGAAGTTGTTGATGATGTTTATTATCCGGTGATCATAAGTGTGCTTGTTTGACTTATGAGCACAAATAGAGCATCATCATCACTACTATCAATACATCCCCTAACCATAGAGAAATATGTTGTTTTGTGTGTAAAAAGTGCATTTTTGACATTAAATTGTAAACAATAACGCCTTTTCATGGAATATAATAAAATACCTTTCATACGTATAATTGTTTTGATGTTAAGCAAAACACACAAAAAGTCAAGGGTCCTTAGAAATGATCCCAGAATCCCAATTACAATATATTGTATTCTTTTTTTTTTGTTATTTGACAATTTACTCTTAATTTTTATTTTGGCAGTTGTAGTTTTTTTTTTTTGTGAATTTGTTATAAAACAGCATGAATTGACACCAAAAGGGTGTGTTTTTTTAATGGTATATTTAGGGTTTGATAAGTCAATATTTAACAACAAGTGAGCATAAATGGGATTTCATATTTTGCAAATTAAATTAATTAAATAAATCAATTTAAAATTAATCGTTAACATTGACAAGAGCAATAAGAGTGATGAGATATAAAATCACCAAAATCTGATGATGTACATTCCTTTTAAGAGAGGAAGTTTATGAACTCAACTGATCGATTTTCCCCTCCGAATTTGATAAAATTTGTCAGGATTGTTGTATATCATGAAAAAATTTATTTTTAACTATTTAAGATCACGAACTCGTTAAGGCTTTGTTTAAAAGGCAGTTATATTACCTTTAAAATAACATACTACACGATTGTTTTTAAACAATTTCACAGGTCATATTCGCCACCTTTGGTTTAGGTGGGGGGTATCAGAGGTTTGTCCAAGCCGAAGCTAACACTCCTACTTCTATTTAACAAGCCTTCACTTTCATTTTCGCAATTTATATTTTCGCATTTATATACAAATTTAATGTTTTTTATCAAAGTTAACATATTATTGCATCGTGCAACAGTTCTTTTTGAACCTATAGAATTCGATACTTGTGACCTTCTCCGAGAAAAGGGACCTAGTGTGTCAAAAAACGGGTTGTGTCAGAAACGGTGGATTCTGGTACCTAAAGGGTTGTAGAAACTTTAAATGCGTTTTTTTTTCAAAACTTTATTTGGAGAAGCTCACATATGCATTAAACTAGAAACCATATGTAATTAAACTGCGTTCTCAGTTATTCATTTTCACATTTTTCGTTTGTTATAAATGACATTCCAAAGGATATTCAAATTATTAAATGCTTGTGCTACGTAAATACTTATGTATATGTGAGCTGTGAAGAATTTTCAAATACTTTGCAGTATACATGTATCATACGTGTGCTAGCAAGTGAAAATTATCCAACTTACTTTATGCGTTGCTCAGGTATATCACCCCCATTGGTCAGATAGCGCACACTTTTGGTTCAACTACTTAAATAAAACTAATTTTCACCACATTTCAATACTTTTGTTCTCATAATAGTCCAAATATATACATAAATATATACATAATAGTCCAAATATATCTCTATTTTTTTTTTTACTAATATTTCTGTTTATTTATTTGAAAATTAAATAATGAATTGAATATGCTATTTAATTTTTTTTATTTATTTATATAAAAAAGTTTTTTGATAGAAGCAAAATATTTTAACTATTTTATTATTTTTATTTATATATGACGACATTTCAACCTAAAAATTTAAGTTTTTATCGATTGAATAAACAACACAAAAATGGTTGTCGTTTAGATAACAACAACAGCTGACTTTAACAATAGCGAATATCGTTTAAAAATTTTACTGATAATATAGCTTTTCTTTTTTTTTTAACGATTCGACTATCGTTAAAAGAAGTTACTGAAAAGCTATTGATTTCTCCTGAATGCCAATATTTTTTTTTAATGTAAACATTTTTTAAATGTAAACATATTTGGTGTTTTTTTTTGGAATTTGATGCGATTGATGTCTTCTAAATTTAAAATTATTATTTCCGTCGTTTTGATATGATTTTCTGAAATTCAATTAATATTTTATCTATATATATAAAATTGAATGTGTGTTTGTTTATTTGTTTGTTTGTGTGTACCTTATAGGAGACCAAACCTCTGGACCGATCTTCCTGAAATTTTCACAGCATTTAACTGGGACTCTGGCATGATTAATAGGGTACTTTTTTTTGACCACGCCCACTTTTACGCCCACTTTTTTAAAATTATGTAATTGCTCCCATATAGTTTTTAACAGATTTACTTCAAATTGTATACACATTATACTCCAGGCGAGGTAGAAATAAACATTTCTTACGCCACGCCCCCTTTCACGCCCCTTTTCACGCCAAATTTTGTTTTAAAGTTTTAAACTTTTTTTTCTCTGTACAAATTTGTTCCTTCCAACGGATTTTTTTATTTGGTAGTATATTGCTCTTAATACTGTTAACGTCGCCATATAACTATGAACCACGCCCATTTCACCGCCCCCGTTTTTTTTACTTATACCACTAACAATGTTTGCTATACAAAATAGTTTTTTTGTAATATGTATTTATCTAAAGTTTTATACACTTTTTATCTACAGGTAAGGTAGCCATACATTTTTTTATTACCAAGTCCCCCTTTTTCGCCCCATTTTACCTTAAATCATAATTAATCTGCTTTCAATCTATCTATATATATAAAAATGAATGTGTGTTTGTTTGTGCTTTATAGGAGGCCAAACCAAAGAAACGATCTTCCTGAAATTTTCAGAGCGTGTTACTGTGACTCTGGAAGGAATAATATGCTATATAAATTTTTGATTGGACAAAGGGGCGGTGCCACGCCCATATAACCCAAAATTTGAAAAAGTCATATCACGGGAATTTTTTTACCTACAGCAGTCATATTTGGTACATATGGTATTAGCATGAATAGAAATACATACAAGAAGAAAAGTGGGCGGGGCCACGCCCCTTTTCAAAAAAATAAAAAATCGTAATATCTTCTAAACTACTGGAAGGATCGTCATGAAATTTTCACAAAAGGATATTTTTGCGAAATAATAAGACCTTAGCTATATAAAGTTGTTAGTGGGCAAAGGGGCGTGGCGTATATATAAAAACGTTGATGCATTTGATTGTAACGAATGATCTCCGGAACCATAAGAGCTGTCGAGGTAGGATTTCCAGCATAGGTTCGGTTCGAGCTCTTCTGTGTTTTTTTTTTAGTTTTAACCCTCTAGCTGGCGTTGGGGTCAAGTTAAAAACAAAAATTTTTACTTTCAGCGCGATTTGACTGCAATTCAGAATGAACGTATGTTTCGTCATAAGAAATTTTTGTATGTATAAATGGACCCGATAGGTGGCGCTGGGTAAAGTTATTTCGAATATTCTTATTTATGGTGTGATTTTAATGAAACTAAGAATGTACATATATGTATGTTAGAAACATTTTTTTATTGGACCCGGTAGATGGCGCTGTCGTTCGAAAAATAATGAGTTGTCAAATTTATATAAATTTTAATAAATAAACTCACAAACGTTTTTATATATAAATATTCTAACGAAAAAGAAGGAAAAAGCCGCTACATTATTGCATGGTGGCCGCACAGCTCATTCAGCACTCAAATCACCGTTAAACGTACAAAAAAATGAGAATGCCGTCTGTAATATCAAAAAACATTCCGGTATGGCAAAAGTTCTGCAAAAATGCAGTATTTTTATTTGGGATGAATGTACCATGGCTCACAAACATTGTGATTTGATTTGATAAAAGATTTGAAAGGCAATGAAAGATTTTTTGATGAAGCTCTCATTTTATTATCTGGAGATCTTCGTAACACATTTTATATAGGTATATACAGATTCTAACTAAAATAAAAATTCATTGAGGGCAAAACAACGTTTGCCGGGTCCAGCTAGTAATTTATAATTGGAAATTTTAATTCTAAAATTTGAATGGAAAATTTAACAAGTGCAATTTTGTATTTATATGAATAATAATGCTTTCGTAATTATAAACAATTTTTAAAAATTAGATGTAATCGCAATCAGATATTTTGTAGGTAAAGCAGAATAATAATTCTATATAACTATGTAGAACTGTTTTGAAAGCAAAAACCTCATTGATAAACTCGGTAACTCTGTTTTGTAAAGAAACAAAAAGTTAATACATATGCCAAACTTATGTTCATATTTGTAAAAGAATAATAAAAAAACGTATGAAATAAAAGACCAGCCCGTGTATACTCTCAACATTGTTCTGTATGATATCTATTTGAAAATAATGACATTCATGTTAAAATAGAAATAACTATTGCAAAGCTAATTGGAAAAAAAATTGTGGCACCATCTACTGCGGCATAGTCACGCTGAGCAAAATGAAGTGACACTCTGTTAATGCAAAATAAATGTATTTCCCCCACAACAAAATATTGCAGAATTTTATGAAAGTAAAATAATATACCGATTTATTTCTAACATGCAGTTATTATGGATATACATTAGGGCGGGTCGATTTGTAGGGAGTGAAAAAATTCACCAATTTCCCTATGATTTCCGTATTCTATGGGTTATTCCATGAAAATTTGCCGAAGGAACCATACCTCTATCGTTAAAATCGAGTCCCCTACTTTTTGTTGGTAGATTTTTTCCCAAATTGACGTTCGTGGTGAGCTCATTTTGATCAATTTACAAAAAAAATCTCCAACATTGGTCCAACGGTTCAAAAGTTACGGGCATTTTTGTCCAAATTTTGGAGCATTTTTCCATTTTTTTCATGATTTTGTCCAAGAATATTACTTTCATGGCCATTTTTTTGGCTCAATCCATTATTTAATTCAATTTACAGTTCAAAACGAAGAGTTTAAGCCCAAATTTATCGAATTCGGTTGATTAATTCATGCGATATTGCTAAAACAAAATAACACATACAACCAAATTTTTGATTTTTTTCCCTATTATCAAAAAAAAAATATTCAATTTGAGTGTAGTAAAAGACAAAATGTGAAAAAAACATTATTTTTTCTGAAACTCTTGTTTGCTTTCAAGTCTGGGTGTTTTCGTACGGCTCTCTAATGTCGTCGCCATAGCGCCTTCTACATTCTTTCCTGCAACTCGTTTAGCAGTGGCAGCCAGCAATTGGACATGTCTTTCCGTTCCTTGAATGTGTAAAGGAATTTGTGGATCATCGAACGATGGCACTTCGTAATTTAAATATCCCTCCAAATGTTCATACGAATAACTTTGCGTAAACGGTGGTTCGAATAAAATGGTATCGTCATTTAAATCAATCATATTTGTACATTCCGTACAATTAAAGTTTATAAGAGATTTTTTATAAACTCTAAGTTCCGTTGGGTCGACAATATCTCTTCGGTAATGTAAAATCTTCTTTATAGCAATGTTTCGTTTTTCCATTCTATCATCAAACAACATAGATAGTAAGATATTTTCTGAGTGTGCAAAATATGGATTATCTTGAATTACTGTATTTACAACTCCAAGTAAATTCGGTGGTAAAAATCGTGTCCAAGTAATAAATTTAAAAAGTAATGTACTACCGTATGCGGCAGAGCTATAATACTTAACATTGAAATACATTGGCGTGTATACTTTTATTATATCATTAGCCAGAATTTTTAAATTTTCAGTTGGATTATTAGTTGTCACATACAACCGTAATAATCTATTGGCTTTGGTCAGCCAACGAGAATGTGCAATTGGCCCTGGTTTTATGTGAGACAAATCCGCAGGAACCACACCATTAGAAATTGCATTGGCCATTAACGTCAAGTACCTCGAATCAGTAGATAATTCTTCTGGATTTAAATCACCAGGAGGCATATTTTCCAAAGCGATTTCCTCATAATCGGTTACCACCTGAAAAGAAAACATAAAAGCTAAAAAATAGAATATAAAATGGTAAAGAATCAGCTATAAAAATTACATACCGGAAGATTTTCACAATCAGCAATTTTTGAGCTCAACTTTCCGGTCTAAAGTGTCAAACAAATGTCTAAACGGAAGCTCGTTAAAGTGCAGAAGACACACAAACCAGTGCAGTGGTCTCTTTAACTGTTTTTCGAATAGTCGCAAAATTCCACCGTGTACGCCAGTATTTGTTGGTTCACCATCAGCGCATATGGCAATTAATGAATCGAGAGACAATTGTTTTTCTTGGAAGAATTCGATCAATTTGTTGACATTGCTTGTGTAGCCTATCAATTGAGATTTTGGTTCCCTCAAAACAACTAGATCAGGTTCTTTAACCATCCTTGGATGCAACTTCTCATCAGTTTTTTCTACAGTTAGAGCATCATTTTTCCTGCCGTCGAATGAAAATGATATCAAATTCGAGCCATCATACCGCTTACGAAGTGCGTCTTGTCTCCATTTTTCTCTTTCTCTACGAAGTTTACTTTTATCCATGATGACAAGATTGTCATGAGCATCTTTTACGCCCAGGTCTTCCATCAGAGCTGTTGCCAATGCTGATCCCATTCTATCATGCACACCAAATCTGTCACACATCATTGCATAATTTTTAGTATTGTATCTGGTAGTGTATGTTTGTGGTGGTAGAACTAATTCTGAACCTCCTCTCACATCAACTTCCATTTCGTCATAATGTGGTTCGTATGTAGGATCGTTGCTCACTGGGATTGTTGGAATAGTCGTTGGTATCGTCTCTTCACTTCCACTATCGTGTTCCGGTATCGTTTGTATTCTGTCATTATATTGATCGCGCATGAAATCTTTTAAGTTTTCTGGGATAGATCCACATGAGCAGTCGTTTTCTTTCAAGTTGCATTTACATTTTCCAATGTTGAATAATTGGTTTGTTGATTCTACGAATTTTTTGAACTCTGTTGCGCGTTTTACTCGTTGTTTATCTGCATTACTATATGCGTCAAGCAAATTATTCAATTTTCTAATAATGCTACCTTTGAGTATAAGTTCAATATTAAGTTGATTCCAAATTTCTAACAATCTGTCTGCTACTTGGGGAGTAAATCTTTTATACGAAAACATTTTGCTTTAGGCTTTTGAACGTTCGGCCAAGAAAATATAGTACTTCAATATATTTCGTTTAGTTGACAGATTAATATCAGGTAATTCACAGGCCACGCCAAAAGAAAAAACATCATGAGTGACCAAATGTTGCAAACTACTGCGTTGGGTATCTGTTGGATTTTGCGATGAACCAGGCTCTGAATCCATTTTTTAAACCGTCACTAAAAGAATAAAATATGTTTTTCATAGAATAATAATATAACTATTAACTATAAAAGTTAGCAATGTTTTTACACTTACCTTTAAATCTTTTCTAAATTTCAAAATAGTTTGATTATTTGTTAGTTATTTCAAGTAACACTTCACTGAAATGACGCTCAAACAAAACTAGCATACACTGGAATCACCACCCCGCCAACTACAGCTGATTGTTTCGTCCAATTAGAATTGCTGTGTATTTGTTGTTGTCAAAATGACGTCAGCGAAGACTTATTCTTTATAAATCGTATGCAAACAGTAAATGACTGGCATCATCTTTATCTCTATCCTTCTTGCAGTGGAATATTATAAACAAACAAAAATAAAGAAGTCTATCGTAAGGTTCGTAAGCTTCGTAAGTCAAAAAAATTGAGCCAAAAAAATAGAAATGAAAGTAATATTCTTGGACAAAATCATGAAAAAAATGGAAAAATGCTCCAAAATTTGGACAAAAATGCCCGTAACTTTTGAACCGTTGGACCAATGTTGGAGATTTTTTTTTGTAAATTGATCAAAATGAGCTCACCTTTCCAACGCCATTAAACCCGATCGACCGATGGCCCTACTGGCCATTAAACCCGATCGACAGTTTTTGAGTTATGGATGTGAACGTGTAGGTAATATTTCATACGAACGTCAATTTGGGAAAAACTCTACCAACAAAAAGTAGGGGACTCGATTTTAACGATAGAGGTATGGTTCCTTTGGCAAATTTTCATGGAATAACCCATAGAATACGGAAATCATATGGAAATTGTCGAAAAATAAATCGACCCGCCCTAATATACATACATATATAGAATATATGTATATTACTTGTATTATTTAATATGTGTATGTATGTATGTATATGTAAATATTACACACAAAAAATACAACATCAAACGTTATTTTTGTGTTTTTCTCTTTAAATAAATTAATACATAAAAATTGTTTCTGCTAAATTTACATTGTTTTTTTTTTATTAACAACTAGGTATTTTAGCATTATTTGCTTTGGATGCTGGTGAAATTTTACCACCTTTATATTAACTCGTAGTGTCTGCTTGTCGAAAAAATTTTGGATCGATTTTAACCCCTTTCCCATGACCCAATCGATTTGAAACTTTGCAGGCAGGCTCGTGGCAATGACAGAAATGATCTAGTAAATTTTTTTTAGTGATGCCAAAACAATGGAAACTTTTAAATTTTTCTACCAGAGTTGATAAAAAAAAAATGTACAAAGTTATGGATGTGAACGTGTAGGTAATATTTCATACGAACGTCAATTTGGGAAAAAATCTACCAACAAAAAGTAGGGGACTCGATTTTAACGATAGAGGTATGGTTCCTTTGGCAAATTTTCATGGAATAACCCATAGAATACGGAAATCATATGGAAATTGTCGAAAAATAAATCGACCCGCCCTAATATACATACATATATAGAATATATGTATATTACTTGTATTATTTAATATGTGTATGTATGTATGTATATGTAAATATTACACACAAAAAATACAACATCAAACGTTATTTTTGTGTTTTTCTCTTTAAATAAATTAATACATAAAAATTGTTTTTGTTAAATTTACATTATTTTTTTATTATTAACAACTAGGTATTTTAGCATTATTTGCTTTAGATGCTGGTGAAATTTTACTACCTTTATATTAACTCGTAGTGTCTGCTTGTCGAAAAAATTTTGGATCGATTTTAACCCCTTTCCCATGACCCAATCGATCTGAAACTTTGCAGGCAGGCTCGTGGCAATGACAGAAATGATCTAGTAAATTTTTTTAGTGATGACAAAACAATGGAAACTTTTAAATTTTTCTACCAGAGTTGATAAAAAAAAATGTACAAAGGGTTAGTTTTTATTATATTATTACCACAACGATCACAAAAACAACAAGTCCAGCTATGACAACAATACAACATTTAGAATAACTGGACCTGTTCCACCGATTTTAATGATTTTTGAAATAGAAATCTTCCCATGAATTTGGTGAATCATTCTCACTAAAAATGATCACCTTAGATATCCTATTGAGGGCGTGATCGTGACAAGAACAACATAGAAAATTATATTTTTTCAAGACTTTTTTAGTTCTTCATTCAGATCTCGGGCCCTAATTGACCGATTTGGACGATTTTAAATAGCAAACTTCTCAGGATATTAGGGAATCATTTTTTATGCCAACGATCACCCTTGCTGCCCGATTGATGCCGTCATCGTGATTTCCACAGACGGACATTGCTATATCAACTCCGGTTGTTATAAGGATCACAAATACATATATATATATTTTATGGGGTCCAAAATTTGTTTTCTAATTATTACAAACGGATTGACAAACTTATATATAATATATCCTCTGCACACTGGAGTAGAGGGTATAAAAATGTTAACTGTTAACTTTGTTCTCCACGTAAATCACTCTTTACCAACTGTCTATTTTTAACAATATTTTTCAACTTCGATGGAAAATAAATTTTTTTTTCATTTATGGATAATAATTTCAAAGCATAAAAACGTTGAAAAAGAAGCATAAAAAATATAAAATTGTTTTTGTGGATGAAAATTTGAAATTTTTCAAAAAAAAAAATTACAAATTATTTTATTTAAAATTTTTGGGACATTTGGTTTTTTGCGTTTGGCATCCCTAATTTGAACCAGTGTTCACGATGACTTCAAAATTTGACTTCATGGTATGCAAAGTAAAACTCAAAAAAATTTAAGTTCGATAATAATTCCCAGGTAGAAGTATTTGGAATCAATAAATGAAAATATATTTTATTAACATAATTAAATTCAAAATTAAAAGTTGGCATCACTGGGTTAGATTTTGTATTGTATTGTGTTATTTTGTGTTACCACAAAATCTAATAGTGAAAAATGTAAAAATAAAATAATTAAGATTTAATTCTCTATGTTTTCCAAATATGGCAGTATTTTATCAAAAAAATTGAGAGAGCTTTATAGACCAACTCTTGAAATAAACAAAAATCATCTGTTAAGCGGATCAACCCAAAGACAATTTCAAAAATTTAAAAAAATATGGAAGTAAAAGAACGCAGTTTAAGCAAATCTTAAATGTACATCGTTGGCAAGCACCTAAAATAATATATATGGTCAAAAACGCAAAAATGTCAACCGCGGCAAGAAATTTGTTTTCCTAAATGTTGGAATTTTTTTAATATTTTTTAAAATAATGGACTTTTAACAGTCTGGTAACAATAAGAAATTTTAAAAAATTGTAAAAGATTTTGATATTTGAGCATGTTTTGCAAGAAATAGCAGATGGCAGAAAAATGGAAGGAAATGAAGGCTGCGGCAAAAAGGTAAATAAAATTATAATGTGAGTGTTATTTTTGTTTCTATTGCACTTTTCCTGAAAAAAATTCCTTACTTAAACTAACCCAAGGAATAAATTCCAAGGCAGTATTTTGAGTAAGCTAAAAAAGGCTTGTGAATAGTGCCGCAGATTTCATGTAACGTGGCAGTTCGAAAAACATAATGTTTCTTTTTTTCGACATACGTCGTTAAAAAAAAAGTTATAAAATCTATTTCTTAAAAGAATTTCTGGTATTTATTTCGATTTATATTCATATTTTGCAAAAATAGTTACAGTTGCTAAATTATTAGCAATTTAATGTGTGTAACGTGGCAGTCTTTGTCCCCAATATGAGCAATTTGCTTAGAATACAGTTTTTTAAAATATTAACAGGTTCGTTTAACAAAACCAGCAAAAATACAAATTATATCAACAAACTGAAAGATAACGGAAAGTTTGATGAATATAAAAAGAAAAGAGCAGCAGCTTAGCGGGCATACCGTTTAAAGAAAAATAATGAGGAATGTAAACTAAGTCAAGCAAAATTAAATACAGTGGTTGAGGATCTTCGCGCAATAATAAGAGAGCGTGTTCGGAAACACAGAGAAGGTATAAAGGCAAAGAAGGAGAATGAACCTGTGGTATCCCTTGACATGATGGAAGGCTAAAGGGCCAGGCAAACATTGGGAAAAGCTGTTAAAAAAGTTAAAAAAGATCTGCCTTCCTGTCCAAGGAAAAAAAAGAAGTTCTGGCTGCAATAGTTTCCAGCATAGACAAAAGCGGTGAAATTAATTTATCTAATGCTCTAACTGAAAAGCCGACTAAGAAACTAACAAATGTTGATCCATTAAATTTGGTCATAAAAAGCTTCTTCGAGAAAGATGACATTTCTCAGTTTCACCTAAAGCCCGAGACGTGAAATCTTTCATTGCGGATGGGCAAGAAGTTCGAATAGCTTTAAGATATATGGTCTTAAGTTTGAGGAAAGCTGACGCATTAT
Source organism: Cordilura impudica (assembly GCA_963682025.1). Lineage (NCBI taxonomy): Eukaryota > Metazoa > Arthropoda > Insecta > Diptera > Scathophagidae > Cordilura > Cordilura impudica. The sequence goes on along the minus strand of OY821520.1, from coordinate 176,856,118 downwards.
TTGAAGAAGAAAGAAATGGTGCGGAAAAAGGTAAGTATGTGTGAGAAATTGACCGATTTATATGCATGGTTCTTCGTTTAAGAGCTGTACGCAGCTTGTTAAGGAATCTTAACAGAAAATTTTAATATATTTCTTAAAGAAAAAAAAGCACAAAAGTACCTTTCAGTGCAACGCTAGCAATCACCTGTTTTCTGTCAATTATTAAGAATTGTGAAATTGAAAACAAATCAATTCTTCGGTTCTGCTTTATTTGGCCTGCTAAACGCTTTTTAAGCTCAGTATCAAAATTACCCAACCGCTTCTTGTTATATCCTATACAACTATGTGGTTTGGGTATAATGACTTTGTGCTGCTGTTTGTAACAACCAAAAATATTTGACCTAGACCCATCTTTAATTATACCGATCGAATCAGAATCACTTTCTGAGTTGATTTAACAATGTCCGTCCGTCCGTCCGTCCGGTCGTCCGTCCGTCCGTCCGTCTGTGTGTCCATGTAAACCTTGTAATCAAACTGCAGGTCGCAATTATGAATATATTTTGATGAAATTTGGTATGTAAGCTTTTATCGGCCATGGGATGAACGCTATTGAAATTGGTGAGAATCGGTCCATGTTCAGACCTAGCCCCCATACAAATTACCCCTATGAAATCGACATAAATTGCCATAAGATCCAAATTGTCATATAGATCTTACTCAAATTGGGTTTGTATGCGTTCATTACATCCATTAATGAGTAGTCCAAAAATGATCCCTTTGGCCCCATATAGAGCTGCTTCCCGATCTTCACTTAAATCTATTAAAAATAAAAATATTGCACTGATTCTTCTCAAATTTCGTTTGTATATATTTTTGCAAAATACAAGAGACTTTACCAAACATGATCAGGATCTGTCCATTTTTGGACCTAGTCACCATATAGATATATCATCCGATATGAACTTTTTCATATCTGCAGCCAAAAAAAATTAATAAAATCCCACTCAAATTTGGTTTTTGCTTATTTTCTATGTCCAGTTAGTTGGGCCTAAGAGATAGAGTTTCTAAACGCATGGTATAGGGTATCGTATAGTCGGTCTAGACCGACTATAATTTTCTTACTTGTTTTGCTTGTTTTTCTTTGCCGAATTTTGTTCGTTTTTTTCCATGTTTGCAACTGAAAAATAACTTAATTTTTTTAGCATATTACATTTTGTTTATGCTTACCCCTCCTGTCAAAATTCCGTTCAGAAAGAACGAAAAATTTGATATTCCTGCTCAAAGCCTGGGTTGCCTAACTTAATTTACGTCAAAAAAAAGTAGTAAAAACAATACTACTTTTTTATAAAGCTGCAGACTATCAGCAGAATTTTTTGGCAGAAAAATTCCTTAAGCATTTCTGAAGCGTTTTTTTATATGAAGTTTTTGATTCCTTAGCAAGCTGCATACAGGCCTTTAGAATATAAAAAAGTGTCACTTTTGTCGTCATATTTTGTTTTTACTTTTGTTAAGACTGTTGTGCGAAAGCACATTAAAGCATGGCATGTTATTGTTAACAGCGCACTAGAGTTTGTAAGCACATTTAAGCGCACCAATCCAGAATTGAACTGGAAGAATTTACAAGCAAAGACTTTGATAAAATAAATGAGCACTTAGGCACTACTCAAATATTTGCTAATGCTCAACAAGTTCCGAATATATTATCGGCTCATCAAATTCAAGAAATTTGTGGCAAGGCCGTTGCATACACAATCTGGATGCAAGGGTACCAAAATGCCTAAGTTTTCATGTTTGTATTCAAAATGTTTTAAAAGTCCAGAATAAGACTGTTTTTTTTTTTTTTGATATTGTTTACTGTTAAATAAAAAATAAAAACCAAAGTTAAAAATTGAGTGTTTATGTCAAATAGCCACATCCACTTTCTATGAACAAGTCCGAATATAAAGTATGTGTATTATAATCCAGGGGTGCTTGACTATACACTCTCCTTGCTTTTCGATTCTCTTTAATTGATATATTCGAACGATGTAACGTGGCAGTCCAACATGTAACGTGGCAGTCCGTACATTTTCGCGTTAAACTTTTTATTTCTGTAACTATATTTAAAAACTTAAACGCAATAATTCTTATTGAACCCTTTGCTATCACTTTTCAAGAAATGGTATGTATTCGTCTATTAAAGAGCAGAAATTTGGGAAAATGTAACTGCGCCTCAAATAGCCCTTCCAAAATTATGTAACGTGGCAGTCCAATTTAAGCGCTTATAACTTTTTTACCGTTTACATTATGAAAACACTTTCTTTACACAAAATTTTTAGTCTTGGGAGATTTGTTCTATGCATTAAAAAATAAGACCCAAAGTTGAATTTAAATGAGATAAATCAAAAAAACTACGTACGAATGTAACGTGGCAGTCCGCGTTTTTGACCATATGTACTCGTATATATGAGACGTAGTTTATCTGAATCATTTAATTGGAAGAAAACGTAATTATTCAGAAAAAAAATACGCAAAAGATTGTCTTGAAAGGAAATATACTGATTAACTTATGAAGAAACTATCACGTGGGATATCTCTACATTTTCGCAACGGTTTTGACCCGGAATAAAAAAAAACGAAACAAAAGAAAACTAAAGGCAAATATATTTATAAATTTAATATTTAAGTCAGAAACAAAATCAACCACTGTCATTACTAATGAAGACATCTCCGTAAATGAGAATAACAGCAACTTATTGAAGACATCAAGATATTTTACTACTCCATTGTAGCTATCTACATTGCGAGTATTTAAGACATTACCTAAAGGGTATTAAAAAGGAAATATTTATTGGTATGCATCCAGGACCTGATAGTATGGGCCAAACTGGGGTGAGTACAAACGAAATGTATACATACTAGAGCTTGTTTATGCTAGTGTTTAACAAATTTTTTAACAGGTACCTTTTGGCAATCTTGCTACAGTAAAACCATAATGCATTTACATGGCATAATCCAAAATCCACCACTAACTCACCCCCAAGAGACGTATTCAAGGCTTAGAAACAACCAGAGACGAGCCTAGTGGTGAAGACATAATGGATCTCTAGATACATTCTCTCAACAATGTTTTGTATACAATTTTTGCCCCTTGGAATTTTACGATTGCATGGGTAAAAATATAACACCCACTGAATATTGAAGGGTTCCTACAAAATTCAACTACGCGATGAATGTTTACGAACAATCTTTTACAGCTGGTCCAACTACAAATTGTGGTAGCTGTGGGTGATTATGTATTTAAATGTTTACAAAAATCTTATTTTTGCAAAAATAATTTTGCGTTTAGCCCATCCTAGTCCGAGGTCTTTAAACGATACAAATTGGCCAGAGAAAACCGTAAATTTTCTAAGATATGATAAATTATTAAAGTATTTTGAAAATTAAAAAAATTAATTTTAAAGTGAATCCTTAATAATTGAAGTGAATTTGTTGAATGAATTTTCCATTGTCATTTGTAAAATTTTATTTCTATTTGAATAAATAAATTTTTTTCAATAAAATTATTTTGAAACTTACATACTTTACATCGCTCGGAATAAAATAAACTCAGCTAGACCTTTGAAAAAACTTTCCAGTCTTCCATTGCGAATTCAAAGGTTGGTTTGTAGTGGTTGTTAGCACGGTTTAATTTGTGACATGAATTCCATTTTGTTGGAATTATAAAAGTGTATAATGCACTTATATGAACCATATGGACCTTTTTACCAATTAATGAGATTAATACGCATTTTCGGGGATAACACGAAATTTTAAAATTAAGCGCTAATATTAAAAAATAATCAGAATGATTTCACCAAATAGTGTAGGTGATTATTTATTTATTAAGAATTGTAAATAAATTTTAAGACGTCCCAAGAACAATCTGAATTCAATTATAATTTTTTTTTAAATTAAATCAAAACTTTTCAATACAAATCGATTTGAAACCCTCAGAGTGTATATACATATGCAGAGGGTATGCATCAGTTTGCGATTCCGTTTATAACGCATCGAAATAAATTCCTGAGCCCATAAACCATAAATTTTCTTGATCCTTATAACAAGAGACGTTGTTTAAAAAAAAAAATACATTTTTTGAAGTACCATTCTTCAAAAAGTATCTTTCTTAAAGTATCCTTTTTTTAAAATACCTTTTTAAAAAAGAACCTGGTTTTTTTAAGTACCTTTCCTTGAAAAGTATAATTTTTTTTTTAAAAAAGTACCTCGTTTTAAAAAGTACCTATTCTCTAAAAAATTTTTTTCTTAAAAAATAACCATTAAAATACATCTTTTCTTAATCAAGTACATTTTCTTTAAAATCTACCCTTTTTAAAAAGAACATTTTCTGAAAAATTATTTATTTAAAGTACTATTTAAAAAAAAAAATAGTCGGTCTAGACCGACAATATGATATACCATGGTTTAGAGACCCTAACTTTCGGTCCAACTATTTCGATATAGAAAATAAGCATAAACCAAATTTGAGTGGAATTGTTATTAATTTTTTTGCTGCAAATATTAAAAAGTTCATATCGGGTGCTCTATTTATATGGGGACTAGGTCGAAAAGTGGACCGTTCTTGACCATATTTGGTAAGGTCACTTATATTTTGATAGATTTAAGTGAAGATTCGGAAGCAGCTTATATGGGACCTATGAATAAGAATTGTCCTATATGGATTATTTTTGGACTACTAATTAATGGATATAATTAACACATACAAACCCAATTTGACTGAGATCTATATTATAATTTGGATCTTATGGCACTTCATGTCGGTTTCATAGGGGTCATTTGTATGGGGGCTAGGTCTGAACATGGACCGAATTTCACCAATTTCAATAGCGTTGAACCTATGGCCGATGAAAGCTTATATACCAAATTTCATCAAAATATATTCATATTTGCGACCTGTAGTTTGATTACAAGCTTTACATGGACACACAGACGGACGGACGGACGGACGGACATTGCTAAATCGACTGAGAAAGTGATTCTGAGTCGATCGGTATAATAAAAGATGGGTCTAGGTCAAATATTTTTGGTAGTTACAAACAGCAGCACAGAGTCATTATACCCAAACCACATAGTGGTATCGGGTATAAAATAAAAAGTAGTGTTTTCATAATTCTTAATCCTCAAAATCCTCATTCTTAACGCTCAAAATTATGCGGTATTTCAAAATAAAAGTTTCTAAAAATCTACGCAATTTTTGGCTTGCCATATAAATGTGCTTTTTTAAAAAAATACTTTAAAATAATTTACTTTTTATACCCTATACCACTATGTGGTTTGGGTATAATGACTTTGTGCTGCTGTTTGTCACTATCAAAAATATTTGACCTAGACCCATCTTTTATGATACCGATCGACTCAGAATCATTTTCTGAGTCGATTTAGCGATGTCCGTCCGTCCGTCTGTGTGGCCATGTAAACCTTGTAGTCAAACTACAGGTCGCAACTATAAACATATTTTGATGAAATTTGGTATATACGCTTTTATCGGCCATAGGATGAACGGTATTGAAAGTGGTGAAATTCGGTCCATGTTCAGACCTAGTCCCCATACAAATGACCCCTATGAAATCGAAATAAATTAACATAAGATCCAAATTATCATATAGATCTCAGTCAAATTGGGTTTTTATGTGTTTATTATATCCATTAATCAGTAGTCCAAAAATAATCCCAATAGGACAATTCTTATTCATAGGCCCCATATAGAGCTGATTCCCGATCTTCACTTAAATCTATCAAAAAACAAAAAAATTGCACAGATTTTTCTCAAATTTGGTTTGTATATATTTTTTCAAAATATAAGTGACTTTACCAAATATGGTCAGGGGCGGTGCATTTTTCGACCTAGTCCCCATATATATATATATGGCATCCGATATGAACTTTTTCATATCTGCAGCCAAAAAAATTAATAACAATGCCACTCAAACTTGATTTATGCTTATTTTCTATATCTAATTAGTTGGACCTAAACGCATGGTATAGGGTATCGTATAGTCGGTCTAGACCGACTATAATTTTCTTACTTGTTTTTTAAATCTAAATGCATAATAAATTATTTGCATTTTTCAAAGAATTGTAAGACATACCGATTATAAACATATTATGGTTTGCATTTTCCAAACTTCGTTGGTAACATCCTGTTGCAAAAAAACGTAAAGCTGCCAGAACCTTCAAGAATAAAGAAAAAATAAATGGTTGTAATTTTAAAACACGTTTTTGTCAGTAGAGATTGCCGTAATTCTTGCACCTCTCAATTGATCATCGAGCTGCGATTGCCGGAGTTAAACGGTACAGCTTCGAAAATTCCGTGGATGACAGATGGAAGGGGTTGTCCACATCTCGAAGTAAAGGATGATTTACTGATGGGGTCATTTCCGAATTTTTATTTGACAGATAATATCCCAAATATTTAAAAGCCATCACAAAATGGAACTTGACTATATATTTCTTAATTTTTTAAATGTTATTTTTTTTTATCAAAATTAAAACACTGCAATTAAATTTGTTGTTTTTAATTATTTTATTTTATTTATTTATTTAGTCTATGGAAATCAATCCTTACAGACAGTATAAGTAAATATGTAGTTAAAATTAACAAACCAACAAACCATCAGTATGACCATCAAGTTTATTTTTTTTTTGTCAAATAATGGTCTTACCCAATATGCTTAGGATCTGAACCAAAAGTGCGATCATTTTTCTTCATCCTTACTGAATGATATAGAACCTTTAATTTTTTATATTTTTCTATTGCTATAGGATAAATTTTCACTAGCAATTATTTATCTTCGACACATTATACAATATTTTAAATTTTATTTATACAGTGTTGTTACTTTTCGATTCATTTTTTTAACTTCTTACCTTTCTTATGTTATTCATTAAATCATCTTATTACACACAACTAGTTTTTCTTTATTCAACACATGTCGACAGAATGTGACATTACAACGTTAGAAATCGAAAAAAAAAATATCGTGAGAAAAATGCAACCCTTTAATTTACCTAAAAACCGTGTTCAAACTTTATAGATTTAGGATCCCAAAACCAAAACTGTGTATTGCTAAAAATTATCATTCAAGTTGCAAAAATAAAAAAATAAAGAGGAAATTATAAAAATGCGCCCTTAAGATATGTTATATATAACATAAGATACTATAAGGAAAATTGCAATTATAAAAGGCAGATGTGCATTTTTGTAGTTGGAACAACAATTGTAGATGCTGTGGTTAATAATTCTATAACAATAGAAGTGTTGATAAATAAGATTAAAATTCCGGACATCCCCAGAGAGTCGTCGTATATATTTTTAATCTTAATATATAAAAACGTTGGTGCGTATGTTGGTACTCTAATAACTGTTGAACCACTAATGCTAGCGACTTCGTATTCATACCATATGTTCCTTTGGTTCTCCGATTTGCATAACTTTTTTTTGTACCTGATAGGTGGCGCTGGGGTCGAGATTTTCCCAAAAAATTCATTTACGGTCCAATTTAGCTCAAATTCGCAACATATATTATGTACATAAAACTAAAGTTGCTGACAAAGTTTTTCACCTGTAGGTGGCGCTGGTGTTAAAATATTCAAGAAAACGTATATTTTTTTTCAGTCATATTCATAATATTATTAAATCGTGCTTTACTTTTGCCCGACACTCGGTATTAAAATTTAGATGCAATATAAAATCCAGATGTTTTCTTCGGGCCAGCAACGCGGACCGGACTCAGCTAGTTTTATATAAAACTAATTATATTCGAGACATTCGAATTATAGTCTTGAACAGAAGTTTCATGCACATAGTACAGGTATCTTCACAAGCTTCTTTGGTAATTCCCCTAATAGTTCCACTATGCATTAATTGTGGCCTAATCATCATAAAAGCGAAAAAAAGGCGTATTTTCATTATTTTTTTTTGAAGATATGAACAATGTTGGATTATTTATTTCTTATACACGTTATAGTCTAACATTTGGGGAAGCTCTGAAAATATTTTCAATTAAAAACTTTAATAAATAAGTCCGCGACAGCGTATCTCCGGAGGCGCCTCGACAAAAAGTTGTTTTGCGGCGAACATCACAATTCGTTACCGGATGATATGAAATAAAAAAATTCGAAATGCGATTAAAAGGTGACAAGCTTCCCGAGGTAAGCGAAGAGTTTTTTTATTTTTTTTTATTTTTGGCAGCATTTGAATTGAAAAACATAATTTTTGCTATACAATTTCTGTGAATTTGTTGTTAAAAAATTGGGAAGAAAATCGAAAATAAAAAACTTCGTGGTTATCTGGTGGTTTGTGTGTAGAAATAATGTGTGATGTTCACGGACTTCAAACATGTTATTTGCGAGAAAATCGATTTCAAGTGTGACCTCTCTTTAAAAATTTTTTTTTTCGATTTTTTTTCATAAATGTCTTCTAAAATCCTTCAGAAATAATGCCCTAAAAGGATTTTTTAAAATTCGAATCATTTTTGGAGTTACAGAGCTATATATGTATGTATACACATGCGCCGAGGTGCAGAAAATTCTTGTAATAAAACTTTAAATGCGTTTTTCTCGAAATCATTTTTTTCAAATTGGAGTGTCGTTTTTCTTGACGGCATTCTGTAGGTAATCACGTCAGTCAGGTCTAGGATAATTGATTTAATTTTACTACCGGGGGAGGCTTGGGGCAAAAAATCCCCAAAAAAGAAAATTTTTGTTTTTTTAACGCGTCATTTTGACAATTTTCGAAATATCCTAGTTCAGGACCTGCTGGACGTGATTACCAACAAAATGTCGTTTGCCGTATCGAATTTCGATACGACATCTGGTTCTCAAGAAAAACGACACCCCGTTTGCCTTCTCATTTTTACGCACCCCTTTTCTTCACTCTGTGAGTGGAGGATAAAAAACAAGTAGGAGTGTTAAATTCGAATTTTTGATACCCTCCAAGCAATATAAGGTACGGCTACCACTTTAAAACTGGTGCCGATACTGAAAATTTAAATCCGAATACAAATTAAATTTAAAGTTAAAAGTTTTAGTTAAACTTCTATTATAAAAAAAAAATGGCTAAAAAGAATTAATTACTATTTGAAAAATTTCATTATTTTTTTACTAGAGTAGAAAACCCCCTAAGTACTTCATAGAACGCCAATGAAATTCATTATTTAACACAGCCGGCATCATAATAATACCCAAAGATTGATCCCTATAAGCCTGTTTTGAGACCTTAGAAGTCATACGATAATTCAAAAAAAAAAAAAAAAAAAAAAATCGAATGATTCTTGGCTACAAATTATTAATATTAAAAGCGGAAATTTTAAAATAATATTATTTAATACGAAAAACAAAAAACAAGTAAGAAACTAAATAAACTAACATTTTTAATTTTTAGTTTTTAATATTAAATTTTTAGTTTCTAATTTTTAATTTTTAATTTTTAATTTTTAATTTTTAATTTTTAATTTTTAATTTTTAATTTTTAATTTTTAATTTTTAATTTTTAATTTTTAATTTTTAATTTTTAATTTTTAATTTTTAATTTTTAATTTTTAATTTTTAATTTTTAATTTTTAATTTTTAATTTTTAATTTTTAATTTTTAATTTTTAATTTTTAATTTTTAATTTTTAATTTTTAATTTTTAATTTTTAATTTTTAATTTTTAATTTTTAATTTTTAATTTTTAATTTTTAATTTTTAATTTTCAATTTTTAATTTTTAATTTTTAATTTTTAATTTTTAATTTTTAATTTTTAATTTTTAATTTTTAATTTTTAATTTTTAATTTTTAATTTTTAATTTTTAATTTTTAATTTTTAATTTTTAATTTTTAATTTTTAATTTTTAATTTTTAATTTTTAATTTTTAATTTTTAATTTTTATTTTTTATTTTTAATTTTTAATTTTTAATTTTTAACTTTTAATTTTTAATTTTTAATTTTTAGTTTTTAATTTTTAATTTTTAATTTTTATTTTTTAATTTTTAATTATTAATTTTTAATTTTTAAATTTTAATTTTTAATTTTTATTTTTTAATTTTTAATTTTTAATTTTTAATTTTTAATTTTTAATTTTTAATTTTTAATTTTTAATTTTTAATTTTTAATTTTTAATTTTTAATTTTTAATTTTTAATTTTTAATTTTTAATTTTTAATTTTTAATTTTTAATTTTTAATTTTTAATTTTTAATTTTTAATTTTTAATTTTTAATTTTTAATTTTTAATTTTTAATTTTTAATTTTTAATTTTTAATTTTTAATTTTTAATTTTTAATTTTTAATTTTTAATTTTTAATTTTTAATTTTTAATTTTTAATTTTTAATTTTTAATTTTTAATTTTTAATTTTTAATTTTTAATTTTTAATTTTTAATTTTTAGTTTTTAATTTTTAATTTTTAATTTTTAATTTTTAATTTTTAATTTTTAATTTTAGTTTTTAATTTTTAATTTTTATTTTTTAATTTTTTATTATTAATTTTTAATTTTTTATTTTTAATTTTTAATTTTTAATTTTTAATTTTTAATTTTTAATTTTTAATTTTTAATTTTTAATTATTAATTTTTATTAATTTTTAATTTTTAATTTATAATTTTTATTTTTTAATTTTTAATTTTTAATTTTTAATTTTTAATTTTTAATTTTTAATTTTTAATTTTTAATTTTTAATTTTTAATTTTTAATTTTTAATTTTTATTTTTTAATTTTTAATTTTTAATTTTTAATTTTTAATTTTTAATTTTTAATTTTTAATTTTTAATTTTTAATTTTTTATTTTTAATTTTTAATTTTTAATTATTAATTTTTAATTTTTAATTTTTAATTTTTAATTTTTAATTTTTAATTTTTAATTTTTAATTTTTAATTTTTAATTTTTAATTTTTAATTTTTAATTTTTAATTTTTAATTTTTAATTTTTAATTTTTAATTTTTAATTTTTAATTTTTAATTTTTAATTTTTAATTTTTAATTTTTAATTTTTAATTTTTAATTTTAAATTTTTAATTTTTAATTTTTAATTTTTAATTTTTAATTTTTAATTTTTAATTTTTAATTTTTAAATTTTAATTTTTAATTTTTAATTTTTAATTTTTAATTTTTAATTTTTAATTTTTAATTTTTAATTTTTAATATTTAATTTTTAATTTTTAATTTTTAATTTTTAATTTTTAATTTTTAATTTTTAATTTTTAATTTTTAATTTTTAATTTTTAATTTTTAATTTTTAATTTTTAATTTTTAATTTTTAATTTTTAATTTTTAACTTTTAATTTTTAATTTTTAATTTTTAATTTTTAATATTTAGTTTTTAATTTTTAATTTTTAATATTTAATTTTTAATTTTTAATTTTAAATTTTAAATTTTTAATTTTTAATTTTTAATTTTTAATTTTTAATTTATAATTTTTAATTTTTAATTTTTAATTTTTAATTTTTAATTTTTAATTTTTAATTTTTTAATTTTTAATTTTTAATTTTTAATTTTTAATTTTTAATTTTTAATTTTTAATTTTAAATTTTTAATTTTTAATTTTGAATTTTTAATTTTTAATTGTTAATTTTTGAATTTTAATTTTTAATTTTAAATTTTAAATATTTAGTTTTTAATTTTCAATTTTTAAATTTATATTTTTAATTTTAAATTTTTTATTTTTAGTTTTTAATTTTTAATTTTTCATTTTTAATTTTTTATTATTCGTTTTTCAATTTTCATTTTTAATTTATATTTTCCATGTTCCATGTTCCACTTTTCATTTTTTCTTTTTATTTTTTCATTTCCCATTTTCCATTTTTCGTATTTCATTTTTAAATTTTTAATTTTTAATTTTTAATTTTTAATTTTTATTTTAAATTTTTAATTTTTAATTTCTAATTTTTAATTTTTAATTTTTAATTTTTAATTTTTAATTTTTAATTTTTAAATTTTAATTTTTAATTTTTAATTTTATATTTAAAATTTTAAATTTTAATTTTTAATTTTTTATTTTTAATTTTTAATTTGTAATTGTAATTTTTCATTTTCCATTTTTATTTTCAATTTTCATTTTTAATTTTTCATTTTTCAAATTTCATATTTCATTTTCAATATTCAATTTTTCGATTTTCATTTTTCATTTTTAATTTTCCATTTTCCATTTTTCATTTTTCCTTTTTATTTTTATTTTCATTTTTAATATTTAATTTTTCATTTTCCATTTTTCTTTTTTCTTTTTTCATTTTCCATTCTCCATTTTAATTTTTCAGTTTTCATTTTCCATTTTTCATATTCCATTTTCCATTTTTCATTTTTCAATTTTCATTTTTCATTTTTAATTTTCCATTTTTCATTCTTCAATGTCCATTTTTCATTTTCCATTTTCCATTTTTCATTTTTCCTTTTTATTTTCATTTTTAATTTTTCATTTTCCATTTTTCAGTTTTCATTTCTCAATTTTCATCTTGAATTTTTCATTTTCCATTTTCAATTTTAATTTTTCATTTCTCATTTTCCATTTTTCAAATTTAATTTTTCATTTCCCATTTTTCGTTTTTCATTTTTAATTTTTCATTTTTCATTATAACTTTCTACGTATCAAATATTATTGTACAAACTATGCTAATTTTAATCCACTTCGTAGAATTTGTGATGAGTTTAATATGCTGTATCAGTTTGTTGATTTTAATAAAACTTTGGATATTGTGAGAAGAGATATTATATTACCCTTAAATGCATTAAATTAACTGAATTAAATAAATGTTATATCAATTTTGTTAAATGTTTAATTATATACATATATAAATTATAATATAAATGTAACTTTAAGTAGTCTGTAAGGATGATTCCATAGACTGAATAAATAAATAGATAAATAAATAAATAAATAAAAAATTTCCATTTTTCATTTTCCATTTTTCATTCTTCAATGTTCATTTTTCATTTTTAATTTTTCATTTTTCAATTTCCGTTTTTAAATTTTCATTTTTCATTTTTAGTTTTTCATTTTCCTTTTTCAATCTTATTTTTTCATTTTTCATTTTTCAAATTTAATTTTTCATTTTCTATTTTTTATTTTCCATTTTTCACTTTTCATTTTCCATTTTTCATTTTTCATTTTTATTCTTCAATTGTTAATTTTTCAATTTTCATTTTTCCATTTTTCATTTTACATTTTCCATTTTACATTTTCCATTTTTCATTTTCCATTTTTATTTTTCGTTTTTCATTTTCCATTTTCCATTTTCCATTTTTCATTTTTAATTATTTATTTTTCATTTTCCATTTTTCAATTTTCATTTTCATTTTTCTTTTTCCATTTTCGATTTTTAATTTTTCAATTTTCATTTTTCTTTTTTAATTTTTAGTTTTTCATTTTTCATTTTCCATTTTTAATTTTTATACCCTATACCACTATGTGGTTTGGGTATAATGACTTTGTGCTGCTATTTGTAACAACCAAAAATATTTGACCTACACCCATCTTTAATTATACCGATCGAATCAGAATCACCATCTCATTCGATTTAACGATGTCCGTCCGTCCGTCCGTCCGTCCGTCCGTCTGTGTGTCCATGTAAAGCTTGTAATCAAACTGCAGGTCGCATTTATGAATATGTTTTGATGAAATTTGGTATATAAGCTTTTATCAGCCATGGGATGAACGCTATTGAAATTGGTGAGAATCGGTCCATGTTCAGACCTAGACCTAGCTCCCATACAAATGACCCCTATGAAATCAACATATATTGCCATAAGATCCAAATTATCATACAAAACTTATTCAAATTGGGTTTGTATGTATATATTACATTCATTAATCAGTAGTCCAAAAATGATAGCTATTGGACAACTCTTAGTCATAGGCCCCATATAGAGCTGCTTCCCGATCTTCACCTAAATCTAACAAAAAAACAAAAATATTGCACTGATTGTTCTCAAATTTTGTTTGTTTATATATTTGCAAAATACAAGAGACTTTACCAAACATGGTCAGGATCGGTCCATTTTTGGGCCTAGTCCCCATATAGATATAGCATCCGATATGAACTTTTTCATATCTCCAGCCGAAAAAAATAATAAAAATCCCACTCAAATTTGGTTCATGCTAATTTTCTATATCCAGTTAGTTGGGCTTGAGAGATAGGGTCTCTAAGCGCATCATTTTTCATTTTCCATTTTTCATTTTTCTTTTTTAGTTTTTAATTTTTAATATATAATTTTTATTTGTAATTTCTATTAATTTTTAATTGCTTTATTGTGACATGTGCAGTATTAATATACACACAACTCTAATGACTTCAACAATACGAAGAATTACAACATATACAACATATCTTAAGAAAAACAACAAACACACGTAAAAAACACCAAAGTTTATAAACTGAAAAACGACTGAGCTACAGCACTTTTAAAACCGTTATTTTTGTGTAATTGAAAGTTTGGACATAAAAACTGATTTATATACGATATACCGTATGAAGCCGGTCGCTGGAAAAACTGTAAAAAATGGAACTATGGATGTAATAGCATGTAGAAATACAAATTTCATATGAAGATGGAAAGAATCAGAATGAAACTTTTAAGCATGGTCAACTGTTTCCCATTTTGTGTTCAATGTTCCATAAATTGTGTGAAGGGCACTGCTACGCATAACTCCAGAGAGAGATGTGGCCGTAAACGCGTTACTATAATTCGTGAAAACTTAATTTTGATTCAAATAGTTGAAAAAGATGCAGTTGAGTTCCTCGAAGCTCGATGCAGTCATATCCGAAAACACCAGACACACATTTCTATTCGTAAGAAGAGGTCTTCAGCATTCAGAGCCGAAAGATTAGAAAACCATGGATTTTAGTTTTCAACAAAATAAATTGACCCGAATGGGGAAAAATATGCCAGCATTTAAAAACAGAAATTTATTCAAGTGCGAGTTTATAGTTATGATGGATTAGTTATGATATTGTTAGGGAATTGTATTTATAGTAAAATCAATAAAACCAGCTTATCCGGAACTAATAATAGTAAATTTCATATTTAGTAATTTTCAGTAATTTAACATTAGTGGACGACATAAGGCTGTTTAATGCCCAATTATTTTTTAATAAAAAAAATACATACGAAACTTTTTGAAACAAGGGATGCAATTTATTTACTTTTTACAAAAGAAAATGGATATAAGTAAAATATCGTGCATCGAAAAACTGTCACATTTTTGGCACACATGCAATTCCCTATATTAAAATTCTCTGGAACTTCAGTAGAGTTCAATGGATGTGTCCTATCTTATAAATCAAAATTTAACATCGCAAAATTAAAAATCAAATTTTCTATACACCTGCCATGATTTCGCATATGCGCCGTGTACCAGCCGATTGTACTCGATATCTAGAAATTTTTTTTATATATTTACCATATCTCAATTCAACATATTTATGCGATTTGATAGTAATCCTTAACTTTTGTTTCATTTGAAGAATGCATTATAATAAGATTCTGTTGTACTTGTAATGATAGAAGAAAAAAAAAAAAAACCACAACATCACCACAATCATTATTGTTCCTTTCCGGTATATTATTTTTGTATTGTTGAATTTTTCAGTACGTCTGGTCTAATTTCTCAAAAACTACAATAATTTCTCGACCGAATTTGGATCAAATTAATTATTTTAAATTTCTGATGAATCAATTATATTATTTTACCGAAAAATTGTTCCTTGATTATATCCGTTATCAATCACATAATGAAACCGTGTTGATGCAGGTTTTATGACATTTATCGTTTTATTAGATCACTTTAAACTTTTAATTTTAAGCATTTGATATACATACATAGTTGATTCTAGAATCATATACATATATAAGAGGACGTTCAAACTGAAAGCTGGTTCAATTGCATATGAGTATATCGTCACCTAAAATGCAAAAGGGCGTAACAACAAAAAAAATTTTAAATCGAGTTTTCGATTGATTATGATGCACTAGACTAAATTACATGTACCTATAAAATTTTGGACTTATACGTCAACAAATAACGATTTTATGAACGAAATTCAAAAGGCCGTAACAACAAGTGCATAAATTTCAAAAACAAAAAGGCGTAACAACACACTTGTGAAAAAAAATATTTTTTTTTTTGAATAAGTAACAATAAGTTGGCTTTGATTTTTTTGTCAATTTATGTTTGTAATTTTTTTGTTTAACAATTACAATAAGTTGGCTTTGAATTTTTTCTCAATTTGTGTTTGTGATTTTTTCGCTTCATATTAACGAGCGAATTGGGTGGTGTTGTGAAAAAATTAAAATAAAATATCATTAAAAAAAAATAATATGGAAAATAATTATAATGAATGTGAACATAATACAAAAAAAACAAATAAAAGAGTGGAAAATAAAAAAAAAACGAATGAATGGCAAACCATACCAAGGTTTTTCGAAGGAAAAAGTATGTAAAAGAATGCAAAGAGAATTAAAAGCAGGATGTTCATCAATGTATTGTGATAAAAGTAAAGTTCGGCATTGCAACCTTTTTACAGAAAACATGCGCAAGGAAATATTTGATCGGTTCTGGAAGATGACATGGGACCAAAAAAAAATATATGCAACTAATCTTATCGAACGAATCAATAGAAAACGTATTTATGTCGAAAGTTCACGGCGTTCTGGTACTAACTTATATTATTTAATAAATAATACTGTTCGTGTTCAGGTATGTCAGCAAATGTTTCTGTCCACGCTGGGTATAAGCGAAAAAATGATTAGACTTTGGGTAGTATCCAGTGATTTGCATGGTACCCAAATGTGTCCGGAAGAAAGAAACACTTTGAGATCTATGGATAAAAGAGTAACGAAAAAAAGAAACAAATACGAGGAACATTTAAACTTTTTCAAAGAATGGTTAGAAGGTGTTCCAAAACTGGAGTCACACTATCGGCGTAAATATACAAGTAAATTGTATTTCCAGTCGGATTTTAAAACATACTCACAATTATATGAATTTTATTGTAAGGAATGTGAGTCTCATAAAGAAAGTGTCATCGCTCCAATATCTTTTCCTATGTTTATGTCTGAACTAAAAGAGAAAAATTTTTCCATATTCAAACCAAGAAATGATATGTGCGATATTTGCTTATCGTATGCTGCAAAAAACGTATCCCAGGAACAGTATGACAGCCATAGACAAGAAATTGAGAACATGAGAGAAGAGAAAGTAAATGACATTGAAAATGCTAAGTCTGGGTTAAGCTTATTGCTGTGTATTGATATGCAAGCTGTAAAACTCATTCCACAATCAAATGCAAATGCATCATACTATAAAATGAAATTGCAAATACACAATCTCACGATTTATAATGTAATTACGCATGACTCTGACAACTATGTCTGGGATGAAACCGAAGGAAATTTGGTTGCTTCTACCTTTGCCACTTGCATAATAAAACACTTAAGACATGTACTATTTCAGTCGCCAAATATGCATCATATTGTTATATACTCAGATGGGTGTTTTTACCAGAATAGAAATGTAGTGTTGTCTAACGCTTTAATTTCCTTCTGTGTTGAAAAAAAAAGTTACAATTGAACACAAATATTTGATAGTTGGGCATACTCAAATGGAGTGTGATTCCACACATTCTGTTATTCAGCGTAAAATTAATAATAAGCTCATTAATTTGCCTTCGCAATTTGTTGATCTTATAAAAGAAGCACGAAGAAATCCACATCCTTTTAAAGTACATCATTTAGATCATACATACTTTCTTGATTATGATTCGCTTCCTAAGAGATATCCTTCTATTCGACCTGGTAAAATACAACTATTTGATGCCGCTCATATTCGCAAAAAAGTTTACTAATTTTATTTTATTTATAGGTAAAAAAGCTGGAGATCCCACGGTTAACATGATTCGTGCCTTGGCATACGACACCAGAGGTATCATTTACTATAAAACAAATATTACCGACGAATATGTGATTCTTCCACAACGAATAGCAAAACAATTCGATGATAAAGAACCTTCCCAATTACATACCCAAAGATTAAAAATTTCGAAGAAGAAATGGGAACATCTTCAAGAACTCAAATCTTTAATTCCTACAGATTGTCATTACTTTTATGACAATATTCCATTTGTAAATTAAATATTATTTAACGTTTTATACTGAATTGTTTTTTCATTTTATTTAATGAATTATTACATACATATTTAACAAATTCATTTTTTTTTTAGTTTTTATCATTTGCAATATTAAATTAACAAATATTTATGTACCTACTATGTAAATATAATGAATTTTTTTTATAATACTTATTGTTAAAAAAATAATAAATTTTGTGTTTCATAAATTTAGTACAAAACATGCTAATCTCTTAATAAAGTTAAAAATTACAATTTCTCATATTCAATGTTGTTACGTCTTTTTGTTTCAGAAAAATCCATACCAAAAAGGCGTAACAATCATAACTCGAAGAATATTAACGAAAAATTAAAAGAACTTTCAGAAATACGTCTATAGTCGCGTATGAGGCAAGAGTAGAAAATATGTCCTTTAAATCTA
This sequence comes from Cordilura impudica, assembly GCA_963682025.1. Classification (NCBI taxonomy): domain Eukaryota; kingdom Metazoa; phylum Arthropoda; class Insecta; order Diptera; family Scathophagidae; genus Cordilura; species Cordilura impudica. Next base: position 176,837,582 of record OY821520.1, on the reverse strand, counting down.
AAATATCTTTGATTCTACAACGTTATTTGCTTCTCCTGTAAAAAAATAAAAAGTGTTGTTACGCCCTTTTGCATTTTAGGTGACGATATGTATGATTATCCATTATACTCTTTTTCTCACCTTTAAAACATTAATTCAAACTAGCAGATTTCATTATGCTATGTCCAAAATAATTTTTCAATTCAACACAAATAATATTGTGAATGAAGAAAACAAATTAATTTTTTTCAGAAAGTGATTCTGAGTCGATCGGTGTAATAAAAGATGGGTTTAGGTTAAGTATTTTTGGTAGTTACAAACAGCAGCACAAAGTCATTATACCCAAACCACATAGTGGTATAGGGTATAAAAATAAAAACAAATACAACAAGCATGGAAACATTTCTATATAAACATTTCTCACTAGTGGTTCTCACCCTTAATAAAAAACTTTTGAAGAAATTTCCTACAAGAAAACTTTCTACCAATTTTTTCCACCAAAGAGTGAACGTCTTTTTAAGCAATTTGGAAAATTTCACAATCAGCTGATTTTGTTTACATATCAAAAAATTTTATAAACTTCCCGCGAGTTTTTATATTAATTAAACAAAAAAAATGCCTAAAACTGCAGAAAAACGTAAAATTATCCAATTTTTAGCAGAAAATGCTATTAATAAAATTGATTTTGTGACAAATTCAGAATTTGAAGGTAATTTGAATAGTTAATGGGTAAAATATGGAAAAATATAAAAAACAAAACATTTTCAGAGACTGACAACAGCACTACAGAGGATGAGATTGACATTATTATGGATGAGGTGATAGATGACATTATTTTGGTAGAATCCTGTCGCCGAGGGGTATATAATGCAGTTCCAAAATCTATGCACTGGTCGTTGGATATTTTAACAAAATTGGATGACAATAGTTTTCTTCAAATGTTACGAGTAAGCCGGAATGATTTTGATAAACTTGTTTCATTGATATGTGATGATCCAGAATTCAACAAACCCCATTCATGTGAGCAATTTCCTGTTCACTATCAACTAGCCATAGTTCTTTACCGACTTGGGTCTTCAGGGGAAGGTGTATCGTTAAAAAAAAATCGCAGCAGTCTTTGGAGTTGGTGATGGTGGCACTGGTGACATAATTACAAAACGAGTTTTCAAAGCATTTCTGAACCTACAAGGTACCTACATCTCCTGGCCGGATGAAGAAGAAAGGTCGGCCATTGTGGCAGCTACTTATAACGAGCTACCTTTTTGTGTTGGTTATGTAGATGGAACGGAAATTGCATTGGCTGAAGCTCCTGTGGTTAATCCTCAAAAGTTTTTTTCACGAACGCGGCAGTATTCTATTAAAGCACAAGTGATTTGCGATTATCAGTGTCGTATACGAAATGTCGTAGTTGGACATGAAGGAAGTGTGCATGACTCAAAAATATTTAAAAGATGTGAAATATATAAAGAAAGTCAAAAATATTTTTCATCACACCAATGGATTGCTGGAGACTCGTCTTATTGTTTATCAACAACGCTTATTACTCCGTATCGAAGCAATTCTAATCAAATGGATTCAGCAAAGAGAAAACGTTTCAACAAAAAACATAGCTCGTACAGAGTTCGAATTGAGCATTGTTTTGGGTATTTAAAAGAAAAGTTCAACAGCTTAAAAAATCTAAAAATGCGTATTAATTCGAAAGAAAGCCACTTGTTTTGTTGTCAGTAGATAATGTTTTGCTGTATAATACATAACATTTTGTTACCTGAAAGCGGATTAGAATACACTCAGTATTCATTTGAAGAAAATGAAGTCGATGAAGAGGAAGATAAGGAGGAAATTCACCCACCAAATCAAAAATTTGAATTCAAACGTCAGGCTATTAATTCCTTAATGTTTGATTAATTTTTTATATTATTTTGTAAACGAATTACATTTAATAATTTTTAAAGATGGCAACGATATTCAAAGGTTTAATACTGTTGGCTCAGAATGGGTTAAAATTGTTGGTCTAAAGTCGTTTAATAATAAAAACAATTTTTTTATATAAAATAAAAAAAGTTAAATTTTATTTATTTGTAATTCATTTTAAAAATATTTTTTTGTTTAAATATAGATTTTAAAAAGTAAAATTTGTACTTCATATTTCTAACTACACCATTACCAGATTTTATTCGGAAAAGATCAATTGTAGTTCGAAGATTCCAATTGTAATTCGAAGATTCTACTTGTAACTCAAAAATTCCATTAGTAATTCGAAAATTCTATTTGTAATTCATAGATTCTATTTGTATTTCGAAGATTCCATTTGCAATTCATAAAAATACCAATTGTAATTCGAAAAAGATTAATTGTAATTCGAAATAGACCAATTGTAGTTCAAAAAAGATCAATTGTTATTCGAAAAAGATCAAGTGTAATTCGAAAAAGATTAATTGTAATTTGGAAAATATCAATTGTAATTCAAAAATGATCAATTATAATTTAAAGATTCCAAATGTAATTCGAAAAGGATCAATTAAAATTCAGTTGACATTATTCCAATTACAATAGATCTTTTATGAATTAATCAATTGAATTACAATTAATCTATTTCGAATTACAATTGATCTTTATCGAATTACAATTTATCTCTTTCGAACTACAATTGATCTATTTCGAATAACTATTGATCTATTTCGAATTACAATTGATCTCTTTCGAATTACAATTGGTATTTTTATGAATTACAAATGGAATCTTCGAAATACAAATAGAATCTTTGAATTACAAATAGAATTTTCGAATTACAAATGGAGTTTTCGAATTACAAGTAGAATTTACGAATTACAAATGAAATCTTTGAATAACAAGTAGAATCTTCGAATTACTATTGACCTTTTTCGAATTACATCTGTAAATGGTGTATACATAGAGATGCTTTTCAAAAGCAAAAACATTAATTAAGTTTTTTAAAAAAACAATTTATAAAAAAAAGCTAAATTTGATTTAGTTGTAATAAATTGTTTAAATTCATTTTTGTAAAATATAAATTTAATAATAAAAAAATTATATTTATAAATTATATACATATATATTATTATATATAAATTTAATAATAAAAAATTGGTATGTAAAGTTGTACTTTTTAATTTTTATGTACAGTGCCGGTCATAAGCATTCACACAAAGCTATAGTAGACAAAAATTTTAAAAAACAAAATTTTAAATACCGAACCTTAGGTGTACTTAAATTAATAAACAATAAAATCTTTTCTTTGCTTACAAAAAATTGGTGGTCAAAAGAATTGGAGGTCATAAAATTCGGATTTTTTCTTCAGCATTAAAAAAATGTTAAGTTTTTTTTACGTTATTAAAAAAAATGAAAAAATAAGTAGTAGATATATGAATATAAATTAGTAAATGTTTTCTTAAATGTAAAATGTTTGGACTTATAAAAAAATTTTAGAAATATTTTTTAAAAATATTCAAAAAAGTTTTGGAAAAAAATATAATTTTCCAGTTCGACCCTCGTAGCACATTTATTATTAACTCAATATAGACGATTTAAAGCTTAAATTAAAGTTTAATAAATTCAATACAAAACTCGTTTTAACAAAATACTCGTTTGATTAAAAAAAGGTTCGGTATTTAAAATTTTGTTTTTTAAAATTTTTGTCTACTATAGCTTTGTGTGAATGCTTATGACCGGCACTGTATACCAAAAGCCATTAAAAAGATATTAAGGTAAAAATTGTTTAGGAATTGGTATATTTGTATTTCATTTCGATGGCAAATTTTTCTATGCGCTCTTGTTTTTCAATTTCTAATAATTTAATTCTTTCATCTTTTTCGATTTCAAGTTTTTTCAACACAATTTCTTCCTTTTTCTGTTCTACTTCTTCTTCAAATTTCCTTTTATTAAACTCAAACCCTTTTTCAAATTTTTCTTTGTCAAATTCAATTTTTAGCTTTAAGTAACCGGTTCTTTCAATTTGTATAGCTGAAAGCTGGTCAATAGCATTTTTTGGAGCCGATTTTTTCATCTTTGCCGCAAATCCTTGTACAGCTTTATTTTTCGATGATGATTCGCTTTCCTTAACTGAAGGTCTTTGAGACAATGGTGGTGTTACTTGTAACGTTGGTGTTAGTGTTGAAGATGGAATTTCGACAAAGTCTTCAATAATTCCAACTGACAGAAGCTCAGAATTAAAGGCTGGAGTTTCCTGATAGTTATCTAAAGCTTCATGCTCGCAATATTCATAATCACTTCCTAAGGGATTTTCCGTTGATAGCTGGGAACTGTTTAGATCCATATTGCATACTGTAGCGGTGTCATAGGTAGGAAATGAAAACTCAGAAGATTTTTTTCCAAACACATCGTGTAGTTCGTCATAGTAATGACACATTTTACGAAGCTTACCTAAAATATAAATAAATAAATAAAATAAATTTTTGTACATATTACGAAATTTTTCGATCAGTCCGATCGGAGTTTATCTTCTGTCCCCACTTTGAGCCTCAAAATTTGAATTTTTGAAAAAAAAACTTTCTATGCTATTAACGCCTTCGTCGGACTCTAGCAATCCTGCTCCTGTTGAGTTTCTCCAGTTTTCGGCCTTTACGTAGTTACTTCTCAAATGTTTTACCTTCCACTTTACCATAATCCAGGTTGCGTCCACCTCTGCAGTTTCTATAAATTTGTTGTAAAAAATTTGTGCAGTAGGTTTCTAAAAATATAAAAAAACAATTGTTAAAAACAATAAATAATTAACTTACACAACTTACCTCAATATCACGGTGATCCTGCAAAAACTCTAAAATATGCTTTGTTTCTCCGTCTGTCCATCTTTTATTGGATTTTTCTCTAGTTTTTTGTTTTTGATTTTGTTTTGTTCCATTAATATTCATTATTTTGTTTATTTTCTTTCAAATATTAAAAGTTTAATTTAATTAGCAAATGTTTATTTGTGTGAAGTTACGGCAGGTGGTAAAAATCAGCTGTTTGAGTTGAAGAAATGTTTTTCTTTTTCTCAACATCAACTTACTCAAGCATAAAGTCGAAGAAAATTTCTATGTAGAAAAGAAGAAAACGAGAAAAACGAGCTACCATGTATTTTGTTGTTGTATCTGTCAAAATTTTTTTCGTTTTCTTCATTTTTCCGATTCTTTTTTTGTTTTCTACGAAGAGTGAGAACCGCTACTATTTTTATTTGGTATACAAGCTTTTGTCGGCCATAGGATGAAAGCTATTGAAATTGGTGAGAATCGGTCCATGTTCAGACCTAGCCCCCATACAAATGACCCCTATGAAATCAACATAAATTGCCATAAGATCCAAATTATCATATAAATCTTAGTCAAATTGGGTTTGTATGTATTTATTACACCCATTAATCAGTAGTCCAAAAATGATCCCTCTTGGACAACTCTTAGGCATAGGCCCCATATAGAGCTGCTTCAGGATCTTCACTTAAATCTATCAAAAAACAAAAATATTGCACTAATTCTTCTCAAATTTTGTTTGTATATATGTTTTCAAAATATAAGTGACTTTACCAAATATGGTCAAGATCGGTCCATTTTTCGAGCTAGTCCCCATATAAATATAGCACCCGATATGAACTTTTTCATATTTGCAGCAAAAAAAATTAATAAAAATCCCACTCAAATTTGGTTTGTGCTTATTTTTTATATGCAGTTAGTTGGGCCTGAGAGATAGGGTCTCTAAACGCATGGTATAAGATTTCGTATAGTCGGTCTAGACCGACTATAATTTTCTTAATTGTTTTTTTTATGAATTTGTTTCTTTTATAAGGATCAAGAATATATATAGTTCATTTTGTCTCTGGGATTTATTTCGATATGTTGTAAACGGAATGACAAACTGATGTATATCCTCCGCACAGTGTGGTGTTACAGACATAAAAATATGTTAAGTACAGTAATTTGTATAGAATCTATAATATTAATAGACTAGCCGATTTCTTGTGACTGATGTTTTGTGCTACCGTTTTATCCCGATTTTGACCATACGTATATTATTTTGAGTAAATTGCATTTAAAGTTGCTACTAACACATACATACATAAAATTATACAATGCTATCCCATTAAACCAAAACAGTATAAAAATAGCTTGTAACAAACTTGCTGCCATAATCCTTAATTTTTGAAAACTGTTGTGAATATTATTGTGAAAGGCTTCTTAACAATTGTTTAATAATGAAAACTGAACCCTTGTGAACAAGCTTAGAAGTCTAATTATAGAATAAGTTTACAGGAAAATAGTATTCTAATCGTGCTTGCAGTAACCTTATAATCGTAATATTTTTTAAAACTTATAATCGTAATATTTTTGTAAGCTTTTAAATACAAATAAATAATAAGTTTTTTTCAAATATTCTGGTTTGAAAATAATTTTATTGATTTTTTTTATAATTTTTTATTTTATTTATTTATCTTTGCCTTTGTCTTATATTTCTTTCAAGACTCTTGTCTATTTTTGTACTTTTGATATATTCATCCTCTGGCAATTCAATGCAAATTGCAGCATCTATTGAATTTCAAAAGTCAATGAAATAAATAAATGAAATACATATAAAAAATATCTTACTTATGGCTTTTGCTGCACTCAGGCTGCGCACACTCTTTTTATCTTCTGTGCCTTTCCAGCAAAATTTTTCCGCCAGTTCGTCCACTAGCGATTTGCGCCAACAGTTTTTGATGAAGTTTGGAGACTTTGCTACCGTTTCCCTTAAACAAATGATGAAATATGAACTTAGTGTATAGTGTTTTTTAACTTACAACTTACAAACGAATTCAAAAAGTTCTTGTCCTTTTTTATTTTTTTTCTAAATTTAAAAAATCCTCCATTACTTTAAACGGATTTTCAGACATCACTAACTTTAATGTACATTTCTCCTTCTTCAGATCCTTAATTGCATTGCGCAGGGTATTTATCTCTTCCCGTAATGAAGACACCTCATTTGTAAGCCTCATAAACGTCTTTCTTATATTTTTAAAATTTAAGAGCAATTCTACAATTTCATTAGATTCTTCACGAACATTTCGTTTTGATTTATATGGCATATCAAATATTTAAAAAATATAAATCTATATACTAATATATTTACTTTTTTTTATACAAACTGTACCTACATACATATGTATATATTATATATGTACATATATATTTTATTTATTTAAGAAAACACTTCACTCTTCAAACAAAAGAAAAAGACTGAGGATTTCACAATAATTTTAACGCCAAAATAACGGGATATGACATGCAACAACACACAGTGGGTTCGATGGTAACCAAAGTGGCGATTAATTCACGGAAAGAATTGTTATTTTTAATTGATGGATATTCAGAAATACATAAAAAACCAGCATTTAGAAAAAAAAAAGTTGCAAAAAATGTTTTTAAGCTGTTAGGCGCTTTTTTGTATATTGGGGAAAATGTTCTTATTTCACAAGTTTAGTTGTAACTTTGGAACGAAAAGCGACAAATTAGTAAATTAAGTTGCAAATTAGACCACATTTAATGTGCTTTTAGAAAAAAATATGTTTTTATTAAAAAATAAGAAAGGAATAAATATTTAATATTATTTATTATAATTATTAGTAAAATTTTAAATTGAAATTTTATCCAAATTCCATAATTCTACAAATTAAACTCAAAAGAGTTTCATTAGGAAATATTATTTTGTTAATGAATAGGCATAAACACATGAAAAACAAGTAAGAGTGTTAAATTCGGCTGTGCCGAATCTTTGATACCCTCCACCTCGGTTTGAGTATTGATAATAAATGTAAACAAAATATTGGAAAAAGTAAACAATTTGTTAAACTTAATACCAAATTATTTCAGAAAATTCTTTGGGTTGGTTTTCGTCTTTTCTATTATTTCGGATTTATTTCGGTGTTTGCTTTTTGGTCATCGTAGTTGCTGATGGGCATGCATTTAGGTTATATACCTATATGCATGCGTTTCCGGTTATATGACATAACTTCTCGTTTAATTTAGTTTTTGCTAATTAAATAGCTCGCCCTAACCTCCATTGCAAAGGTAATGGTTGTGTAGAGTGGCTATATGCATTAAATCGTGCTAATTGGAGATGGCTGTATAGCTTCTTTTAACTGGCCAAATATTTCTTCATTGTGGCCATATAGGTCGGATGAAGTAACAAAATAATAACAAAAAAAAAAAGCTCTCTCAACTTTTTTTAAAATATTGCCATATTTTGAAAACATAGAGAATAAATTTATAATAATAAATAATCAAATTAGGGATGAAAAACGCAAAAAACGAAAAGTCCCAAACATTTTAAATAAAATAATTTAATTTAATCATCCAAAAAAAATTGTGAAAATTTATATATAAAAAATAACATTCTCATAAAATTACGTTTACTTATGTAACAATTTTTATGTTAGCAATTCTTAAATATCATTTGAGGTTTTCTTAAATTCATTGAATTTAAATTAATATCGACAAATCTGTTTTTCTATTTATTTAAATTGTAAAGAAGTGGCATCTCTGTCAAAATAAGCGAAAAACACAAAGAATAGAAAAAAACAAATTACTTCGTGTTTGACAGGATGATTTTATGTTTATGTTTAATATCTTTATTTTTTTTAATAATATTTCTGTTTATTTATTTGAAAATGAAATAATGAATTTAATTTTTTTATTTATATAAAAAAGTTTTTTAATTAAAGCAAAATATTTTCATGATTTTTATTTATGTATGACGACATTTCAACCTAAAAATTTAAGTTTTTATCGATTGAATAAACAACACAAAAATGGTTCTCTTTGATAACAACAACAGCTGACTTTAACAATAGCGAATATCGTTTAAAAATTTTACTGATAATTTTGCAATTTTCTTTTTTTTTACGATTCGACTATCGTTAAAAGAAGTTACTGAATCGCGGTACTGAAAAGTTATTAATATCTCCTGAATGGCAATATTTTTTTTAAATGTAAACATTTTTAAATGTAAACATATTTCTAAATTTAAAATTATTATTTCCGACGTTTTGATATGATTTTCTGAAATTCAATTAATATTTTCTAATTTATGATTGGAAATTTTATTTTCAGTTTTTATTATAATTGATATTTTCTTAAATTTGAATGGAAAATTTAAAAAGTGAAATTTTGTATTTATGTGAATTATAAACAATTTTTAAAAATTAGATGTAATCGCAATCAGATATTTTATAGGTAAAGAGAATAATAACTCTATATAACTATGTAGAACTGTTTTGTAAGCAAAAAACTCATTGACGAACTCGGTAACTCTATTTTGTAAAGACAACAAAAAGTTAATATGCCAAACTCATGTTCATATTTGTAAAAGAATAATGAAAAAACGTATGAAATAAAAGACCAGCCCGTGTATACTCTTAACATTGTTCTGTATGATATCTAGTTGAAAATATTAACATTCATGTTAAAATAGAAATAACTATTGCAAAGCTAATTAGAACAAACAAAAATTATGGCGCCATCTACTGTGGCATAGTCACGCTGAGCAAAATGAAGTGACACTCTGTTAATGCAAAAGAAATGTATTTTCCCCACAACAAAATACTGCAGAATTTTATGTAAATAAAATAACCGATTTATTTCTAACATGCAGTTACTATGAATATACATACATACATACATATATATAATATATGTATATTTTTTGTATTATTTAATATGTGTATGTATGTATGTATATTTAAATATTACACACAAAAAATACAACATCAAACGTTATTTTTGTGTTTTTCTCTTTAAATAAATTAATACATAAATTTTTTTGCTAAATTTACATTTGGGAAATTCACAACAGGTGTTGTATATTGTATGTTGTATTGAAATACACAATACAATCATTTGTTGTGAACACTCAGTTGTATTTTCATATTGTAAAACGCTTTGTTTAGTAATTTTCGATCCAACGAGGAAAGATCGCTTCGTCGCTTCTGCTATTTTGTATAAGAGAAAACACTTGTCAGTGTTTGCTTTTTGGTCGTGAGATATACCCTGGAGTTTTAGTTACGTACCTCTTGCATTTTAATTTATAATGAAAAAAAAAAAATGTTAAATGTTTTGGTTGGTACTGAAAGAGAAAATACATACTAAAAAAATATAAACATTAATTTTTATATAAATAAACTTATCGATGTATTTGCGTTATTTGCCATATTTTATTTTATAATTATTTATGCTGATAAAATTCTATGAATTTGTTTTTTCTTTTTCATAAAAACTGGCATTCACTTGGAACTGATATGTTATGATACAATATACAACATATACTAAACATAGCAAATGAAGTTGGATCGTGTATCAGATTTTTCAGTGAAAATTACCAACAACAATTTTACACTATTGTAAAGTGATACAAGATACAACAGATACAACGATACATTACCCATTGTGAATTGCCCAATTGTTTTTTTTATTAACAACTAGGTATTTTAGCATTATTTGCTTTAGATGTTGGTGAAGTTTTACTTCGTTTATATTAACTCGTGTCTGCTTGTCGAAAAAATTTTGGATCGATTTTAACCACTTTCCCGTGACCCAATCGATCTGAAATTTTGCAGGCAGGCTCGTGGCAATGACGGAAATGATCTAACATATTTTTTTAGTGATGCCAAACCATTGGAAACTTTTAAATTGTTCTACCAGAGTTGATAAAAAAATGTACAAAGGGTTTGTTTTTGTTATATTATTACCATAACGACCACAAAAACAACAAGTCCAGCTATGAAAACAATGCAACATTTAGAATAACAACAAGAACAATATAGAAATATCATGTTTTTCATTTTTTTTTTTACTTTTTCAGAGATTTCCCTGGACCTGTTCCACCGATTTTAATGATTTTTGAAGTAGAAATCTTTCAATGAATTTGGTGAATCATTCTCACTAAAAATGATCACTGTAGCTGCACTATTGAGGGCATGATCGTGACAAGAACAACATTGAAAAATATTTTTTTTCAAGACTTTTTTTAGTTCTTCATTCAAATCTCGGGCCCTAATCGACCGATTTGGACGATTTTAAATAGCAAACTTTTCAGGATGTTAGTGGATCATTTTTTATGCCAACGAGCACCCTAGCTGCCCGATTGATGCCGTCATCGTGATTTCCACAGACGGACAGACGGACAGACGGACATCGCTATATCAACTCCGGTTGTTATAAGGATCACAAATATATAAATTTTATGGGGTCCAAAATTTTTTTTCTAATTATTACAAACGGAATGACAAACATATATACCCCTGCACACTGGAGTGGAGGGTATAATAACCATTTCAAAAATAAATATTGAAAAAAAAATTTTCATTGGTAATAAGGCTTTTTTTTTTGTAAAATCATTTACTTCACAATCATCATTAAATTCATTATAATAATCTCCACCATCATCGTTGAAAGATTTAATGAAAAAAAATAAGCACTTGAATCGTAAAGAACACAATGTTGAACCCAATGTGCAACGTTTACAAAACGTTCAAATAACGGGACTTCATATGCAACAACGTTTACAAAACTATAGCGAGCATAAGTCGTTTACAATCGTATTTGCGAAACTGTTATACAGACTAATACCCGTTTTCTCAATAGTCGATTATCTTTTATCCCAACGAGAAACTGCCGATTAAAGAAATTTGGTTTTCTCAATGTCTGGCTTGCTTCTATTTTGTCGCAAAACTAACCGGCACTCATCTGCCAATTAATTATTTATCGGCCAGATCAATTATTCTCCCAACTTTCATATTAATTTTGAGAGGCATTGCCAACTGAAAATAATTCTCCCAACTTTCATACGTATTTTGAGAGGCATTGCCAACTGAAAATAATGTTTTTGTCGGTACATTGAGAAAACCAAAATTGTTAACCGGCAGTTTATTGGTCCAATAAATTTATGTCCTGGTTAAGTAACAGGCAGTTTGACGATACATTGAGAAAACCGGCATAAGTGTATATCAAGTGTTATTGTAAATGCTATTGCTATGTTAAGCGTTTTTAAAACATCATTTCAAAAGAGCTCATATTTTGCAATTAAATAAACCTATCATAACAATGCTTATGAAAAGTTATAGAAATATTGTTATAGTAAGCTTATTCTCCAATTCAGTTACATTTCACTTACGGAATGGTTTATTGGGATGTGTGTGTTAATTTAATTTGTTAATGTGTTTGTAATAAAAATGATTTTCTGTACCCTATACCACTATGTGGTTTGGGTATAATGACTTTGTGCTGATGTTCGTAACAACTAAAAATATTTGACCTAGACCAATCTTTTATCATACCGATCGACTCAGAATTACTTTCTGAGTCGATTTAGCGATGTCCGTCAGTCCGTTATCCGTCTGTGTGTCCATGTAAACCTTGTAATCAAACTACAGCTCGCAAATATGAATACATTTTGATGAAATTTGGTATATAAGCTTTTATCGGCCATAGGATGAAAGCTATTGAAATTGGTGAAATTCGGTCCATGTTCAGACCTAGTCCCCATACAAATGACCCCTATGAAATCGAGATATGTATATTGCCGTAAGATCCAAATTATCATATAGATCAGTCAAATTGGGTTTGTATGTGGTTATTATATCCATTAATCAGTAGTCCCAAAATAATACCTATAGGACAATTCTTAGTCATAGGCCCCATATAGAGCAGCTTCCCGATCTTCACCTAAATCAATCAAAAAACAAAAATATTGCACAGATTTTTTTTCAAATTTGCTTTGTATATATTTTTTAAAAATATAAGTGACTTTACCAAATATCGGTACATTTTTCGACCTAGTTCCCATATAAATATTGTACCCAATATGAACTTTTTCATATCTGCAGCCAAAAAAATTTAATAACAATGCCACTTAAATTTGGCTTATGCTTTTTTTCTATATCCAATTAGTTGGAGCGAAGAGATAGGGTCTCTAAACCATGGTATAGGGTATCGTATAGTCGGTCTAGACCGACTATAAATTTCTTACTTGTTTTTTGTGTTGATTTGTGAATTTGCTATAATTGATTAGGATACTTTAAGGGTCTTTATTTAATGAAAAAATAAAATTTCTTAGAATTTGCGCTCGAATTTTGGGGGCTGGAATCTGTTAGTTACTATTAAAAAAGTTAAAATTAATATTTGCTTTAACAACAAACTTTTACGTGACAATTTAATGAGTGTATTCAATTATTAGCAAAGTTGGAACGAAGACCTTTTCACGAAACTGATGGTATAAGGTATCCTATAGTCGGTCTTATGAATACAAATTTACTTCTTATGAATACTCAATTTAAATTTGAAGTTTTGAATATAAATTTTTGTTTTCTTCTCCCAAAACAAACTTTCATTTACTAAGAACCATTTCTTTCTATTTTAATTATCCTTTCCGCAATATCAATTTTTGATCTACATAAATATAATAAATATGTATGTATGTATATATAATGGATTGTATCTTATATATAAAATTCTTCTGTCGCGGTGTTTGTAGTAACATTCCGCCGAAACGGCTCGACCGATTCTCATGAAATTTTGTGCGCATATTGGGTAGGTCTGAGAATCGGACAACGTCTATTTTTTTTTGATAGGGCCACTGGGACGGGTACCCCCCATACAAAGTGAATTTTTAATATCATATATCTGGAGTTCTATGATAACCAGAGACCTGAAATTTTGTTGTATACGGCATTAACATTACAAGCGAAATCACGTTCAAACGTCATTTTGACGTCATTTTAGACAGGTAGTTTAAAAAAGAATACGGTAGTTAAGGGGTTTAGCAATAATATAAATTGAAATTAAAAAAAACAGATACTTCTAAAAAGGGTACGGTAGTTAAGGGTTTTACTTATAAGTTTAAAAATAGTAAATATTAAAAGCAAATAAAAATTTTTTAGAAAAATTCCTTACAAATTTAGATTTAAGAAAATTTCTTTTTAAACAGGTAGTTCAAAAAAGGGTACGGTAGTTAAGAGGTTTACCTATAATATAAGTTTAAAAAATATTCTATATATTAGTTAACTTTCAACTTTTTATTGTTATTTTTATTCTTAGATTCTGAGTGATCAGAACTGTTAAGATAAACGGAAAAAAAAATTACACAAAAATTTTTATACATTTGCAGTAAAGCAAAATTATTTTCATTAAGAAAAATAAACCGTTCCAAAATAATTGACATAAAACCATTTCTTCTATTTATTCAGTTAAATAAGTTTGCATCAATAAAATAATGTAAGTTAAATTTTAATTGAAATTTAACAAATATTTTCTATCAGTGTAAGTAATATAACTTCATTTAATTATATGTTCTATGTACAGTCAGCAATGCCAAGAAGACGCCAAGGCTCCAATTTGAGTCATCGAACAAATAATTATAGAGCCCTAAATGATGAACAACAAATTTTTTGCGACCGCATTATGCTGGCAGTTTCGGCAAGGCAAGGAGGATTTTTTTTGGATGCACCAGGTGGAACTGGCAAAACCTTCCTTATTTCGCTACTTCTTGCCGAGATACGATAAAAAAAAGGCATCGCATTGGCCGTTGCATCTTCTGGCATTGCAGCAACTTTATTAGATGGAGGCAGAACAGCTCATTCAGCATTTAGCTGCCATTGAACATTCAAAATAATCCGAATGCTGTATGCAACATAAAAAAACAATCGTCTATGGGCACAGTGCTGAAACAATGTAAAATTATTATCTGGGATGAATGCACTATGGCACACAAACATTCGCTTGAGGCATTGGATAGGACATTAAATGATATAAGAAACAACGATAAACTATTTGGCGGCACTTTGTTACTCCTTTCAGGTGATTTTAGACAAACACTTCCCGTTATTAAACGTTCAACGTACGGTGATGAAATCAACTCTTGCTTAAAATCATCGCGACTGTGGCGTAATGCTGAAAAAATTAAGCTTACGGTGCGTTCAAATCCTTCAGGATCCATCCGTTGCTGTACATGAAAATACTGGATGCATTAAATTACAGACGGACTTCTGCACAATCATCGACTCGCAAAATACTCTCATCGATCACATATTTCCCGATGTACACACACAATATGAAAATCATAAGTGGCGGGCAGAAAGAGCGATTTTGGCACCAAAAAATGTGGACGTCAATGGGTTAAATTTAAAGATACAACAGTTGTTGCCTGGGGACTTGGTGTCATACAAATCTATCGATGGTGTTTGCAATACCAACGAAACTGTGAATTATCCAATTGAGTTTTTAAATTCATTGGATTTGCCAGGCATGCCATCACACCATTTACAATTAAAGGTTGGATCTCCAATCATTCTGCTTCGTAACTTGAACCCACCACGGCTGTGTAATGGCACACGATTAGTCATTAAAAAATTAATGAAAAACGTTATTGAAGCCATCATTTTGAATGGAAAGTTTCAAGGCGAAAATGTGTTGCTGCCACGAATCCCTATGATTCCTACAGATGTGCCAATTGAGTTCAAACGCACACAATTCCCAATTAAATTGGCATTCGCTATGACGATCAATAAGTCACAAGGCCAGACATTCTCTGTATGTGGCTTAGATTTGAAAACACCATGCTTTTCCCACGGACAACTATATGTGGCATGTTCTCGCGTGGGAAAACCATCCAATTTGTTTGTGTTGGCTAAAGACGGACTAACCAAGAATATTGTAGACTCTATTGCGCTGAGAGATTAATTCTTATTTTTTTTCAACTGCCATAATTGATAGTAAAAATATGAATAATTATTTTTGATGTTTACATAGCTACCGAGAATTGTGATTTAAGATATATCTGTTAATTTAATAAAGATTAATTTATTAACCTAAATAAAGCATACTTTCATTGTCTACAACGCTTTGGATTATAAGTAAATCCCCGCACACTTATAGTAGATAATTTTTTTCATTGAACTAAAAAAATGTTATCTATCTAGCATTAAATAAAATTTTAGGCAGGATAACGTCTGCCGGGTCAGCTAGTATCTATATAAATAAACAAAATTAAATATAACACACCGTTTTGTGTTTTTTTTTTCAAATTAAACTTTATTATCTTTTTAGTATATTCTTATACTTACCAAGTGTGGAAAAATTATGTGTTTGTGTTTTGTTCTTAACCCATTTCGATCCGCTGTTTGATTTTTCGAGTAGTGAAAATCACTTTTTTTTCAAAAAACTAGAATTTCACATAAATTTTGATATGAATGTTAAGTCTCATTACCATCACCCGATGCTAGGGGCACATTTCTGCAACCCTTATTTTTTGATACTTTTTGCATTAAATTTTAGAATAAAAAAAAAATTAAAGAATAATCATGAGGAATTATTGCCAATATATGTAACTATTTTATGAAAATGTGTTACATATTCATACATGCGTGGCCCCACATATGTGTAAACTTGACTGTTCGAAATTTTAAACGCTGCGAGTAAACTTGACTGACATTGCTCATTATTTTTGTTATATTTGACACGCGGTATATGTGAAAAGACGCTTCTTCATTATATTCATGTTTTATCGAGTGTTTCTACAATTTACAATCAATTTTTGCTTGAAAAGGTAAATATTTCATAAGTTGTATGCAAAATAAATGTGAATTTCGGGGTTTTTGTTGGTATTATACTGATTTTTATTATTTGGTGCTTTGCATAGGTAAATATGTGTACACGTAAAAAAGTTTTGTCTATGATGGATTTTGATGAAATACTAGCCAATTAGAGTGATGATGATGAGGATATTAATTTTGTGAAAATACTTCCTCCTGATCGAGTCGACGAATGTTCAAATGAATAAACATTCAATGCCAATGAAATTGCCTTGAATATATATCCGCATACATTGAACGAGGTTGCCGGTTTCGTTGAAATTGAAACTGAAATAAATGAAATTGAGGACAGTGCCCATCCGGAATTTGAAGAGGAGGCAGGACCTTCAACATCTGAGAAGCCTCGATTTGAATACAAATCTCTCAATTCTTTGGAAAACCAAAATCTAGCACCACTGACTGAACTTAAAGATAATATTTGTTTGAGATTTATCAACCATTCTTCTTTGCAATTGTTTCAATTATTTAACGATGACGAAGTGTTTGACCACATTAATCAAGAAACAAATAGGTTTTCGGGACAAAATAATAGCCAGTATCATTTGGATGAGGTGATGCTTAAACGGTTCATGGGTATTTTACTATTATTGGGATATCACACTCTGCCATCGGTGCCAGATTATTGGTCTACAAAGCCATCATTGGGTATCCCAATGGTATAGGATTTTTGCACAACATTTTTGCACATAAAATCTTTTGTACATTTCGCCAATAACAATGATTTAGACAAAGCTGATATATTATAAATTATACTTGTATTGTTGTTTTAGATTCGTCCTGTATTCGATATTATAAATTGAAAATTTCTTCAATTGGTGTTTGGGACGAAATGTTATCCATAGATGAACAAATAGTTCCATATTTTGGGAGGCACAGCTGTAAGATGTTCATTAGAGGCAAACCAATTCGATTTGGTTATATATTATGGTGTCTGTGTTCTTCTTCAGGTAATAAATCTCTGATATTCTTGTAATGTAATATGATTTTGATAAATATTTTCCTTTTTTACAGGCTATCTGTATTCTTGTATACCATACTGTGGATCAGCTGATCAATACAACAATGTTTTAGATTGGGAGCTGATGTGGTTATGCGTTTGCTTTCGAATGTTGAATATCCAATAGGACATGAAGTTTATTTTGACAATTTCTTCACATCATACCACTTGCTGTGTTTATTGACTAATAAAGGGTTTTGTGCTTGGGGCACCGTTCGTTCCAATCAACTGGCTGATGGGTCCGATGAATTGAAAACCGGTAAACAATTACCAAGGAGTGATTATTATTATACGTTTGAGAAGCTCTTCTTTTGATAGAGAGATAAGAGGAATACCGACAAAAAGTTGATGGGAGACACGTTTTAACTAGAAACCCCGATGTAACACATCATCGTTGTCAACTATAGGGAATGCAATGTGCATCAACATACAAATTGTTTCAAGGTAAAACATGGATAATATAATTTTTTCCCGACTTTTCTTTCGGCTATGTTTTTTTTTATCTTTTTTACTAACTTTTATAATTTTTGTACCATTTGATTCGAAAGTAAAGAAATAAATTAATTAAACAGCAAATAAAACAAAAGTTTCATTTACATACAAAGTCGATATATAAGATAAGCGTCAGTGTTTGAAATTTCGAACAGGCTTTTCCGGGAAAACGGAAAATCGGAAAATTTTTTTTTACCAAATTTTTTGATTTCAGCGTGTCCTAATCACCCTAAAAAAGGTATCTTTTTCCAAAAATAAAATTAAATTTCGGAGCGACATGGGTTAAACAACAAAACACAACACAAGTCAGCGCCAAATGCTTGCGCTACTTATATTTCTATGGTATGTTACTCCTTCCTTCTTCAGAGGTTTCAATGTCCTCATTGACTTTTTGTTTGCCGTCAAATCCGAAAATATAGAAATAAAAACACAAATTTTCAATATATTAATATATGAGATAAAAGTTCTCAAATTCTATTTTATTAAATT
This sequence comes from Cordilura impudica, assembly GCA_963682025.1. NCBI lineage: Eukaryota > Metazoa > Arthropoda > Insecta > Diptera > Scathophagidae > Cordilura > Cordilura impudica. The sequence continues at coordinate 176,819,001 of OY821520.1, read as the reverse complement.
TTACCTTTTTTACAAAAGTGATAAAGCACGAAGTTAAGGTTTGTGTCGAAGTCACAAGTCACAGTGTTTCGTAGAGATGTCAAAAAGAGACTAGCGTAATTATTATTAGTTCAGGATGTAAGAGGGTGACAAACAATGTTTACAAGTACCGTTAACGGTTCTACTAATTAGAGTCTGTGTAAAAACTCCTAACAAAGATGTTAAAAAGTGGAGTAAAATAGATTCCAACTAGTTATTAACCCAAAAGGGGGTTAATATTTAACCGTGGTACAAATATGAAATATGTACAAATTTAAGCATTTGTGCTTAAACACTTTTCTTACAAATTTATTTTTAATAGTAGTAAATAATTTTGTTTTTTGCATTACTAATGTTGTTAGGATTAATATTATAAAAGAAATTAGTGTATATATAATATAATTGTTTTCTTTTCTTTAATAATGTTTCTGGTAATCATTTCTTAATTCGAGTTTGGTGACATAATAATTAGTATTTTTTACAAATGGAGCAATGGGTGTTTGGACAATGTGTATCTTACTTTCAATTTCAAAGGCTCCAATCTTAAGATTACAGTTATTAATAGTTAACAAATTATTTCAATAAATTAATAAATTTAAATCGTTACAATCTATTGTTTCATTCAAATTCTGAATCTATACCATATTAGGGGGTACAAACGTTACACTTCTTTCTTTATTCGTCTTGAAGGTACAGTTAGATAATTGATTATTCACTAAATTTTCTAAACATGAATCATTTAAAGGTTTAATTTTCTGGGTTTCTAATTTAAACAATTTTTAATTTGTCATAACATAGTCTACATCTGAACTTAATATTAATTCTTGATTATCATTATCTGGAATTTGTAAAACTTTAAATTTATGATTCCCTGTAAAGGTTTCAGTTAGTACAAAGTACACTATATTCTCCTTTCTTCAAACTGAAATTTTAATTAATTCAAATTGTTCGGCATTCAAATGGGATATTGTTTCAATATCAATAAATTTTGGATTTATAATGCACAATTTAGCCAGTTGGATTCCCAGTTGGACATCCTGACTGTGCTTCAAATAGGTCTTGACATTGTCTAGAAAAGTATCAGAAACAATCTTAGTAACAAATTTATTCTGAAGGGCATTCGTGGATTTTTTTAATTCACTCAATAATGCATTTCCAGCATTCACGTGTTCCATAATATCATTTGTAAACAAATCATTGCCATTAGTCCTATTCCTAATATTAATCATGGTCTCTTCTGTCAAGTTGCTATCCTCACCATCAAAAGTTCCAAAAAGAAATTTCAGGCCAATTCCCAGAGCATTAAAAAGGCCTCTTTTATGCCTCTTAATAAATAACTGTTTTTCTTGGTCCGCCATGTGAAGATATTTGGTTATGATATCAGACTAAAAATTCGTTATTATTATATTCATTGGACAATGCATTTAATGATATTTCCAATTCAGTGGTGTTAATCTCTATATTATGATTATTATATCTCGTTGGAATCATAACGTCACTCTGATTGATAATGACGTAGCCAAAATTATACCTTATACTGTTAATTTTAATAGCCTGAGCAATAAGTCCCGGTATTAAATGTAGCAACATCGTGACTGCGACGAGCTTTCCAATAGCTCCTCCTTCGTTTCTGAAATCATTAATATTCGTTATTCTACCTCTCTTAAATTGGTTATTATATTTTCAACCATTTCTATTCCTAAATTTCACAATAAAATGTTCCCCATCACTCTCCTGTTCCAGTACTTCTGCATTCTTAAAAGGGTTATCTATCTAATTCAATATTTGCAACCATTTTCCGTGTTAACATATCTCGTTTTAATCGGATTTTTAACTCTCCTTCTGTTCGTGTTATCAATTCTAATCTTCTTAATACATTGTGGCTCAATTAAAGGGTTTTTTCGATTGAAGAATGGTCTATATTGTGATTGTACAGAATGACTGCCTGTTCTACACTCATGTAAATTACTTCCCAGCCCCCTGATGTATTAATAATTCTAAGTTTTTAATTCAATGTTTCATGCAACCGTTCAATATCACCTATACTGGTTTTCCCAGTAGTAATTTCCTAGGCGACATTCAGCTGTTCACACCACATTTTAATATTCACGTTATTGATCCTCTGATCCTGATTAATCTTCAAAGTATTTGCAGGTCCCATAGTATTAAATATCTTAAGCAATGCTCGTTTCGTTTCCATCCAAGTTAGATTCAAAACTTTTTTAGCCGTTGCAAACTTGGAATAATTCTGCTTATACCATTGCCAAAAATTAATAATGCATTTTCCCTAGTTTCATCTACCGGTGGTGTCAGTTTGAACGGCAACTTATGGCAGCTATATGATCCAACTTCCACAGATTGCATGGTTCACAGGCATTATTGATTTTTGATATTTCTTTAGCGTAATTTGGATAATAATACTTTTTCGCATACACCTACGCAATGTTTTCTATTCCCTGACGTAAACCCTCAAAATATAATTCGGTAATAATAGTCTTAAACGCAGTGTATTCCGTAACATTATCCAATTCTTTCATTACCCTCACTAGTTTAGTGGCATTTACTTATCGCACCTGTACATCTAAAGTGAGTCAGTTCAAAATTTACAAATTTTCAGTAGAGGCAAAAAACGATTTTTCTTAATATTTATTATAAAATGTAAAAACAGTTCTTTCATTGTAAAGAATTGCGAATAATAAGTAAGCAACAGTAGTTATTTTTGAGATTTTTTCAGTGATCATCAAAAATAACAAGTTTTTTGGGAGCAACTCAAAATATGTCTTTTTAGTGGATCAAAAGAAGCTACTGTTATAACACAAAGAGGGTTACAACTGCATTTTTTTTGCGAAAGACTAGAAAAATCGATGTAAGATTTTTACAGTGCATAGATATGACCATTGTGTATGGTTTTCTTGCAAAAAGTGAAAATTGAAAAATTTTGAGTTGACTCACTTTAGAGGTACAGGTGCGATATATATAAAATCTTTATACATATTCTGGAACAAAATCAACATTGTTCGGCACAAATATAGCAGAGTTCCTTCCAACCAAATATCTCTTAATAATATCCCCTATATTGTCATCACTTAACTCTATATAGTCTACGGTAGTCACTGTATTTGAAAATATTTTCCGCTCCACACTTCTCAGAATTACCCCTAATAAGTTTCAATTGATTCTGAATGAATTCAATGCCCTCTCCGATATCAGAATCTAGTTCACATTATCCTCTTCCACCGAGTAGATTGTGGCTATATCAGAACGGACATCCTCATTCATATTACATTCACCCGATTTTATTCTGGAAAGCGCATCCGCAACGTAGTTCTCCCTTCCTGGAATATGTTTCATATCAATATCAAATTCATTGAGCCCCTTATCTTCCATCTTTGAAGTTTACCACAAATCGTCTACCGAAGAGATTAGGTTAGAAATACTTCGTTGCCCATACCAAAGCTAAAATTTCTCGTTCGATGGTCGAATAATTGAGCTCGTGCTTATTCAGTGTTCTGTTAATAGAGCGTACCGGTTTATCCCGTAGGCTCAGTATTGCACCCAGAGCCACGTCCGAAGCATCAGTAGTTAGTGTAAAAACGTTCCCATAATCGGGATATGAAATAATAGGCTCGCTGGTAAGCAGAATCTTTATCGTTTTCAGCGCGTTTATATAGTCCCTGTTATTGGAATCTATCTTATTCCCCTTCTTCAAACAGGAGGTTAAAGATTTTGTTTTTGTAGCGAAGTCTTTTATGAATTATTTGTAAAAACTAGCTAAGCCCAAGATCCCATCCATCAACCTTTAAAATGTTGATGGGATATTTTTCAGCCAAAAAGGTATCCTTAAAAACCCGACATGGCCGTTTCTAGTGAAAAACACTGTCTTCCTTCTATCAGGGGTATCCATCTCTCTCTGCCGGAAACCCTTAGCTATATTAAGTGTTGAGAAATAGAGCCACTTTCCTAATTTATCTTAAATATCTTTTCCGATGATCTATGACTATTCTACATTTCCCACCCCCCAGAGCCATCAAGTTTCTTTCGTACCACCCATATTGGCGAGAAGTATTGATAATATGACGAATTATATTCTGTTTCAACATATCCCTAATCTGCTTATAAGCCTCCTCCTTACGGATTTAAGGGTACCTATATGATTTCGTATAAATTGGATTCTCGTACTGGATCTTAATTTAATATTTTGTTGCATTGTCACCTTCCTTGTAAAACATACCATGTATCTAAACATTTATAGTCTTCCTGGTTGAGATAGTCCATCCGAAACTTGGATTTGTCCTCGTCCATGTCAATTTTATGAACATTTATCTTATGTTTTACGAGCTTATAACCGCTTCATTCCCCATTCGATACTTGAATCCATCCAATACAAGAAAATCGTTGGCGATATCAATTTGTGCATTCAAAATCTTCAAAACAATCCCTCATAATTATTCGAAAAATCATATACCCAAAGTTTTAACCATTTATTACCTAAACTAGTATGTTGAATTCTATCTATAATTATTGAGCATGTAGCTGTTCCTAAATTAATTGGTTTTGTCATCTCCACCACCGACCCAAAAACGTTTGTTCTAATAATGCCCGAATCGACCAGAAAATTATATGGTTTACGATCTATATAAAGTAATACAGTTGGCAATGATCCGGGGCCTGTAAATAAAAACTTGGTGTATCCTGTTCCATTGGGGTAGGTTGAAATTATTCCGCTTGCTTACATCTGTTGCCTCGGCACTTCCATTCCAATTGTTATGTTAGTCTGATTGAATTCAACATAACCATAAGGTACTAATTGATTGAGATTATTAAATGATTTTAGATTTTCCTGTAAAAATTGAGAAGCGTTGTTCTACCTAATTGAGCACGAATTGATAATTTGTGGTTCGTGGAGAGTTATAATTCGAGACGTTTCCACTAATTTTTAATTTTACTTTCCGGCAACTTGAATAAGTACGAACCACTTTCTCTTAATATTTTAAGGCCTGTTTTAAAATCTGGTACATGGTTCGAATTCAGTAAAGCGGTAATGTGGTACGGTAATTCTCTTTTTTTAAAACTTCCGAGCTAACTCTATCGACTTCTGTTTTATACATATTCTTTCTCATTTCACTATCTTCACTTAATTGTATGCAATCCCTAAATCTGCAAATATCATTATTCAAGTTGTCACACAGTAACTTAACACTATTGGTAAACTTAATTTTATTTAATTCTAATATAAGTGTAGATATCGATTCCTTCTCACCAAATTCTTCAATCAATGTGGTTCTTAATGTCCTCCAGTCGTGTAGGTTCTCCCCCCTAGGTAGATCTGCTGCTGGCCCAAATAACTTTCTCTGGAGGAAGATTAAAAAAAGTTGTTTTTCTTCGGCCGCACACTATCGAAGACACTTGATGAATAATGCTAGAGCGCTTGTGTCACCATTAAAAGATTCGATGAATTTTGGATTTTGCAGGGCAAACTCCCTTTTATCCTTATTTCCTGTCATATTAATTTCATTTGAATCAGTAGAGATACTAATATGATTTAAAAGTTCATTCAGTTGTTCTATTTTGGATTCTTTAGACATAAATTTTTTGTTTTACGTTTTAATTTCAGTTTTTATCAGAGTTCAGAAAAAAACACACACTGAATAAAAAACTCGTACATATATGTAAACAAACATAACTTAGACCAACACACACATATTTTTATTTTCATACCAATTATGTTTGTTTTTAAATTTTCTACGGTGCCCAACACAACCATGACTGTGTTCGTTTTAATATTTCGTTATTTACATGAACATTTTTGTATCACATACTTTTTGTTTCAATCACACATAAAGCACACATTTTTGAGTGTTGCTTTATTTGAAGTTCATGTTCTGGTACGTGTAGTGAAAAAAAACACAGAACATGTACAATAAACAGGTTCGAGTTCAGTTATATTTTAAGTCGTGTAGTGGATCGTGTAGTAAGAAAAAACACAACATGTACAATAAACAGGTTCGAGTTCAGTTATATTTTAAGTCGTGTTTTAAGTCGTGTTTAAAATATAACTGAACTCGAACCTGTTTATTGTACATGTTGTGTTTTTTCTTACTACACGAGCCATAACACGACTTAAAATATAACTGAACTCGAACCTGTTTATTGTACATGTTCTGTATTTTTTTTCACTACACGTACCAGAACATGAACTTCAAATAAAGCAACACTCAAAAATGTGTGCTTTATGTGTGATTGAAACAAAAAGTATGTGATACAAAAATGTTCGTGTAAATAACGAAATATTAAAACGAACACAGTCATGGTTGTGTTGGGCACCGTAGAAAATTTAGAAACGCACATAATTGATATGAAAATAAAGATATGTGTTGGCTGCTTTTGAACAGAACATTGTGTGTTTCATGTGTGTATTTTCTGAACCTTGGTTTTTATTCATTTTTAAATTTTTGTTTTAAATTTAAATATTTTGTTGAATATTTTTTTTAAATTTAAATATTTGTTATTCTATTACTTATAAATAAATGCAGGGTCTTTGGACCGACTGCGCCAGAATAATACAACACACCGTTTTGTGGTTGTGGTTTTTTCCAAACTAATCTTTATTATCTTTTTAATATATTCTTATACTTCACAAGTGAGTAAAAATGGTGTTTGCATTTTGTTCTTAAACAACAAAACACATCACATGATTGTCATGCGCTACTTATATTTCTATGGTATGTTACTCATATACATACAAGGTTCAGAAAATACACAAATGAAACACACAATGTTCTGTTCAAAAGCACATGTACAATAAACAGGTTCGAGTTCAGTTATATTTTAAGTCGTGTTTTAAGTCGTGTTTAAAATATAACTGAACTCGAACCTGTTTATTGTACATGTTCTGTTTTTTCTCACTACACGAGCCACAACACGACTTAAAATATAACTGAACTCGAACCTGTTTATTGTACATGTTCTGTGTTTTTTTTCAGTACACGTACCAGAACATGAACTTCAAATAAAGCAACACTCAAAAATGTGTGCTTTATGTGTGATTGAAACAAAAAGTATGTGATACAAAAATGTTCGTGTAAATAACGAAATATTAAAACGAACACAGTCATGGTTGTGTTGGGCACCGAAGAAAATTTAAAAACAAACATAATTGGTATGAAAATAAAAATATGTGTGTGTTGGTCTAAGTTATGTTTGTTTACATATATGTATGAGTTTTTTATTCAGTGTGTGTTTTTTTCTGAACTCTGTATACATATGTATATGCACAAGTCAGTCTTTGAGGTCAGTACGTCAGTACAACGTTGTATATTCAGGTAGATATTTTTCCAGTCTTTTTTAAGACTTTTCGCCCTGTGTATTCTAATTCTATATTTTCTTTTATTAAATAGTTTTTAAGAACAGCAAAAGTTCTTTGTGCACATGAAACAATATCTTTAGAAGACAAAATTGGCAAATTTGTGAATATTTTTAAATAATAAGAATCTAAGATATCTAGGCTTGTACATAAATTTAAAAACCTGATGAAAAGTATACACTTTATGCTGTGTAAATATGTGTTAAATGTTTTTTGAAAACAATTTATAAGTGAAAAGATTTCTTCATTCATTATTAAAGATATCTTTCGATATTTTATTTACATATGAATATGAAAGTACATATTTCGGTATCCCGTACAACACAATACTGCAACGACGAGTTTTTTTTTTAGCCATAGACGAGTTTAGGGTCATTAACAGAAAATTTACCGATGGAATGATTCGCCCCACGTGTAATGACGACAGAGACATATAAAGTTTGGCTGGCACGAGGCTAACAGGGAGTGTCCGAAAATTTCTTAAGTAAAGATACCTATTATAAAGCTTTTTTTTTAATAACAAATGTCGAGTGGGAAAAACCAATGGCCTCCTAGCAGGGACATTTTGAAATTTTCAGAACAAAAATATAAAACAAAACAAATAACCAAAAAAACTACTATAAAAATAGTGACTCATTGCCAAGCCAGAACGAAATGATTAACATTTGATGTTGCTGAATTTGTACGTTACTACTTAGTGAAAGAGTAGAGGAAACGGCTGAAATATTGATCAAGAAATATCCTTTACTCGGAGTTTTTCAAGGACCAGGCATTAATACAGTTTAAGATTAATATTAAGCATTGGTACCCCTAAGGGCATTTAAATTCGTTTTTTTTAAATTTTTTCCTCAAGCTCGATTCTTGGAAAAGTTGGACCATATTATTAGAAGAATGTGCGCACTTCCTCGAGAAACGTATATAGATTATGTATTCCATAATAAAACGGACACGGCATACCGAAGTAACCGAAGCGCAACAACTGGAACGTTTTTTAGAAACTCACAACCTAACTATTTATTGTAGCTATCAAATGATCTCAATAGAATATATAACAGTAAAAATTCGCCAAATAGCCGTAACAGACAACACTGGATGATAACGATAAAAAGAGTCAACAACAAACCCACTGAAAGTAGTCAATCTGTGCTGTGATGACAACAGACTTAGATCTGATGTTGGCGTCATTTGTCACATCAAGTCCAAAAGGGTTAATGGGGTCATATTATATTGTTCCTAGGATATTACGATAAAATATAGTATTTAGATGTAGAAAACTACATTTGTTGAATATTTCACTTAATACCATTTTAAAAATTAAAAATTAAAAATTAAAAATTAAAAATTAAAAGTTAAAAATTAAAAATTAAAAATTAAAAATTAAAAATTAAAAATTAAAAATTAAAAATTAAAAATTAAAAATTAAAAATTAAAAATTAAAAATTAAAAATTAAAAATTAAAAATTAAAAATTAAAAATTAAAAATTAAAAATTAACAAGTAAGAAATTATAGTCGGTCTAGACCGACTATACGATACCCTATACCATGGTTTAGAGACCCAATCTCTCCGGCCCAACTAATTAGATACAGAAAATGAGCAGAAACCAAATTTGAGTGACATTGTTATTAATTTTTTTGGCTGCAGATATGAAAAAGTTCATATCGGGTGCTATATTTATATGGGGACTAGGTCGAAAAATGGACCGATCCTGACCAAGATCCGGAAGCAGCTCTATATGGGGCCTATGACTAAGAGTTATCCCATAGGGATAATTTTTGGACTACTGATCAATGGATGTAATAAACACATACAAACCCAATTTGACTAAGATTTATATGATATTTTGGATCTTATGGCAATTTAAGTCGATTTCATGAGGGTCATTTGTATGGGGGCTAGGTCTGAACATGGACCGATTTTCACCAATTTCAATAGCGTTTATTCTATAGCCGATAGAAGCTTACATACCAAATTTCATCAAAATATATCCATATTTGCGACCTGTAATTTGATTACAAGCTTTACATGGACACACAGACGGACGGACGGACGGACGGACATCGCTAAAACAACTCAGTAAGTGATTCTGAGTCGATCGGTATAATAAAAGATGGGTCTAGGTCAAATATTTTTGGTAGTTAAAAACAGCAGCACAAAGTCATTATACCCAAACCACATAGTGGTATAGGGTATAAAAAGGCAACAGCTAAATGGGTTATAATTGTTTAACGAAAATAATTCTTAACAAGTAAGAAAATTATAGTCGGTCTAGACCGACTATACGATACCCTATACCATGCGTTTAGAAACCCTATCTCTTAGGCCCAACTAACTGGACATAGAGAATAAGCAAAATCCAAATTTGAGTGGGATTTTTATTATTTTTTTTTGGCTGCAGATATGAAAAAGTTCATATCGGATGCTATATCTATATGGGGACTAGGTCCAAAAATGGACCGATCCTGATCATGTTTGGTAAAATCTGTTGTATTTTGCAAAAATATATACATACAAAATTTGAGAAGAATCAGTGCAATATTTTTGTTTTTTAATAGATTTAAGTGAAGATCGGGAAGCAGCTCTATATGGGGCCAAAGGGATCATTTTTGGACTACTCATTCATGGATGTAATGAACGCATATAATCCCAATTTGAGTAGGATCTATATGACAATTTGGATCTTATGACAATTTATTTCGATTTCATAGGGGTAATTTGTATGGGGGCTAGGTCTGAACATGGACCGATTCTCACCAATTTCAATAGCGTTCATCCCATGGCCGACAAAAGCTTATATACCAAATTTCGTCAAAATATATTCATATTTGCGACCTGCAGTTTGATTACAAGCTTTACATGGACACACAGACGGACGGACGGACGGACGGACGGACATTGTTAAATCAACTTAGAAAGTGATTCTGATTCGATCGGTATAATTAAAGATGGGTCTAGGTCAAATATTTTTGGTTGTTACAAACAGCAGCACAAAGTCATTATACCCAAACCACATAGTGGTATAGGGTATAAAAATTAAAAATTAAAAATTAAAAATTAAAAATTAAAAATTAAAAATTAAAAATTAAAAATTAAAAATTAAAAATTAAAAATTAAAAATTAAAAATTAAAAATTAAAAATTAAAAATTAAAAATTAAAAATTAAAAATTAAAAATTAAAAATTAAAAATTAAAAAATTAAAAATTAAAAATTAAAAATTAAAAATTAAAAATTAAAAATTAAAAATTAAAAATTAAAAATTAAAAATTAAAAATTAAAAATTAAAAATTAAAAATTAAAAATTAAAAATTAAAAATTAAAAAATTAAAAATTAAAAATTAAAAATTAAAAATTAAAAATTAAAAATTAAAAATTAAAAATTAAAAATTAAAAATTAAAATTTAAAAATTATAAATGAAAAATTAAAAATTAAAAATTAAAAATTAAAAATTAAAAATTAAAAATTAAAAATTAAAAATTAAAAATTAAAAATTAAAAATTAAAAATTAAAAATTAAAAATTATAAATTAAAAATTAAAAATTAAAAATTAAAAGTTAAAAATTAAAAATTAAAAATTAAAAATTAAAAATTAAAAATTAAAAATTAAAAATTTAAAATTAAAAATTAAAAATTAAAAATTAAAAATTAAAAATTAAAAATTAAAAATTAAAAATTAAAAATTAAAAATTAAAAATTAAAAATTAAAAATTAAAAATTAAAAATTAAAAATTAAAAATTAAAAATTAAAAATTAAAAATTAAAAATTAAAAATTAAAAATTAAAAATTAAAAATTAAAAATTAAAAATTAAAAATTAAAAATTAAAAATTAAAAATTAAAAATTAAAAATTAAAAATTAAAAATTAAAAATTAAAAATTAAAAATTAAAAATTAAAAATTAAAAATTAAAAATTAAAAATTAAAAATTAAAAATTAAAAATTAAAAATTAAAAATTAAAAATTAAAAATTAAAAATTAAAAATTAAAAATTAAAAATTAAAAATTAAAAATTAAAAATTAAAAATTAAAAATTAAAAATTAAAAATTAAAAATTAAAAATTAAAAATTAAAAATTAAAAATTAAAAATTAAAATTTAAAAATTATAAATGAAAAATTAAAAATTAAAAATTAAAAATTAAAAATTAAAAATTAAAAATTAAAAATTAAAAATTAAAAATTAAAAATTAAAAATTAAAAATTAAAAATTAAAAATTAAAAATTAAAAATTAAAAATTAAAAATTAAAAATTAAAAATTAAAAATTAAAAATTAAAAATTAAAAATTAAAAATTAAAAATTAAAAATTAAAAATTAAAAATTAAAAATTAAAATTTAAAAATTATAAATGAAAAATGAAAAATTAAAAATTAAAAATTAAAAATTAAAAATTAAAAATAAAAATTAAAAATTAAAAATTAAAAATTAAAAATTAAAAATTAAAAATTAAAAATTAAAAATTATAAATTAAAAATTAAAAATTATAAATTATAAATTAAAAATTAAAAATTAAAAATTAAAAATTAAAAATTAAAAATTAAAAATTAAAAATTAAAATTAAAAATTAAAAATTAAAAATTAAAAATTAAAAATTAAAAATTAAAAATTAAAAATTAAAAATTAAAAATTAAAAATTGAAAATTAAAAATTAAAAATTAAAAATTAAAAATTAAAAATTAAAAATTAAAAATTAAAAATTAAAAATTTAAAATTAAAAATTAAAAATTAAAAATTAAAAATTAAAAATTAAAAATTAAAAATTAAAAATTAAAAATTAAAAATTAAAAATTAAAAATTAAAAATTAAAAATTAAAAATTAAAAATTAAAAATTAAAAATTAAAAATTAAAAATTAAAAATTAAAAATTAAAAATTAAAAATTAAAAATTAAAAATTAAAAATTAAAAATTAAAAATTAAAAATTAAAAATTAAAAATTAAAAATTAAAAATTAAAAATTAAAAATTAAAAATTAAAAATTAAAAATTAAAAATTAAAAATTAAAAATTAAAAATTAAAAATTAAAAATTAAAAATTAAAAATTAAAAATTAAAAATTAAAAATTAAAAATTAAAAATTAAAAATTAAAAATTAAAAATTAAAAATTAAAAATTAAAAATTTAAAATTTAAAATTAAAAATTAAAAATTTATTTAAAATTTTTAATTTAATGAAATAATGGTATTTTCCAGCTCGTAGTTTCCCTTTGGATCGATTTCTAAATTTTTGACTGTAGAATTTACAATTGTTGAGTAAGACTGAAACGATACGGTAAACACAATTTACACAGAAAGGGATTATGTAAGAACTTGGTTTTTGTGTTTTTTTTTTTGTTTTTATATGATGTAAGTACTGTAACGAATTGAATTAGTTTTTTACAAGTTCTTATTTAATAAAAAATATTTTGTAAAATGTAAATAAAAATTAATTATTAAAAAAATGTTGATTTGAACATGGGCGAAAAAGTTCAGGAGCAAGCACTCTACGCACTCATCCACCAACATATTCGTCGGCCGTTTTGACGGTATTTTACTTACACATGTTTACTTTTATATTATATGTAAATGTTGTTCAATGAAACAATAAACAAAAGCAACAAAACGTTGAAACCAGTGAAACAAAAACCAAATTAGTGAAATAAAAAAATTTGAAACCAGTGCAACAATTGTATTAAACATATGTGATACGTGTGAAATTTTAGAAAAATATTTATATACAAGAAAATTTATAAAGTTTAAAATACAAAAAATTTCGCTAAAATATATGAATTATATGTATGTATTTGTATTTTAAAATGGATATTAATAAAAAAAATATATTTTGTATAATAAAAATTAATAAAAAAAGAAAATTTATTTTATGTTTATCTAGACTTTTATAGATTGGGCTTTTAAGGTCATTATATTTCTTCAAATGAAATAAAAGATTATTTATTATTTCCCAACATTTTCAAGGATATTTTTATTTGTTGACAGTAAAAAACAATTAGTATAAATTTTTAGACTATATTGTTATTACCAACTTGCCTCAATAATGCCTATTAGGCGCTAAGGCCAAATTCACATGTATAGAAACTTTTGTGCAAATAAATAAATAAATAACAAGTAAGAAATTATAGTCGGTCTAGACCGACTATACGATACCCTATACCATGGTTTAGAGACCCAATCTCTCCGGCCCAACTAATTAGATACAGAAAATGAGCAGAAACCAAATTTGAGTGACATTGTTATTAATTTTTTTGGCTGCAGATATGAAAAAGTTCATATCGGGTGCTATATTTATATGGGGACTAGGTCGAAAAATGGACCGATCCTGACCAAGATCCGGAAGCAGCTCTATATGGGGCCTATGACTAAGAGTTATCCCATAGGGATAATTTTTGGACTACTGATCAATGGATGTAATAAACACATACAAACCCAATTTGACTAAGATTTATATGATATTTTGGATCTTATGGCAATTTAAGTCGATTTCATGAGGGTCATTTGTATGGGGGCTAGGTCTGAACATGGACCGATTTTCACCAATTTCAATAGCGTTTATTCTATAGCCGATAGAAGCTTACATACCAAATTTCATCAAAATATATCCATATTTGCGACCTGTAATTTGATTACAAGCTTTACATGGACACACAGACGGACGGACGGACGGACGGACATCGCTAAAACAACTCAGTAAGTGATTCTGAGTCGATCGGTATAATAAAAGATGGGTCTAGGTCAAATATTTTTGGTAGTTAAAAACAGCAGCACAAAGTCATTATACCCAAACCACATAGTGGTATAGGGTATAAAAAGGCAACAGCTAAATGGGTTATAATTGTTTAACGAAAATAATTCTTAACAAGTAAGAAAATTATAGTCGGTCTAGACCGACTATACGATACCCTATACCATGCGTTTAGAAACCCTATCTCTTAGGCCCAACTAACTGGACATAGAGAATAAGCAAAATCCAAATTTGAGTGGGATTTTTATTATTTTTTTTTGGCTGCAGATATGAAAAAGTTCATATCGGATGCTATATCTATATGGGGACTAGGTCCAAAAATGGACCGATCCTGATCATGTTTGGTAAAATCTGTTGTATTTTGCAAAAATATATACATACAAAATTTGAGAAGAATCAGTGCAATATTTTTGTTTTTTAATAGATTTAAGTGAAGATCGGGAAGCAGCTCTATATGGGGCCAAAGGGATCATTTTTGGACTACTCATTCATGGATGTAATGAACGCATATAATCCCAATTTGAGTAGGATCTATATGACAATTTGGATCTTATGACAATTTATTTCGATTTCATAGGGGTAATTTGTATGGGGGCTAGGTCTGAACATGGACCGATTCTCACCAATTTCAATAGCGTTCATCCCATGGCCGACAAAAGCTTATATACCAAATTTCGTCAAAATATATTCATATTTGCGACCTGCAGTTTGATTACAAGCTTTACATGGACACACAGACGGACGGACGGACGGACGGGCGGACGGACGGACATTGTTAAATCAACTTAGAAAGTGATTCTGATTCGATCGGTATAATTAAAGATGGGTCTAGGTCAAATATTTTTGGTTGTTACAAACAGCAGCACAAAGTCATTATACCCAAACCACATAGTGGTATAGGGTATAAAAACACATTGTTTTAATAACTGGAACCAGTTAAGTTTAGTTTTTTAATTACTTTAATATATTCGTAGTTAGATTAATATATAGATTTTAGTATACGTATGTTTACAAAATAATTATTTTGTATTGTTCCGAAAAATACTTTTTTTTTGTTGAAAATACAAAAATTACTGAATTAAAAAAAATTATATAAAATTAGATATTTTTCTTTTCGTTTTTTCATACTGTTATCTAAAAGAACATTAAAAAATTAGTGTCTATTTTTTACCACAAAATAAAAAATGCCTAAATTCATGATTTTTACTCATATTTGACGCATTTAAGAGTGTTTAGTATTCAAAATTATATTAGAAATTATGTTCAATAACTCTAAAATTATAAATTAGATTCCAGAAACAGTCACAAAATAATTAAGTATATAAGTATAGTGTATTGTACCAAAGCTTTACAAAAGGGTGGTGATTTAAGACAATTTTGAACAAAATAATAGATGAACGTTAATAATAGATGACCTGAGACAAATTTGCAAAGCTCTCTCTATCATAGTACTTAATATATATGATATTAAAAATTTACTTTGTATGGGAGGTGTCACGCCCACTAAAAATATTAAAAAAACAAGTAAGAAAATTTTAGTCGGTCTAGACCGACTATACGATACCTATACCATGCGTTTAGAAACCCTATCTCTCAGGCCCAACTAACTGGATATAAAAAATAAGGATAAACCAATTTTGAGTGGGATTTTTATTAATTTTTTGGCTGCAGATATGAAAAAGTTCATATCGGATGCTATATCTATATGGGGACGTGGCCCAAAAATGGACCGATCCTGACCATGTTTGGTAAGTCTCTTGTATTTTGCAAAAATATATACAAAAAAAATTTGAGAAGAATCAGTGCAATATTTTTGTTTCTTGATAGATTTAGGTGCAGATCGGGAAGCAGCTCTATATGGGGCCTATGACCAAGTGTTGGCCCAAAGGGATCATTTTTGGAACACTGACTAATGGATATAATACACATACAACCCCAATTTGACTAAGATTTATATGATAATTTGGATCTTATGGCAATTTATGTTGATTTCATAGGGGTTATTTACATGGGGGCTAGGTCTGAACACGGACCGATTCTCACCAATTTCAATAGCGTTCATCCTATGGCCGACAAAAGCTTATGTACCAAATTTCATCAAAATATATTCATATTTGCGACCTGCAGTTTATTACAAGCTTTACATGGACAGACAGACGGACATCGTTAAATCGAATCAGATAGTGATTCTGATTTGATCGGTATAATTAAAGACGGGTCTAGGTCAAATATTTTTGGTAGTTACAAACAGCAGCACAAAGTCATTATACCCAAACCACATAGTGGTATAGGGTATAAATACAGCCTGTGGCACTTCCCATATCCGCAGTAAGACTCTGTGAAAATTTACCTCTTTATTATGATAGTATAGATTTTTTTATTTCGATACTTGCTGATATACAATTTTTTTTGTTTTTCATTCGGTACAACAATTATCAGATTTTTCGGCGTTCCTACCCTGGAGCAAGGTACATGTAGCTGCCCATGAGAAGAACATGGATTTTCCGAATTAGATCTGGCAATATTTTTGATTTTGAAGATTTTTGTTTTTTGGGTGATTTTTATTTTTTGCGTTTCGGGTTTGGCGATTTTTGATTTTGGCGATATATTTTCCACAAAAAATCACATTGATAACTAATGTACTTGTCAAAAGATTGTCGCTTTCGCAGTGCTTCATAATTTTTATATAGGAGGTGCCACGCCCACTAATCCCATCCCGCCCAATTTTTATTGGACTACTTACATTAATATCTGATGGACTCTTGCAAAATGTCGAGTCTTTCCCTTTCATAGTACACCAGTTATATGATATTAGATATCTACTTTGCATGGGCGGTGCTACGCCCATTGCTTCGATTACTTCCATTTTTTTGTTCGACTAATCATAAAAAGAACCTATGGCCTCACGCAAAGCCACAAAGCTGTCTCTTTTACAGTACTCTAAATACATGACATTAGTTACTTTGCATGGGGAGTGTCACGCCCATTGGTGTGAACCCGCCGACTACTCATACAAAAATCTGAAGGGGTCGTGCAAAGTGTCAAAGCTTCCCTTTTTAGTACACCAGTTATATATCATATATTTACTTTGTACGGGCGGTGCCACGTCCACTGCTGCGATCACGCCCATTTTTTTTCTAACTAATCACATGAATAACTTAAGGGCTCACACAAAGTCCCAAGACTCTCACTATTACAGTACTCCAGATATATGGCATTTTATATTTACTTTGTTTGGCAGGTGCCACATTAATAGTAGGTGACATCAGACAAATTTGGTAAAGATATTTAATATTGAATTATTACTTGTATGGGAGGTACCACGCCCACTTATCCGATCCCTCCCATTTCCGGCGCAGCTACTAATATTAACAATAGGTGACCTCACACAAATTTGCACAGCTCTCCCTATCATAGTACTCAATATATATGATATTAAAAATTTACTTTGTGTGGGAGGTGCCACGCTCACTAAAAATATTTAAAAAATTAATTTAATTCCTTTTTTGTTTTGCTTTATTATATTATTTGCCGTTAGTTATATGTTTGAAGTAAGAGATGATACCATGGTAAAAATTGCTAAATCGACTCAGACATTGCTAAATCGACTCAGAAAGTGATTCTGAGTCGATCGGAATAATAAAAGATGGGTCTAGGTCAAATATTTTTGGTAGTTACAAACAGCAGCACAAAGTCATTATACCCAAACTACATAGTGGTATAGGGTATAAAATAATATATCAGAGGTGTATAAATATGTAAAACGCAAGATAGGCGATTCATATTTTAACAAGAGCAACTTAGTACAAAGTATTCAGTTTTTTAATAGTAAAATGAATAAGTTTCGCAAAGAAAGCAGATATAATAGAAATTATTTGAAAAAAAAAAACAATTCTAAATGGTTGCGTTATACGTTTTTTGATCCTGGCAATGTTAGCTTTATAGGTTTTTACATTCAAATTATTAAATTGAAGAAAATCAAAAATACTTAGGAACCTAGCACGAGTAAAACTTGCCTTTAAAGTGTGGCTGCCATAGACTCGACAGCAGTTTCTGATACAACAACTGCAACAATACTGGCAGTAGAAACAGCAGCAAACAACAACGATGGATCCAGCAAGAGCAATGGACATAGGAACTGCAACAACAGAAACAAGGAAACGCAGAACACCGACAAAAATGTTTGATGAAAAAACGAAGAATTACAGATTTGATTGAAAAATATCGTCTTGAGGAACTAGAATATTTCATTAAAAAATTAAAAAGGAAATCTAATTCTAAGACAGGAAACAATTAACGAATTACATGCAAATTGATTACCATCTCTGTATGCGTTGCGAACCGAGAAGCAAAAATTGGTGCCACCTGTATTAACAACTGAAATTTCAACAGAAGTGAAGTGAACTTAGTGATGTTTAAGATGAAAGAAGTGGAGTATCGTTAAATTGTTAGTGGGATATGGATGGTAGCTCCGGCCATAGACGCTACATACAAAAATTTGAAAACGAAAACTACACGGATGAATTTATGTTTTTCATAGCATTTGCGCCACTAAGGTTAGTACATAAATAGATTTTTAAATATATGTGCAAATTTAATAAATTTTAATGTTAATTTCTATTTTAAAGAATGGTAAACTTGACATAAAAAAAATAATATGGTATAATAAAACACCATCTACGTTGTATTGTAGGAATATTAATTTATTTTTTCAAAAAGAGAAGCCTGATCTTGTTAACAATATAACAATACACCATGTGAAGTGATTGCAATGAAAGGTGAAATTGTAGAAGTTTCTTACGATTGTAGGAATGATACATGGTGTAGTTGTAAATATTTTTAGCGATACAAATTCATCAAGTAGGTATTTTATATGCAATGCAAGTCCGACGGAGAAACCTTTCGAAAACTCCAAATGTGGACAATTATAAATATGAATTCTCCACGCTTCATTGTTGTATACGATTTTTCGAATGTTTGCTAAACATTGCTTGCCGAATCCTCATTAAAATTTGGCGATCGGGTAGATAAAGAAAGCAATAAACTGTTAAACAGGATTAATAAACCAAGTTTAGTCTGGATTCGGCAACACTAACGACGGAAATTCGGCTCGCATTTTTTTCGAACAGTGACGTAGCGGCCGAAATAACTGGAATTGATAATTTTGCCATAATATTGAAAGTGTTAGCTTGTGGATCTCCAATTAATGTAAAAACCATTATGGAGCTACTAGTAATCACTAGAAATATGTATTTATGGGTGTTATTATATGCCTAATAGAGTTCATAAGGTTTTAGTTCATGGACGTGATGTTAAATAAACTTGAATAAAAAATAATTAGTTATTTTTTCTTCCAGGGTATTTGTCTGAGGATGCATTGGAAGCCAACCATAAAAATGTGAGGAAAGTCTGACTGTCTCATATCAAAAAAACGTCTTGAGAAAACACAATTAAAGATCTAATGACATATTTGTTGTTGCCATCAGATCCCGTATTAAGACCAAAGAGGAACATTAAAATTAAAAATAAAATACTACAGGTTTTTCACTCCAAATTCACCCTTTTGCACTTCAAATTTACCCCTTTGTAAATCAAATTCACCTTTTGCCAAATCAAGTTCACCTTTTTGCGAATCATTTTCACCCAGTAGAAACTTCAATAATAAATACTATGTATGTATATGTAAAACAAAGTTTTTATTAAAACTCTTTCTTTCCTTATGTATATCAGTTTTGAATATCTCCGTGACTGTGCGTGACTGTGTGTGGCTACCTTAAAATTAATCTTTTGCCACAACCCGTCTATGGACAAAGTTTCAGATCCATCGGATGAGGGGAAGTGGGGTTTTAATCTCTCCGTGACTGTGCGTTACTATGTCAAATTATATCTTTTTTCACAACATGTCTATCGACCAAGTTTTAGATCGATCGGATAAGGGAAAATGAGTTTTAAATGACTCCGTGACTGTGCGTGACTATGTCGAAGTTGATCTTTCTTTACAGCAAGTATATCGACCAAGTTTCAGATCGGTCAGATGAGGGAAATGACATTTAGATCACTCTGTGACTGTGCGTCACCATGCGTGACTGCGCGTGACTAATTCAAAGTTAATATTTTTTACAGCAAGTGTATGGACCAAGTTTGAGATCGATCGGTGACTGTGCGTGACTACCCCAAAATTAATCTATAGTCACGACAAGACTATGGGCCAAATTTCAGATCAATTGGATAGGGGGGAATGGGGTCCACCCATGGCAGACAGACAGACAGACATAGAGTATGAGTTAGAAACAGTTTAAAAACATTTATTTTTTATAAATTCAAAATTAAATTATTTTAACAATCCGAAAAATTGAAATTGGAAATACATACATATGTATATAAAAATATTTTATTCATTTACTTTATAAAGGTTCTCCTGCAGCAGCGGACGGCAATTGCATACACATACGTTCATACGTTGCAGTTGATTGTTCAATTACTCGTGTTAAATGTAATCTATTCCCAGAATTAGCTAACGATTGGGTTGAGCATTGGGGAATAAGGCGGTAGGAAAACTAATGTGTGCTTATCTTATGGAGACTTAATTTTGTCCAAAATTAACCATTAATAATATTATTTCCTTCTAATTTTTCAAACAATCCCATTCAAAACTCCCAAAAAATATTTGAATTGACATCGGAGTGTGCAATTATTTTCTGAAATAAAATTCCATGATTATTTAATGCAGCAATTAATGAAACATTGCGTTCTCTAATCGCTGGTACAGTGTGTTCATTGAATATTTTCTGATTCCGAAATCTTCTGACATGTATTATTAAGAGTTATGCATGAATTTTGTTCAACTATTTGTTCTACTTTTACTTAATATAGCTGCAGTTAATTTTACATTTCTCTTAAAACCGCGTTTTTTTTCTGCCAGAACTTCACCATTTTTGATGTATTGACTTATTATACTTTTAGCAGTATTTCTATTAATTCCAGCTATTTCAGCCGATTCACTTATTGACTTGCCATCTGCATAAACTATTATTAGAATTTAAATTTGAGGCTGGTGGTTCTCCAAGTTTTGAAGTATCTTTAATTTCATAATAAACAATTTACGCTTATAAAGAAAAAATCGCTTGCTAAAACTATAAATACTAATGTTAAAAAACAGTATTTTATTGGGTGAATTTGATTTGCAACAATGTGAATTTGATTTGCCAAAAGTTGAATTTAATTTTCCAAAAGTCGGATTTGAAGTGCAAAAGGGTGAATTTGGAGTGCAAACCCTGTAGAAGCAGAAATTGAGAAATGTATACTAAGAGATCCTCTTCGATGGATTGTCATCTCAACGCGACGAAGAGGTCCAGTAAGCGTGAAGATCCTAAAAGCGATGCAGGCGGTAGCGTAGCTACTGGCAAGGCTATTCTTGTCGGTAAGGTCAATGGTGAACGCTGAAGCTAAGAACAATCCACAATGTGGGACGTCGAATCGACAGATCACAACTCCGCACCGTCTGTCTCACAATGAGCGGCAGCAAACAGCGTTTGTACTCCAGAAGGAGCCGCTGAATATACAGACGGAAAATTTTAAACTCTTCAGAAGGCAACGGGAAACCACTGAAGTATTATCCCTTGAAAAGCATACAATTAGGAATGAAAACAACGACAAACGGCCCTCAAACTCCGGTAACACGAGGGTGCTAAGAATCCCCGGAGGTAAAATTAAACGAAATCTCAACATCAGCACATGGAATGTACACAGCCTATATGAAGCTGGGAAACTATCCATTACAATCGACTGAAGGTCGATATACTTGGTATCAGCGAAACGTGGTGGCCAGACAATTGTGAATTCATATCCCAAAACGCAAAAATGGTTTACTCTGGCAATCTTGACCAAAATCACAGAAACGGCGTGGGAATTATTCTAAACAAAGATGTAGCGAAATGCGTGACAGGATTTTTTTCCTAAATCAGACAGAACAGTGCTACTTAAACTGGAAACCAAGCCAATCAATTTAAATATCATTCAGATGTATGCACCCACAGCGGATAAAAGTAAAGAAGAAATAGAAGCTTTCTATGCTTGAAGATCTAATGAAAATGAATAAACCTCATGAGATAGCAATAATTCAGAGCGATTTTAATGCAAACGTAGGAGATACTAAAGTACCTGACGTAACAGGTCAATACGGATTGGGAGAAAGGAATGAAAGAGGTGATAGGCTCATAAACACAAAATGTGAATCACAAACCTTTCTGCCAGAAGACGCTATACTTGGATATCTCTCCAAGATAGAAAAGAAAACATTGTACGAAATCAAATCGACTACATACTCATAAACAAAAGAACATCAACTTACTCTTGGGCTGACGTACCTTCAGAGCACAATCTGCTAATCACACATCTACGTACGAAACTTACAGTAACGAAGAAAAGCAAATCACGCACGAAAATAAATACTGGAAAACTTGAAGACTCGAATATAATTGCAAACGTGGGAGGATAAATAAATCTACAACTAAATAACGTGAACAGAGAGGATTCAGAAATGGCTCGAGATGCCTTTTTTAAATACAAAAAAGTCACGATATTCATCTTGAAACCAAATCAACATTCATTAAAAATATGTATGGTCGGTTTTACTATATGCGGTGGAGACATGGACCATAAATCCATCAAACATAAAAAGATTAGATGCCTTGGAAATGTGGATTTATAGACGAGTACTTATTTACCTTCATAAAGAAAAGAAAAACATCGTACCTGGGACATTTTATGACAAACCAAATATATAAGCTGTTACCATCGATAACACGAGCGAATATTTAAGGAAAAGCTGCAAGAGGGTGAAAATAAATACCATGGATTAATAATATTGAAGTATAGACTGGTATCAGAGATATGGGCAGACTTCTGAGTGAAGCAAGAGATCGAGATGCTTTTGCGGTGCTACTGAATAATATATAAAATGATTTTTTTTAAATGTTAAATATGTAACAAATTGTAATTGTAGCGGTCGCTAAAATTCGAAGAACGAATTATCAAATAAAGATAAAGAAGATACTAGGAGAAAATGTTGAAATTATGATATGATAGAAGATGATATAATAGAAGATGGGATCAGTTCTTCGTTAAGCGAAAATTGGTTTTGGGAAGAATCAAGTAGCGATGATGCTTTGTGATAAGTTTATCCTTATTTGTTTTGTTTTTACCGTTTTTTTTAGATAAGTATTCAATTATGCTATTATACTTTTTTGTTTCAAAACCCAAAATTTTAAAAATCTGATTTAAATAAAAATATTTCCCTTATTAAAATATATGCAGTTTATATTATTTTTATTGACGTAAAACTTCGCTAATTTTTCCTTCAATTTTTTTTATATATTTTTTCTGCGATTAAAAGCATTTATGAAAAAGGCTGTACAAACGGCTTCTAAAATACTGTTCCGATATCAACGCATTTTTGTGTAAATGATAACTATATTTACTTTTATTTATTTTTCAAATTTGAATGTAATCGGGTAACATTAACAGGTTTTAGCTTGTTTTTTAGAAAAAAGATATGCACCAGGTACACGAGTCCTTGCATCGGTTAAAATACGAATTGGCAGACACATTAAAAAAACTTATTTTTTATGCCAATAAGAAAGTTTCGTTTTAAATTACAGGATATATAGGCGGTAGGCGTGTCCTTCCACCGATTTTTCTCAAAATATTCATCGTTGGCCCAAATAAAATAGTGTACCATTTATGTACGACAACTCCTTCTATTTTTGTCCATTCGCTATACGGGAACAAAGCTCTGTGGGATAGTTTCTGAGTAGTATTGCATTAACGGAATAGTATTATACACCGTTCGAACATTTCTGGATCTTGACTACGTATGGATAGGAAAGTTAGTTTCATTGGTCATATAATTATGATTGTTTATAAGGCCAAATCTAGTCTTGGTTTCAGAAAAGATGGGCTAATGTAGTTACTAAACTACTTTATACGGCTCATGTAAGAACTGTTTTGGAAAATGAATCAATAATATGGATTCCATATTATCAGGTTCACACAAATGCAATTGAGTCTGTGCAGAGCAAGTTTTTACTATTCTGCCTACGTGGTTTAGGTTGGAGTTATGATGACTAAACATATATACTAATAGGCTAAGGCTTATTAGACTTCAACTCTTGAGAGAAGGACGACCATTCTGGGTATTACCTTTGAATTCAACCTAACGGTGATGTTGGTTCAGAGTTTATTTTTTCTAATTTGTATTTTAACATACCTTGTAGCTTTACAAGACATTTTAAGCCGCGTTATTTGGGCTATTGTAGGACTAATTATGCCAATTTTTATCCTTTCTGCAGAATTTGTCATAATTAAAATTCGTTGCTTTTAATTATGTATCGAAAGTAAATCGCGATATAATTGAATACCTAATTTAATTATTTTTTGTTGCTTGTATTTAAATTTGTCTCTTTACTTAATATCAGTTGATGACAAAGTTCTGTAGCTGATTTACGATCACATTAGTAAATTACCAGGGATTGTTTGGAGTCCGGGTCCTGATGTGTACGGTTTTCACGTTAAGAGGAAATACCCTCTCGGTCGACAAGAGTGGATAAGTGAGTGGCGGGGATGTTCTTTAAAACAAAAACATATATACAAACTTTTTGATTGTAATTTACATGATATTATGGATCTTACTATTATATTATGAGAGGTAGTTCTTTAGCCGATCAAAGCGTATATACCTGATGGTACTTCAGAGTAGATAGATATTATGAAAGGTAGATTAAAGTCAATTGTTACATTATCGAACATCAGCACTATAGTTATTCTATGGTCACAGAGCAGTATAAGTAAGGGTTTTAAATATACCCCTTTTTCAATTTTTCTTAAAAGAAGTTAACACAAATAATCTTATGAGTAAATTAAATAAAATGTTATATCCAGCAGAAATTACTTTAAATTGGATAAACTGCAGAAGTATATAGCAGGAAATATTGTTTCTGTTTGTTTTACTGATTTGGTTTCCCCATTCGCGAAGAAGATATATTAGAATTCTGTTAAAAGAGTGACAATCCCAAACATAAGTGTTTTCAACAAACATATTATTAGCTAACTAGTCTTAATAATCGAAAGGCGTTTATGTGATCATTGGCTATTTGTAATTTTTCAGAAAACTACATACATACATAAGAATGTAGATATCTATGACAGGAAAAAGCCAATATAACCTAATGATACGTAGTAAATTAAATATTTTCAATATAACAATTCTTTTTTATGATTTTCTACATCAGAGGATAACATTTACCACCGAAAAATAGCAAAACTATTACAATATCATAAGAATTGAAATACTGTGTACATACATACATTTGTATATGGTGTTTGAGGATTGTGTATTTGTGTGTGCAATCCTGCTCGGGATATTATAAAAAAAAAAAAAAAAACAAATCGACCCTTTACACAACTGCCAACTGGTCGTCTTGGTTATCATCTTTATCATGGCTATAATATGGGTAACTTCAATATTCTAACTTATACATCATATATGTATACATTTTCACATTAGTATCTATGTACACATGTATATGTAGTACTTACATATGTATCTATGTATGCATGTTTATTTATTTATAGTGGTGCCCACAAACATAAAAATATGTACATATATTATATTACACCAGAACAGTATTTCAATATGACCATTCGTCTTTGGGTGGTGGTATTTTGTATGTTTAAGTATACATCATTGCTGTCAAATCTGCGGACCATAACTTAATTTGTATATAATAAATAAAACGATCAAGAAGCATCACAGGGTTGGGACATAAATATCATTCATTCTTTGTTCGATCCAAATATCGAACGTTTACATGTTGTACAATCATGTATTCCACCGCACACACATAAAAATTATTGCAATACCGTCTCCTTCCAATGTAATGCAATTTTTCGCTTTTGGCTTAAAATTTTCAATTTATGTTGGTAAAATCATATATTTTTATAGCAACAAACGGATCAAATAGAATATAATAATAAAATGTCCAAACAAATCCACAGCCTACTCCTCTTTCCTCCTAAAAATCACCGACGCTGCTGCCGTTCCTGTTCGGCCTGAAATAATGGATCTTTTCTTATTAGGACTAATGGAGGCTAGGTCTAAATATTGTTCGATTCTTATAAATTTTTTTAGAGGATGTCTTTTGTTTATAAAAAGCATTTGAACTAAATTTCATCATTTTGCCAAAAAATTTTAATTTATAAGTAGACAGACGGACGAACAAAATTATCTGATCCAGTCTTCATGTAACAATGATGTACATAGCAAACAATTTGGAAAATATTATATTGCCCATACAAGTAGAGAAAGTCGTAACGGTAACGTTAAAAAAATACCAGACTTCAAGACCCGATAGCTTATTATGTACATATATCTGAAATATCTGAATAATTTTTATCAACTAATATATTAAAATTTTCTATCCTTTTGCCGTACACATAGCATTCGGGCACGAACTTGTGGAAGGTTTACAAAGTCAGCAATTTTATTTCAAACTGTCCCCATGCTATACTAAAATGAATGAAAAATATTTTGTCCTGTCACTCTATTTTCCAACCGATAAGCATACGTACTACGCCTACCATAAAATATGTACGAATGTTTTTCATTTTTAAACTGCTTTGTAAAAGTAGTCAACGCAACACAGCACAGAAAAATACAAATGGCGCATTAGCATAAAATATAAGTTTGTGTGAGTTTAAACACTCAGAAAAGTTTTTCAGTTACTATATTAAGGTGCTATTACACGACATTTTTTTTAAACATATGTGTTGTCACTTTTTTTTATCCATATATAATTCCGTATGTCTGTCAAAATTGTCGTTTTACATACGATTCATAATTTTTGATATAACACTTGCATATGTATTTTCGTATAACATAACCTCTAAATGTAAACAACAGCTGGTTCTTAAATTTGTGAATATAAAACTTAATTGATAAAAATAAAGTTATATATATATTATATATTTTTTAGTTGTTAATTATTATTAAACAATTTATTTTTCTCTTAATATTAATCTTTTTAATTTACTCTGTTTTTCTTTCGCCACAAGCAGTGTTGTATTTTCATATGTTTTGTCATGTCAAAATAGAACCTGTTCTAATCGAAAAATTTACATGTGACTTTCCACATGTATTGTACAAATGCAATGTTTCATATGTATCACACGATGTGTACAACTTTTTCCGTGGGACAGTACATATGTAAAAAACAATTCGTGTAATAGCACCTTTAGCTATATTGCACTTTTTTGCTCTTTTGTTATTATATAGTTCATTTATAGCTATTTTGGCTATAAAAAAGCTCTTTTCACCTATTTTCAGTCGTTAACAACAGTACTAAATGATAGTTTTAGTACTTATTTTTTTTATATTTAATATATAAATTAAAATTATAATAACTCTTAACAATAATACTATTTATTAATTTAGGCTATCGGCTTGCAATTATAAAAAAATTATGAATAGTGGAATTATTATGTCTACTCTACAGAATAGTAATTAAAATCAATTTTTTTTAAATTTTATTGTATTTATATTATTCTCAGACGGATTTTTCAGTAAATTTATACTATTCTTTGTGCTTTAATCAAGAACTAAGTTCTAAATTATTAATTTTTCGTTCTAAAGAGTGTGGAATTACATTATTCTACTTTGTGGTTGTAAGAGTTTGATTAAAGTTTTTGTTGTGTTAAAAAGAGTTGTTATCGAGTTTCCGTTAGATTTATTTAAATAAATATTTTCTGTATCAGTTTCGTTTGTTAAATTTGCAAAATAATTTATTATTATTTTAATCTAAATAACATTCCATTATATTTGTTTCAATTTTTATTAGAGTCTGTTATTTCCTTTAAGAGTTATTGCGACTTATTTATGTTACAATCCTTATGTTCGCAATCGTTAATAGTTGGCACTTTCTGCATCTCATAGGAATCCGTATATATAATCGCACTTTCACCTTGAATATGTGATATCAATGGATTCTGGAGGAATATACAAATCATTAATCATATATAGTTTTCTTTATATTTATGAATATTGTTTACACAAATTTAAGCTCGTAAATAATTTTCTTTTCAGGAATTTTAAAGATATTGTGTCTGTGGTAAAATGAAGATATCTATGGAGCATACACTTTATCGGACCTATAAAAAAAAGTTTCTTGACTTAATTTCTCTACTATTAAGATAAAGACTTTGTGTATTCATTCTAAAACAAGAGCATGCTGAGAGGGGTTTCCATCGAGTGCGGTGACAACTAATTTCGGGTTGCAAATTTTAACTACGAAAAAATCACAGGATAATAATACGAATATTTTTTTATAAAATATATATAAATATTGAATATTAAATGTAATAATTTTTTATACAAACACTATAGTTGTTGAATTAGTAAATATGTATGCATATACGTTACTAGGAAAGAGTATGCTGTACTCGTTCAGTTATTTTTTTTAAAATTTTGTTAAACATACAAAAATTACTAAAGAAAAAAAATTTCGAGTTTGAAAATAAAACCAAGTAGACCATATTCAACGAAAAAAAATTAAAAAGAAACAACAAAAAATTTGTACAAAAAAAAAAAATGGTACATTCTTGTGAGGTAAATCGTTTCTCATACGTTTAGGAAAAAACTAAGTGAGTCCAATCATAGTGAAGATGTATAAACACCTAGTAATTAAAGATTTTTTAAGTTGGAAGTACTTAAGCTTTCAGTATTTTTTTTCAATTTAGAGTTTTTATACATTTAGCCTAGTTTAATTAGCTGTTACACTTAGTGCTATACTTGTGGACTTGTTGAATTATATGTTATACGTTTATAATGTGAAATTTTCAACGTTGACGGTTGTTGAATTAGCTGCAATAATCTTTGAACCAATACATTCATACCTCACACCATTTTTGTTTTATTCGTTTTTGTGATTGTATTGTAAAATAAATTTTTACCCCCCTGAGCGTATAGATGTTTACACATCAATAAAATAATCCAATTGTTAAAAAACCAGAAATATTTTTTTTTTTAATTTGTGCCCTTTTCCGATTTTTTTATACTTTTTTGCCTTTTATGTATTTGGCTAATACCAACCTGTCAGTATTCTCATTGTTTCCATAACGCAAATTGAGTAACTATTAGTATTAAATGTTCAGTTCCTACTAACTGTATGACCTATGTTCGGGAATACTTATTAAAAAAGATATATATCACAGCATTATCTAACAATTCAGTGTTTTTAATCGATCAATAATCGAATTTTATGTTATGGGCCAGAAAATAATCATATTTATTGATAACGTTCTTGTCTAAGATCAGCTGATTAAACGTATTAAATTGTTTGAGTGTAATATATGTATTTTAGTCGTTTCAATCGAATTCAAATATGTATATACGAGTGTATGAATGTTGTGCTATGGCGTACATACAGTTTCTTTTTGTCATATAAAAGTTAGCCATTCGATACGAATTTTTGATTGATGCTGAATTGGTGTTGCCTGCTTTTTTATGATAAGCCATATGAAATGAATAAGTTGTTCATATTCATATTAAGTATGTAGCTAGAAAGTTGAAGAAAATTAGTTTCCTTCTTTTTACAAAGCAGTTCTTATGACTTGTTGAACAGCTTCACTAGATTGTGTAATAAGTCGCAACATTTAACGACAAGTTTGCTTAGTTGTATAATAATCAAAACATATTGAATTTTCGATCGTGTTGTACAAATTTCTGTTTTCATTTGTATTTTAGCATTCATTAAATTATATCATAGCTGGCCATACCGGCACCAGGGAGCCGACCTCTAATCGGCTTCTTATATATATGTATACAGCCGAACGAAGACCAAAATACTCAAGAATGATAAAATATAAGATTACGCCATCCGAATGTTTTCCCGTTATATGATGTAGTAGTTCTCTCGCAAAGGGTGCCAAGTCAGTTTATGTGTGAACATTTAAAATCTTGCGAAAAATATATTTTTTATGTTATAATTGTTAACCCTCCAATTAGAATCACAGTCCTGACAGTCCTCAAAAAAAAAAAAAAATAATAAAAAATAAATATATCAGTTCTTGTTATAAATTACAAATTTCGCTTAATATTTTATTAAAAACAATATTAATATAATTAAAATTATTAAAAACAGTTAATAAAAACATGAAGTGTTCAGTGGGTCAAGAATGAGGAAATGCAAGCAAATCAATAGTAAATTATTTTAAAATTAAAATTGCTTACAAGCGGATATTCGCAAAAACATGTGTGAGACATTGATGAAGTGAAAAAACTGTTTTTATATGTGGAATGAACTTTAGAATAAGTTTAATTTTAATAAAGTTTAACTTTAATAAAATAACAACGTAGTATACACACATTTAGTAACTTATTCTAAAGTACAAAACAATGGCCTTTAAAAATTTGTTCAACTATTGTTAAACCATTTTTATATCCTATACCACTTTGTGGTTTGGGTATAATGACTTTGTGCTGCTGTTTGTAACTACCAAAAATATTTGACCTAAACCCATCTTTTATTATACCGATCGACTAAGAATCACTTTCTGAGTCGGTTTATCGAAGTCCGTCCGTCCGTCTGTGTGTCCAATTAAGCCTTGCAATCAAACTGCAGGTCGCAAATATGAAACTATTTTGATGAAATTTGGTATATAAGATTCTATCGGCCATGGGATGAATGGTATTGAAATTGGTGAAATTCGAATGCGGTGATTTGGCCCCTGGAGTTGATATAGCGATGTCCGCCTCTCTGTCTGTGGAAATCACGATGACGACTTCAGTCGGGCAGCTAGGGTGCTCGCTTGTGTAAAAAATGATTCACTGACATCCTGAAAAGTTTGCTATTTAAAGTCGTCCAAATCGGTTCATTAAGTCCCGAGAATTGAATGAAGAAGTAAAAAAATCTTGAAAGATATTATTTGTCTATATCGTTCTTGTCACGATCACGCCCTCAATAGAATAACTGGGGCGCTCGTTTTTAGTGAGTATGATTGACTAACATCATGAGAAGGTTCTTATTTGAAAAATCATGAAAATCGGTTTAATATATCCCGAGAAATCACTGAAGAATTAAAAAAATTTAAAAATATATGTTTGTGTATTGTTCTCGTTGTTATTCTAAAAGTTGTATGTTGTCAAAGCTGGACTTGCTGTTTTTGAGGTCGTTGTAGTAATAATATAATAAAATCTAACCCTTTGTGCATTTTTTATCAACTCTGGTAGAAAAATTTAAAAGTTTCCATTGTTTTGACATCACTAAAAAATTCGTTAGATCATTTCTGTCATCGCCACGAGCCTGACTGCAAAGTTTCAAATCGATTGGGTCACGGGAAAGGGGTTAAAAATTGATCCAAATTTTCGACAAGCAGACACTACGAGTTAATATAAAGGGAGTACAAATTTACCAACATCTAAAGCAAATAATACTAAAGTACCTAGTTGTTAATAAAAAAAAAACAATGTAATTTACCAAAAAAAAAAAATGTATGTATTAATTTTTTTAAAGAACAAGTAAGGGTGTTAAATTCGGCTGTGCCGAATCTTTGATACCCTCCACCTCGGTTTGAGTATTGATAATAAATGTAAACAAAATATTGGAAAAATATGCATGCGTTTCCGGTTAATTTAGTTTAATTTAGTTTTTGCTAATTAAATAGCTCGCCCTAACCTCCATTGCAAAGGTAATGGTTGTGTAGGATGTGGCTGTATAGTTTCTGTTAACTGGCGAAATATTTTTTCATTGCGGCCATATAGATCGGATGGAGCAACAAAATAATAACCAAAGAAAAGCTCTCTCAACTTTTTTTTTTATTAAAATATTGCCATATTTGGAAAACATAGAGAATAAATTTATAATAATAAATAATCCAATTAGGGAAGCCAAACGCAAAAAACCAATTGTCCCAAACATTTTAAATAAAATAATTTGTTATCTTTATTTTCTGAAAAACTTCAAATATTCATCCAAAAAACATTGTGAAAATTTATATATAAATAACATTCTCATCAAATTGCGTTTATTTATGTAACAATTTTTATGTTCGCAATTCTTAAATATCATTTGAGGTTTTATAAAATTCATTGAATTTAAATTCATGTTTTCTGTAAATTTCAACGATCCGACAATCGTAAAATATATCGACAGCTATTGTTGTTTGCACTAAGGATTAAGTGATTCACTAAGTACATACATCTTAACGACAGTCGACAAATCTATGAAATAGCTTTTTTACGAAGCTTATGTTTTTTATTTTTTAAATAATAAGTTACTAAAAATAGAATTAAGTAATAATGTTAAAAATAAATAAAAAGATAAATAACCTCAATAGTTAGTTATGTTTTCCTTATTTTCTTGTCTGACTTTACTTTGTTGCATGTGTTTTTTATTCTATGTATTGTTGAACGCAGTTGTTTAATAAAATCTTCGTAAGTTACACCTTCTGTCTTTGTGGCAACTGTTTAAAAAAGAATTTATCAGATTTATGTTTATGTTAATTCGTAACTTGGGACCTAACTTAAAACTTTTGTACACTTTTATATGTTCTAATATGTTCAATATTTTAATTGACAGCCATGTATTTGTTGCTACAAAAAGTGAACATTTATATTTTTTTCTTACTCACCAAACATTGCATTTAATACCTGTCCTATATTTTAAGAGATTTTTTGTTTTTAGTCCCATCATAGTTAAAATCCATTATTATAGTTTTGCTTATAACTCTATCCATATTATTTAATGCACCAGAATGCGTTTTATTGCACCAATCTAAATGTGTTAAATAATGGTAGAAGCTTAAATGCGATCTTTTCAAAAAAATTTAATTTCTTCCTTTTTTGTATATCTTTTTAACAATTTAATTTTATTAAACTTAAAAAATAGTTAAAGTAAACTTACAATTTTTAAATTTTTGTCAGTACTTAGTTCTTATTCTAATTTTTTCAAACACTAATTTTTTCAACACTTCACTTTTCACTTTCAACACAGAAAATAGCACCTTATTCAACTGAATATTTTTTTACTTTGACTCGTTTTCTTGTGTTTTCTTGTCCCGTAATAAAGTCCCGTTGTTTTTTATATCACATTTTTTTTTATAAATTTCTACATAAAGATGATAGGCGACAATTAATATTATTTTGTCTTCCATATTGTCGCCAACGCACTACGACTAGCGACAACTTTAAAATGTTGTCGCTCATATTGTCTTCAAAGGAGTTTAGGCAGGACAAAATGAGGATATTGTCGATACAATGGTCGGACACTGAGTTTGAAACAGGACAAATATAAGATTTTTTCGTTTAGTTTGTCGTCAACAGAGTACGAAAGATGAAGCTACATAGCATTTTCGCTTATATTGTCGTCAAGGTACTTCGAGTGACGACAACTTGAAAAGAGCTTATAGTTTCATCAACGGAGTTTGATCTACGACAAATTAATGGTTTCGTGCCTAAACTTGTCGCTTACGTACATGAATTTGAATTTTAAGTTTTGAATTTTAAATTTTGAATTTTTAATTTTTAATTTTTAATTTTTAATTTTTAAAATTTAATTTTTAATTTTTAATTTTTAATTTTTAATTTTTAATTTTTAATTTTTAATTCTTAATTTTTAATTTTTAATTTTTTATTTTTTATTTTTAATTTTTAGTTTTTAATTTTTATTTTTAATTTTTAATTTTTAATTTTTAATTTTTAATTTTTAATTTATAATTTTTAATTATTAATTTTTAATTTTTAGTTTTTAATTTGTAATTTTTAATTTTAAAATTTTAATTTTTAATTTTTAATTTTTATTTTTAATTTTTAATTTTTAATTTTTAATTTTAAATTTTAAATTTTAAATTTTAAATTTTAAATTTTAAATTTTAAATTTTAAATTTTAAATTTTTAATTTTTAATTTTTAATTTTTAATTTTTAATTTTTAATTTTTAATTTTTAATTTTCAATTTTTAATTTTTAATTTTTAATTTTTAATTTTTAATTTTTAATTTTTAATTTTTAATTTTTAATTTTTAATTTTTAATTTTTAATTTTTAATTTTTAATTTTTAATTTTTAATTTTTAATTTTTAATTTTTATTTTTTAATTTTTAATTTTTAATTTTTAATTTTTAATTTTTAATTTTTAATTTTTAATTTTTAATTTTTAATTTTTAATTTTTAATTTTTAATTTTTAATTTTTAATTTTTAATTTTTAATTTTTAATTTTTAATTTTTAATTTTTAATTTTTAATTTTTAATTTTTAATTTTTAATTTTTAATTTTTAATTTTTAATTTTTAATTTTTAATTTTTAATTTTTAATTTTTAATTTTTAATGTTTAATTTTTAATTTTTAATTTTTAATTTTTAATTTTTAATTTTTAATTTTTAATTTTTAATTTTTAATTTTTAATTTTTAATTTTTAAGTTTTAATTTTTAATTTTTAATTTTTAATTTTTAATTTTTAATTTTTAATTTTTAATTTTTAATTTTTAATTTTTAATTTTTAATTTTTAATTTTTAATTTTTAATTTTTAATTTTTAATTTTTAATTTTTAATTTTTAATTTTTAATTTTTAATTTTTAATTTTTAATTTTTAATTTTTAATTTTTAATTTTTAATTTTTAATTTTTAATTTTTAATTTTTAATTTTTAATTTTTAATTTTTAATTTTTAATTTTTAATTTTTAATTTTTAATTTTTAATTTTTAATTTTTAATTTTTAATTTTTAATTTTTAATTTTTAATTTTTAATTTTTAATTTTTAATTTTTAATTTTTAATTTTTAATTTTTAATTTTTAATTTTTAATTTTTAATTTTTAATTTTTAATTTTTAATTTTTAATTTTTAATTTTTTATTTTTAATTTTTAATTTTTAATTTTTAATTTTTGATTTTTAATTTTTAATTTTTAATTTTTAATTTTTAATTTTTAATTGTTAATTTTTAATTTTTAATTTTTAATTTTTAATTTTTAATTTTCAATTTTTAATTTTTAATATTTAATTTTTATTCTTAATTTTTTATTTTTTATTAATTTTTAATTTTAATGATAAAAACATATGTGGTAATGCTCGCTTGAGCCAAAGTAACACGTGCAGTATTAATATACGCACAACTGTAATGACTTCAACACTAAGAAGAATTACAATATATACAACATATCTTTTTATTTTTTCATAGTTTCATTCATAATTCGATTTTGACGGTTTTAAATAGCAACCCTTTTGGGATGTTAATAAACGGTTTTATACAAAAACTAACGGTCTAGCTTAGATATTGACGGCGTGATCGTGATTTCCACAGACGGACGGACATACGGTCATCGCTAAATCAACTTCCCTTGTAATAATGATCAAGAAAATATATGGTTTTGGGGTCTCCGGAATTTATTTCGATGCGATACAAACGGAATGAAAATCCTATATATACCTTGTGCGACTGAGGTGTTGAGGGTAAAAAGAAATAGGAAACATTTATTAAAAAAAATTTTTTTGTTGTGGTATGGGAGGTGCGACGTCCACTTATATAATAGAAAATATAAAGCCTATTTTACTTTCCCGATACAAACTTACACACTGTGAAAAGTTAAAGAAGATCGGTCCTATGGCTTAGCCACCTATTAATGTCAAACACACAAACAATCAAGAATAAATTTTCATTTTTATATATAGAGAAGAGAATATTAATGCTCTGTGAAAATTTACATTACGGTTAAAGCAATTTTCTAATATAAGAAATAAAAATCAATTGATAAAATCCGATTCACAAATTATCGGTCCAATAGTGCAAAGTGTTACTAACAATAACATGAGAGTAATATAATATGATGTTGCCCATTAGGAAAAAAAAGGAAGTATAAACGCTTTTATTCCGATATCCGAGTATTACTAACAATAAGCTATATAAAAAAAGAATATTGTGTCTAGTTAAAAATGCGAGTTAGATACAGCTGGTATAATACATTTTGTTCTGGTTCGTACAGAATTGTGACTGAAATTCTAACCACAATAAAAGGTAGAGACAACTATATCAAAATTCCAATTAGCTATTACTAAAACAGAGAAAACATCTTTTCTTTCAATTATGATAAATAATACCTTTTGCCGTTTCCTTAAATACAGTTTAAAGTATGGATTCTTGCAATAATAATGTAATTAATCACATAATTTATCATTTGAACTGAATTTATTGGTAATACATATTGTTAACTGATTACACACAAGACAAGCTACTACAAAAATTAACATAAATATTCAATAAAAATTTGTGTTTATATACGTACACTTTTTACCAATATAAAGTTATTTGATTTAAAACAATAATATTGCCGTATGCTTAATTCCAAAAAAAAATCTAGTAGATAACAGTAAAATGATATAATAGCTGACAACACAGTTGGTTTATTTGTATCTTACTTCATTGGCATTGAAATTTCATTATCATTAAACAACTAATTCAAATGCTAAAAAATGTAACTGTCATTTTATGGTTATGAAATAGAAAAAATTCAAAAAAAAAAAAAATATTTGCAATTGAGGAAAGAATAATTTGTTTATTTTTTTATAAACGTACAAAGTATGCTTTTCAAAATAGAAAAGAAGCAGTAAAAAAACAAATATTATCCCCGTTTTGAAGCAAAAAATGTTCATGGGTACTACTGAAACCACTGTCACCCGAAACTTGTTCATTAATTCTATCACATGCTAGACATTTCTAAATATATTCTGAAATCGCGTTTCGAAAAAATATTTATTTTTTTCAGTTGAGGCATAATTACCGGAAATTATATTTAATTAATGTATTTAAAAATAATTTATTAAAATTAATTTATTAAAAGTAATGGTAATGCCCAATAATTTAATTAAATCGTCAATTTATTAGTACATCTAGTAATCATGGGAGTATGGTTTGTATACGTACATTATTTAAGCAAGGTTTGCCAGACTATAACTTTTCTAAATTTTGGTAGATTTTTTTTAGGAATAATATTAGGATCTGGCAAATGTAAAAGAACAACTTTTGAATGTATTCAATTGGAAAAATATTTAAAGCGATTAAAATTGAATTCATGAAAATATGGTAAATTGTATACAAAAAGTTTTAAATTGTGTAAATTTTAAATGTATTCAAATGAAAAAACTTGCAATATGGAAATTTTTCTATCAAAATCGATTTTATAGTTCTTAAAAGGAAAGCTGATTACATCTGAAGTGTTGCAAAAAAATCATGAAAATCTAAATTATATACATATATTAAAATTGTTGCTTTAACTACAGTGTGCAGAAATAAAAAAACTTTTGGAATAAATTTCAAGTATGAGAAATGCGTAGAAAGTTGGGAAAAATAAAAGTACATTAGAGAACAAAAACTATGAAAACACCCCGAAGTTATTTGCAATTATATAATAGTACCAAAATTCAAAAATTTTTTATTTTAAAGCGTATTTCAAAAAAATTTTTGCAATCTTCAGTTTGCAAATATAAATAATATATTCTTATAAAATTTGGTATATGAGCTTTAAGCAGCAGATGGGCGCTATTTAAATTGTTAAAGATCGGTACATGTTCGGAGCCAGCGCCTATACTTCGAGAAATCTTATATATATTATATCCATCTGAACGAAATTTGTGCGTATTTACTATATAAGTAAATCATCAGTCAAAAAATTGGGTCTGATTGACTAATGTTAGACATAGTTCCTATATAAATTTGCTTCGCGATATTCACTTAAACCTATTTAACAAATTTTATTTGTTTATGTTCTTAACCACACTAAATAGTCTTGATTAAACCATTTTTGGATCTAGTTCCCATACAGTCATCACATACGATATCATGTTTATTATATGGAGACTAAGTTAAAAATTCTTTGATCAAGTGAGGCCACTTATGTGTTCGAAACACATATAGACATCAAATTAAACTGAATGTCGAGAGGCTGCTTTGTGTGGGGACTATGACATAAATTTGTCACTTACTCTTTATATATATATATATACAAAAAACTTCATCAATATATATTTATATTTAATATATATTTAATTTTGGTACTTTAATATAACTGCTAATAAATTCCGAATGTGTTCATAGATTTTCTTTTGTAATATCTTGGTTTCTTTGCAGAGTTGCGTGAGAAATAAAAATACTTGGCTTTTTCTCGATTTACATTTTTTCCGATTATCTACGCATTTTTAAATTTTTTCAAAAAGTAAAAATTTGATTTGAGAACAATGTTCACATGAGTTGTGGTATTTTGTATTATATTATATTTATATAAATTCTACAGTTGCCAGTGTGGTTGTTTCTAAGTCGAGTTGTATTCTATATAGCGAAATTACTATCTAAGTAAATAAAAAACAAACAAAAAATTATAAAAAGAATTGTAAATTTCATCTTTGGCAGGCACCTAGCTGTCCGCCATGGCAAAATTCCTGGTACCTCATCCGCAATATCCTCCTGATTTAGCCCGCAGTGACCACTTT
Source organism: Cordilura impudica (assembly GCA_963682025.1). NCBI lineage: Eukaryota > Metazoa > Arthropoda > Insecta > Diptera > Scathophagidae > Cordilura > Cordilura impudica. The sequence continues at coordinate 176,780,367 of OY821520.1, read as the reverse complement.
CTATTTCTTAATCAAGAGAAAAGGCACGGTGAGAAAAGATTTAGCTCTAAAGATAAAATGAATGAAAAAATTATCTGTTTTAAGGATTTTTGGAAATCCTATTGTTTGAAAGGGATAAAAAATTAGAGAAACGTTAAACAAATTGAATTTATCTGAAGAAAATTATGCTGAAAAAAATTTTTCTTTTCTAAAAAAAACAGGCTTTCATTCGGATTTCATACGGATTTACTGATCGGCTCTTTTACGTTAAAAGTCTTACAGAAACTCTAGATCTACATTTAACATTACTCGTAAATTGCAATCAAATTTGAATGCTAACGTCAACAGATGTCTTGGGAAACATGTAGTATTTATTTTTATCCGTTTAAGTATATATATATATATATATATTTTTTAACATTTTAAGATATTCTCTGTAAACTTAAACTTAATGTGTGTACGATTTTTGTGCAGATACTTGAACAGGACAGGACAAAAAAAAAAAACGAGTTAAGAAATGTCATTCATGTCAGCATAAGGGTAATTCGGTTTCTTTAGAATGTTTTCTGTCTTCAATTTCCTGCCATGTCACACATGGCGCGATCCCATGATCTTTTGTTTTTCAAGTTTCTTTTTTTACACATATTCATTTAAAATAGAATGCCATCAAGAATGAAAAATGATCCTTCGGTTTCGTTCTTTGCTCGAAAATATAACAATTACTCACAAATATACCTGAGATGAGATGAGGTAATCCGTAGCTTCCAAAAGTGTCAGATGTAAAAGTGCTACTGAGAAAGGTTAAATCAAAATATTAGGGTTACATTCAAATGTTCTAAATTTATGTCATGTCATACATATAAAGGTTTAAATGCATGTTCATATTGAATTTTTAAATTCGATTAAATATTTATGATGATCACGTAGAGTACTAATGGCACGTATGTATGTTGTTTGTTTGTCCTGTAGGTAACTACTAAATACTATGAAAATGTGGCACCACATATACACAATCTTCAATGCAACTGTACATACAGGATTGAAAGCAAGGGTTAAAAATGCTAGACATTTTAACCCTCTCCCTTGTGCTGATTAGGCAAATGAATTGCAAAGAGATATTTTGAAGATCATAAATTTTTACATTTATGCATACAATACATACTTGTGTACATCGGAAATATGCATGTTGTACGATTCTCAAATCAAACAAAAATGCTAGCGAATGGTTTAACGCATGAACAGTTTTTTCCTCCGTACAGTAATAGCATATCTATCATAGAAATCACAGTCGCAATTATCACACGTTCACATTTCTTTTTTATAATTGTGTTAAGCGTTTTTAATGAAAAATCTCCACATTCAAAGATAATCAATGTTTTATTGAATAATTAAAAAAAGAACTAAAAATATTCCTCTTCCTGTTGTCCACTTACAGTTACAGATTTGTGGCAGATCGGATAAGATATGTTTTACATACTTCATTGAAGTATATTATTGAATAATTGAATGAGTTCAAGTATGATTGCTATCTTCTGCAGAGTACTTTTTGATAGTAAAAAATTCTTAGTGACGATTGTGTAAACAATATTATCAATACTTTAAAAATATTTTGTAAGTGTACGTTCTAATAAAATATACTTGTTAAAAAAAAAATAATTATAAATTAAAATTAAATACATTAAATATTATTATAATCCGAACATTTTTGTATGTAGTTGTTTTTCTTCCATCTATTACTTAAAACAATCTGTTAACAACAAAATGGAGTGCGGTATAATATGGTCAGGGTTGGCTAACTGGTTTTTGTCTATTTAATTCAGTAAATATGTAGTTAATTTATGGCAGCGTCCAGAATGTGATATGAATTATTTCATATTTCATTTCATATATTAATACCCGTCATGCTATTTTATATTGAAACCAAGTGAAAGATTTTTAAAAAGATATATTAAACATTGTAAAACGACATGGCCGAAAAAGTTAGAAAATGTTCTAGTATACTGCAAAAATTCCATATTTTATAAAAACTCTGAGAAATAAAATATAGTAGGGGTAATATTGAATAAAAAATTTGTCTAAAAAATACAATCACAGAGAAGTGCAATTTATTTTTCATAATATGTGTTCTAAAAGAAGACAGTAATACTCTTCAAATGTGTTTTAAGCCATCCAGATCAGTTAAGTTTTCACAGAAAAATGGCTCCTTAAAGATACAAACTTTTGATATTCAGAAATCAAAAATCTGATTTGTTTTGGATAAATAATATTCCTAAATGGCCTGATAGAGGCTAATTGCATAGTGACAGACATGACATTCAGTGATCTTTCTAATCCAATATTATTGTTTATAAAAATATACACAATTATGCAAACGGTCCTGCCCATCATATTTACCATTAGAAAAAGTGAGAAAGTATCTATAATATTAATAGGCTAGGCGATTTCTTGTGACTGATGTTTTGTTCTACCGTTTTATTCCGATTTTGACAAAACGTATATTATTTGAAAGGTATTTCCTTTTAGCCGTTTTGCAGATTTACAGATTTTTAAAATTTTCCCTTTATTTTGAGTAAATTGCATTTAAAGTTGCTACTAACACATACATAAAATTATACACTGCTATGTGTGTGTTTATTAAATTTGTTAATGTGTTTGTAATAAAGATGAGTTTGTTTTTTGTGTTGATTTGTGAATTGGCTATGATTGATTAGCATACTTTTAGGGGCTTTATTTAATAAAAAAATAAAATTTCCTAGAATTTGCGCTCGAATTTCATTAATAATTGGGGGCAAAAAGCAGTTATGGCAGACATGACAACAAACAGACATCATTTTAGAGGATATTTGTAAAACGAAGAAAAGCTTTGAAGTTATTTGTGTGACAAATAAGAAACAGTTGTTTTTAGTTAATATAAGAGCCCGTTTATTAATAAAGCATATAAAAAACATGAATTCTAAAATAAATTGTAGTAAAAAGAAGTATTTTGTAATGTGACAGACATGACAGACTGCCTTTATTTTAAAAATTACTTAATTACAGTTTTCCTTTCTTACTGGAATCTAACAAACAATTGTCATATTTTCATACCCTTTTCTTTGAAGTGGTATCAATAAAAATTATTTATATAAAAATTTTAAAACTGGACCTAAGGCTGACGTTTGCATGGAATTCCCCTAGAGTATTTGTATGCAAAATATTTAAAGAAAAACTTAAATATATGGGATGGCCGATAAATACATTTCAGAAATATTATTATTTATTTATTTATTAGTCTATGGAAATTTTTCCTTACAGACTATAAAAGTAACAAACATAACATTTATAAACATACATATATAAATTCGACCAAACATGTTTAAAAACAATTTAAAATTAAGAAATGCAAGCTAAATACTTGTTACATATTATTTAGATAAAGTATTATATTATATTATGTTTAAATACAATTTATAATTAAAAATGGCTAGCTAAATATTTATCACACATTATTTAGATAAAGTATAATATCCTTTTTAATCAAATCTAAACTTTTCTGAAAATCAATAATGTTATACAGTTGATTAAATTCAATACACAGCCGACGAAAAGGATCAGAGTTGGCATAATTTGTACGATAATACTTTACAATTAGGAACTGAAAATACCGTGAACAGCGCTGTGAGGTATTAATATTGATTCTGCTAAGGAGAAATTCGGAATATATATTTCCATTTATCAAGTTGAACAAAAAAGTTATATTAAGCATACTTCTTCGGCTTTTAAGCGTAGGAAGCTTAATAAGAGCGAGACGGCTTCTATAAGAAGGTAATTGCATATTTGGATCCCATCCAAGTCCACGAAGGCAAAATATTAGAAATTGTTTTTGAACAGACTCAATTGAATTTGAATGAACGGTGTAAAAAGGATCCCAAACTACAGAACCATATTCCAAAATTGGCCTTACTAGTGTAGTAAAAAGTTGCTTTGTTGTGTAAGGATCAGAAAACTCTTTCGCCCAACGCTTGATAAAACCAAGCACACCAAATGCCTTGTTAATTGTGAGTGATATATGTTTACGAAAATCCAGGCGCTGGTCCAATAAAACCCCGAGATCATTAAATGTTTCCATCATTTCCAATCGATCGTTGTTCATCAAAAACTGGCCATTAATAGGAAAAGATCTTGAAAACACCATATATTTACATTTTTTTACATTAAGGTCCATTAAGTTTATATTACAACATGCTGTGAAATTATTAATATCCAGCTGTAAACGTGATTGTTTCTCATTATTGTTGGATGAGTAAAGTATTTTAACGTCATCTGCATACATCAGTCATTTACAGAACTTAATAGCTGAAGGCAGATCATTAATAAATAGTGTAAATAAGAGTGGACACAAATGACTTCCTTGAGGCACACCAGATAAAACATTAATCGATTTTGACTGAAGATTACGAAATTTTATACACTGTTTTCGGCCAGTTAAATAGGAATATATCCATTTCAATAGCGTATTACTAAAACCCATACGATCAAGCTTAAACAATAGAAGATCATGGTTAACCCTGTCGAATGCTTTACTAAAATCCGTATAAATAGCATCAGTTTGCATTTTGTTTAAAAAAGCTTCATTAACAATCGTTGTAAGTTCAAGAAGATTGGTAACAGTTGAGCGGGATTTACGGAAACCATGTTGTTCAGGAGCTAGGATTGTAGATACTTGGTGAGACAAAGCATCAGTTATGAGTTTTTCAAATAGTTTTGGAATAGAGCTTAATTTTGCAATCCCTCTATAATTTGAAATCACGGATTTACTACCAGCTTTAAATAATGGAATTATAAAGGATTTTTTCCAATAATTTGGGAAATATGCCAATTTAAGTGATTTATTATATAGAAACGTTAGGGGAATATACAGCAGGTTAGCACATCGCTTCAAAACACAATTTGGAACACCATCAGGACCAGGAGCATACGAAAAATTTAGTTTCATCAAATTCTTTAAAACAGCTTGTTCTTGAATAAATGGAATATTTACAAAAGATGCTTCGGGAATCAAGTATGGATACTCAGAAGTATTGTCAAAAACTGTTGAGGAGTTTGTTGAAGCAAAAAAGTCAGCAAACATGTGGCATATTGAAATATCGTCAGAGGTTTCTATATTATTTAGTTTCATTTTTGTTGGAAGTGATCTCTTTTTAGAGTTTACAAATTTATAAAATGATTTTGGATCGTTTTTAAATTGTTTTTAATTTTAATCACATAATTATTGTAAGCAGAACGATTTGCCAAATTGTATTCCGATCTAGCAATAGAATAGTTCATGTAATTTACAGATGATCCACGTTCTTTATATCTCTTGAACATTTTGTTTTTCCTGTTTTTAAGACCTGAGAGAAATTTCGTACTCCACGGAGGGCCTGTAGATTTCGGTGGATACAATTTAGGTATCGATTTTAAAAAACACTCTTCTAGCAACTGATAGAATGATGTTAGCATCATGTCTAAGTCATCATTGTGACGAGCGAAAACAACATGCCAGTTAATTTGTGATAAAGCAGAGGAAAGAACATCATAATTTGTTTTTGAAAAACAAAATATTTTATCATGAATGCGACTTTTACTGAAGGCTGTATTTGGAATGTCAAAATTAATTTGTAGAGTTGGATGATAACGATCTTCTGGTTTTGAGATAGGAAATGTTTGTGATATGCAATAGTCGGTCGGTTCGTTCACAAAAACTAAATCCAATGACTTACCAAAAGCATTAACGACGTTATTTATTTGAAAAAGACAATTTAAAGATAGTCCATTAATAAAGTCGACATTTGATTCAGCTGATACTGGCACTAAATGCTTACAATCGGGTTCAGACTGCCAAGATATTGATGGAATATTGAAGTCACCAATTAACATGACCGAATCGGTTGGTTTTAATTTTTTATACCCTATACCACTGTGTGGTTTGGGTATAATGATTTTGTGCTGCCGTTTGTAACAACCAAAAATATTTGACCTAGACCCATCTTTAATTATACCGATCGGATCAGAATCACTTTCTGAGTTGATTTAACAATGTCCGTCCGTCCGTCCGTCCGTCTGTGTGTCCATGTAAAGCTTGTAATCAAACTGCAGGTCGCAAATATGAAGATATTTTGATGAAATTTGGTATGTAAGCTTTTATGTACCATGGGATGAACGCTATTGAAATTGGTGAGAATCGGTCCATGTTCAGACCTAGCCCCCATACAAATTACCCCTATGAAATCGACATAAATTGCCATAAGATCCAAATTGTCATATAGATCTTACTCAAATTGGGTTTTGTATGCGTTCATTACGTCCATTAATGAGTAGTCCAAAAATGATACCTTTGGCCCCATATAGAGCTGCTTCCCGAACTTCACTTAAATCTATTAAAAAACAAAAATATTGCACTGATTCTTCTCAGATTTTGTTTGTATATATTTTTGCAAAATACAGGAGACTTTAGCAAACATAATCAGGATCAGTCCATTTTTGGACCTAGTCCCCATATAGATATAGCATCCGATATGAACTTTTTCATATCTGCAGCCAAAAAAATTAATAAAAATCAGACTCAAATTTGGTTTTTGCTTATTTTCTATGTCGAGTTAGTTGGGCCTAAGGGATAGGGCATGGTATAGGGTATCGTATAGTCGGTCTAGACCGACTATAATTTTCTTACTTGTTTTAAATTAAGTATATAGATTTTTTATGTTCATCATAGATTTCGATGGATGACTTTGGAGGAATATAAGAACAAATGATATACAACATTTTATTATTATGTAATTTTAACAACACACAAATAATTTCAATGTTAGGAAAATCATTTAAGAATATTTCTTCAGCTGAAATAGTGTTCATCACGGCAATTAAAACTCCACCACCTTTACGATTTCCATCATTTCTGTCACGTCTAAAAAGCTGATACTTAGGACATAAAATTTCAGAATTGTGGATACCATTATGGAGCCAGGTTTCAGTCAGAACAATTATATGATTATCAAAACCAAAACTGTCAGCAAAAAGGAATGGTAGCTTAGTGTTGAGGCCTCTAACATTTTGATAAATAGTAGTGATAGTATCGACAGCAGAATTAATTAGTTTTTTGGAAAAGGAGCAGTTGATTTGGGTAAATAGGCAATATCATTTTTCGGCTTATCCTTGTATATATACTCACGAGTAATAACATTTGGTGGCCAAAAGTGTGGATTAACAACGGTATCAAATAATTCATAAGGAACTATAATTTTAAAAGACACTTTGCTTCTTTCATCAGCATAATTGAATTTAAAAACATTTAATTGATGGTCTTGGCCGAGTTTGGATATCATATAATTGGAAACGTCTTCAATAGAAGTATCAGATGATAAACGAGCCACAAATATTGTTTTTTTTTTAGGTTTTTGAGATGTCGTAGCTGAAGTAGTTAAAGTTGATATTAAATGCGAATTAACATTATCTTGAACATTATTAACAAATGTATGTATAACAATAAATATTTAGCAGGGCTCAGTTTCCTGCAAAGAATTTTCATTAACTGTTATTAAGGGTCCTATATAATAAAAGCGTTTCCTTGTGGAATAAATTAGTTTTGGTTGAACAAGGTTCTAATACCATGTATCGAAAAATTAAGGTTTTGGAACTTTGGAATTTGGTGCTGTAGAGTTTTCTGATATATTTCGAAATTTCTTGATTATGTCAGGATATTATAGGTTGTGGTGAGGGTAAAATAAGTAAGTGCTGATATTTTTACTACCAAAAATACTTTAGTAGACCCACATTGTGCTATGACGATTGACAGAGTGGATTTAAAAACATCTGTGTTTTCACGAAAATAAAGTAGCCAATGGTCTTCTCTAGATGACTGCTATGGAAATTGGTGAAAATTTGTGCTTCTGACCAATATCTCCCATTTAAAGCACTCATAGGTCCATATTATATTGTGTATAATTCGGTGATAATTGTTTTATGTGAACAGAATTGCGAGAAAGTTAATAATCAGAAAGTTAATAATCCCCATATATGCAGCCTACCGATATGTACTTAAATATATTTAAAGACTTACAAGACTATATCTGTGGTTTTCTAGAATAACTGCGTATGTCATAAAATCAAAATGTTCAGGGGAGCCAAAAAACGTTATATTTGATATTATGGGCTCGATATAAAGTTTTTAGAGGTTTTTATGTAACAGTCCTGTAGATATGGGCAATAAATACTTTATATAAAATTTTGAGTCAAAAATCTTCAGAGGAATAGATATTAGAGAAGGACGAAAAAACAATATGTAAATAACACTTAAAGTGTGTGCAGATAAAACAACTTATGTCGATAAATGTCGTACCCTTTGAAAAAGAAAACTACCAATGAAACCACCCATGTAGACATAAGTTGTTGTTGCTTGAAAAATGGATTTTTTGTTCGTCAACAAAAAGTTAACGGGACTTAGGATGAGAATATAACAACGTATCAAGAATAATAGTTAGTGACAAAAAATAACAGAAATAAACACACAAGTTTTTTTAAGTGGTTATAAATTGAAAAATAATCGAAAATTATTTTGCATTTTATTTCATTAATAACAACGTATGTCGCAATGTGTCGTTTTCTGAGAAAATAATTTATCAGCGATCAAACGTAGGTTGACATACGTCGATAGTGCTGCAAATTAATTTAATAAACATTTAAGTTACGTTTTTATTTAAAGAAAAAACTCGAAAATGGTCAATATTTAAAAAAAAAATTTAACACATGTAAAGTGCGTCAAAAATTAATATATTTGGCATCGTTAACTCAAAACTGACAAAAATGCACATACGCGGTTATTCCAGAAAACCACAGATATAAGGTACTTAACATATTTACGTGAGTGTTATATAAATTTGTTATTTGACCAAAAGCTCTTTTCCGAAACGACCATTTTGCCTACAAATAAAACAACAAGATATGTGGTATTTTAAATATATAAGGGCAATTTTGTTGAAAAAACTTATCGTAGAAATATATTTATTAATGTTCATGAATGTAAAGAAAGATGTAAATATAAAGCAAGTGATTATCAAGTAAATTTAATTAAATGGTAACGAACCATTTCGAAATGTTATTTCACAACACTGATATATATATATATTATGTAGCAGTACATACTATGTACTATTTATGTAGTACATACTGTGTACATGATTTCAATCGGACGGCTAATATCAATAATTTAAAATAAATACAAAAATATTTATATAGTTTTTTTTTACCAAATCTTGTTATGCTATGTCCAAATGTCCATCTACAAAAATGGCTTCTTTATAATACACATGTATTAAATTTCAGGTTGTTTTATTTCAACATGGTGGTATGATCAAACTTGTGTGGGGGTTGCTAGGTTGTCCGTTTTGTATATTAGGGTTGAATTATTAGTGTTAAAGCACGTCTATGTATGTATTGTAGAAGTAAATATATAAACAAAATGTTATAGTAAAGGTAGACTTCTGCTGTGATGGCCAAAATGAATCCAGAAGGGTCAATAATTCTCGTCCATTTATTGATACATACATATAAATTCTGTATACACATAAATTTGGAAACAAAAAAATTCCACCCTTCACAATAACGACTTTTACTTTTGCATTATAGTATATGCTTCTTTTTGAGAATAATATAATTTAAATACGTATCAAAATATGCAACCAAAAGTTATAATTTTTGCACTGATAAATTTAAATTAATGGTCTGACAATGCTCAGAACGCAGTAGGATATCTTCGACAACGCAGTTTGATATCTAGTCGAATAATAATTGATATATTATTTGAACAATTTCTTTGTCAATTAATTGTTCGAAATTTAGGTTCTCACATCCGAATTAAGAACTAGCCCATATAGCATATCCTTAACTATATACATGAAAAAAAAAACATATAAATTCCAAATTAACACAAATAAGTAGTCTCGATTGCAAGATTTTCAATTAGGACAAGATTATAACCGCATATGGTTCTATGGTATTCAGTTATGTGGAACCGAACATAGAAAGAATACAAAGATCCCGAAACACTATTTTTAATATGATTAAAGCGCACCATGGTACGTGAACAATTTACATTTTCATATAGACTAAAATGTTTCTTTAGCCAAATAAAAGATCATTAGACATAGTACGAACTACTTCAAAATGCTAGAATCTTCTATTACAACCGTGTTCTCCAAAGTTTAAGAAGAAGGCAAACAGCTGTTCTCATAAGATAAAACCAATAATTACTAATTATATATATTTTACTTTATGTAGAACCAATGATATTGTTTCTGGTACTGGCTGGCTTTAATATTTAAGATTGGAATTATTATTGTATTTTCATCAATTACAAGTGACGATTCAGTAAATATGAATACCAAAAAATTATAATTGTTCGAACAAGAAAAATTACATTTATTTTTTATATGATTTTGTTTTTAACCTTTTTTGGGAAAATTAAAAAAATAATGTCATATAATACTATTTTAAATAAACTAGGCCTGTAGTGCCATTCAGTAAATTTTAACGATCCGACAATCGCGAAATATATCGACAGCTATTGTTTTTTGCACTAACGATTAAGTGATTTACTAAGTACATCTTAACGATAGTCGGCAAGTCTATTTTTCTATTTATTTAAATTATAACCTAGCGGCATATCTGTCAAAATAAGCGAAAGCGCAAAGAAGAATAGAAACAAACAAATCAACTCATGTTTGACTGATTGATTATATTCATTGTTGCGCAAGGTAATTTAAATAGAATGTTTATTTATTACTTTTAACTTTGTTAACAATTTCTTATATATATTTTTTTTTAGAATGACGACTAACACTGCTGCTAAGAGAAGTCTCGCCGCAGCGGAACAACTCAACCAAATTATTGATTTTATGCTGGAAAACACTGGACTAGCAGGAGGTAAATTCCAAAAGCTCCACGGAAAAGTCGAATGCGACAAGAAGTGGAACGAATGGCGGGACTGCTTAATAGGCTGAGCGGAGTAGTGAAGCCTGTTGACCAATGGCACACGGTAAGTAAACATTGTTTTGATATAAGATGTGTTACTAAATTGTTTATAAAAGGTATGAAAGTGCGGGACCGGAAAAGGCAGCAAGCACTGACTGGGTACAAACCGATAAGCAGGAGCCAATTACAGAACTAGTAGGACGTGTGATTGCCATAATTGGGAGCGACTACATCAAGGGACATGAGTCAGTTGTCGAAAAAGTGCCAATGGGTGACGTAAGTTGTTTGTAGTGAAGTGAATTTCCCTAAATGCGTTATTTTTGTTTGTTATTTATTTGAAAATGAAATAATGAATTGAATATACTATTTAATTTTTTTTTTATTTATATAAAAAGTTTTTTTAATAAAAGCAAAAATATTTTTATTATATTATGATTTTTAATTGTGTAAAAAAATTTGTCGTTCTTGGACACGTTTTGTTGTCGAGGATGGTGCATTTTGAGTTTCATATCCATATGTACACCAAGATCAAGAACTGTTTGAACGGTATCCAAAACTATTCCATTAATGCAATACTCGTTAGAAATTATCCCCTTCTGTAAAATACCATATGTTTACATTTCTTAAGATTCAGTTCCATCAAGATCACATTACAGCATTCAACTAATAAATCAAGCTCACGTTTACCATTTATTTAATTGAAACTGTGAAATAACTTAACACATCTGCATACATAAGGACGTTGCAATTCGAAATTACAGTCGGAAGATCATTTACGAATAGTAAAAATAATAACTGGCCCAAATTACTGCCTTGGGGAACGCTAGAAGTAAGTCTTACAATATTAGATTCAAAAGTGCGAAACATGACTCTTTGAGATCTAAATGTAAGATACGATTCAATCCAAAAAATGGATTTGTTTATGCCAATGAGTCTTATGTTGAGAAGTAAAATATTATGATCCATCCTATCTAAAGATGAAGTAAAATTTGTGTATTTCGCATCCGTCTGCTCACCATGGACGAAACCTTTGAAAACATGAGTCGAAAATTCTAGAAGATTAATAACTGTTGACCTTGATTTCAAAAAGCTAAAAATGGAGACACAGTCGTAAGTTGATAAGAGAGATAATCTTAAAAAAGTATTTTTTAAAGGACTCTTTTTGAAAGGATAACTTTCTTTTTTAAGTAAATTTTCTTAAAAAATGATCTTTTATATAAAATAACTTTTTTTTTAAATACATTTTTTAAAAAGAAGTAAATTCTTTTACAGTACTTGTTCAAGAAAGCACATTTTCCTGGTATATGACAAACCAAAAATTGCCAAAGATTTTTAGAAACTTTTATTTTGAAATACCGCATAATTTTTAGCTCTCAAAACATTGAAAAGTATTATTCCTTATTGTGACTATTGCTATTCTGTTGTAACGCATTGAGCAACAACTCGAGCCCATATCATGTCCGCACATGCGTCTGTCTGTCTATCTGTTGAAATTACGGCCAATCAACAAAATAAACCATTTACCTGGGTAAAGTTAAAATAATATTATTTGTCGTTACTACGAGCAGGTTGGTATTTGAAATTGGTTAAATCGGGCATCACTGTGTCAAGATATGGTCTAAAATATGGAGATACCTCTAAAAATGCTAAAAAATCAGTGTATTTGCTGAAATAATTTCGGCACAGCCGAATTCAACACTCTTGTTTGAATTTCAATTTGTGTTTAAAGAATAAAATTTATATATTAAAAATTCAATTGATGTCTTTTAAATTTCAAGTTATTATTTCCGAGGTTTTAATATGATTTTCTGAATTTCAATTGATATTTTCTAACTTATAATTGAAAATCTGAATTCCAATTTTTAGAATTGATATTTTCTTAAATTTGAATGGAAAATTTAAAAGGTGGAATTTTGTATTTATGTGAATAGTAATGCTTCAGTAATTATAAACAATTTTTAAAAAGTAAATGCAATCGCAATCAGATATTTTGTAGGTAAAGCAGAACAATAATTTTATATAACTATTTATAACTGTTTTACTCATCCCTGTGCATACTTTTAACATTGTTGTGATTGATATCTAAATGAAAATGTTGGCATTAATGTTAAAATAGAAATAACTATTGCAAAGCTATTTAGAACAAAAATTGTGGCGCCATCTACTGTGGCATAGTTACACTGAGCAAAATGAAGTGACACTGTGTTTGTTAATACAAAAGAAGTGTATTTTCCCTAAAACAAAATATTGCAGAATTTTATATAAATAAACTAATATACCGTTTAATTTCTAACATGCGGTTATTATGGATATACATATACATATATAATATATGTATATTATTTTATTATTTAATATATGTATGCATGTATATGTAAATATTACACACAAAAAATACAACAGAAAAGTACTACAATATCAACATCAATGCATTTTATATTACTTGTTTTTAGCTAATAACTAAATAAATATTACTTTTTTTTAATAATAAACAAAAAACATTTGGCAGATCTTCAAATTCATATGTTTTTCCATTACTCTTTTGCAAATATTACCATAAGTTTGGCATAATAACTTTTTGTTGTGTTTACAAAATGGAGTTACCGAGTTCATCATATATGAACATTTTTGGGGAAACGGTTAACTTTTTTTATTATTAATATTATTATAATAATATCTATGCTGTATAATTAACACATTCAAGAAAGAAATCATAATAATACGTTAAACAAGTTAAAACTTTAATTACAATTTTATTTGTTATTTATTGTTACTATTATTCTTGATACGTTGTTATATTCTCATCTCAAGTCCCGTTAACTTTTTGTTGACGAACAAAAAAAATCTTTTTTCGAGCAACAATAACTTATGTCTACATGGGTGGTTGCATAGAAAAAGACCTTTGTCGACATAAGTTGTTCCATCTGCACACACTTCAAGTGTAATTTACATATTGTTTTTCGTCCTTCTCAAGGATCTATTCCTCTGAAAATTTTTGACTCAAAATTTTATATAAAGTATTTATTGCCCACATCTACAGGACTGTTAAATAAAAAGTTATAAAAACTTTTTATCGAGCACATAATTTAAAATATAACATTTTTTGGCTCTCCTGAACATTTTGATTTTATGACATACTCTCTTATTCTAGGAAACCACAGATATATCGCGAATATGAGTGTTTATGGAACTACAAAAGTGAAAACTATCAAAAACGGACTTAAAAAGAAAAGCGTGGGAGGAAATTGGACACAAATTTAAGTGTTTACGGTTCAAAGACATTTTGAAAATGAAATGTTTAGACACAATTTGCCCACTTCGCGTTTTGACGTTATTATGTTTCTCTGACTTGAACATAAACATTGCCATGAATTATAGCTAGTCGGTACGCCGTGTTATAAAAATATTGATATTTATTATATATATTTTTTATTTAATATTTATGAAAACTTTTAATTTTTCTACCAGACTTGATAAAAAAAATTTACAAAGAAAGGGATATAATAACAATTTGTTTTTTTTTTTTTATTAGTTTTTATTATATTATTACCACAACGACCACAACAAAAGCAAGTCTAGCTACGACAAAAATACAAAACATTAGAATAACAATAAGAACAATACAAAAACATATATTTTTCAATTTTTTTTCTTTTTCAGATTTCTCGGAACATATTAAACCGATTTTCATGATTTTTCAAACATAAACCTTCTCATGGTGTTAGTGAATCATTCTCAGTAAAAACGAGCGCCCCAGCTATAATAATAATAATAATAATAATAATAATACTAATAATAACAGACTGGAACATAAGACAAATAAATACATAATATAATAAAAATTATCAATTAAATTAAAAAAAGTGAAAGAAGGCTATACTTTAATTATTTAACAAGAATTTATATAAATAAGTTTAGATAAATAAAAAACAGTATTGCAAATTTAAAATAATACTGAAAAAAAACAAAAATAGAAAAAAAATAAAATCAATACATATATTATTTTTACGAGTATAGCTCAAATATATTTTTCTTAAAAGAAAGGACGTTGTTTATATGTTTACATGTTCCACAGACGAATAGCATTAATATAAAATTGCCACTCTGATATTAATCTATGATGCCTGATTTAAATAACGATTCAAATCTACTGAATTTCTATTAAATCTACTGAATTTTAATTTATTTATTAAATAGATAGTCAGGCTCTCGAGTGATAATAATTTTATGTAAGAATTAAATACGTATTTTCAATATGTCCTCAAATTGTACACCATATAGTTTCTTGGAATACGACGAAATGCTTTCAAATATCCGCAGTCAAAACACATATCTAGTAATATTATTGTAAACAAAGTTCAATCTTCGATTACTTTCTGAGTCGCAACAGGAGAAAACCTTACATCCATGCATCAGAATCGGTAACAAATATGTTTTTGCGAGTAAGATTCTAATTTTTATAGGTGTATAACATTGTGTGGCCCAGAGTGTTCTAAACATAAACTAAGTTCTGCCACATGCTGCATTTACATGATCAGACCAAGTAAACGTACTATTGAAGATAACTCGTAATTTCTTTGCGCCCTCAACAATCTCAATCGGCTGATTATTTATAAGTATGTTTGGCTCAATTATCGTTTTGCGTATAACAAAAAATTTACATTTTCGTGGATTTAAACTTAATCCATTTGGTGAGGCCCAAAGAAAAACTCTGTTAAGATCCTCATTCAATTTTCTGGTGCAGTCCTCAAGACCATCATTTCTGTTGCTTATATATAATTGTACGTCATCAGCACCATTAGAGTAAATTGAAAAAAGAAGTCCAAGAATTGACACAAGAATTTGCTGGACCTGCTCTGAATGACTGATGTGATAAACACGAAGTTCCTGAATTTATAAATGAATTTCCAAAATATCAAAGTCACTATAGCCGCAGTCATACAAACAAGGTTTATTTTCAGCGTGGTCTTAACCTCGCAACATTTTATACAAACAAATCTTCTCAACCATTGTCCGAGACTAAGTTTCAAGACTAGCTAGTCAGCATGATGCGACATATTTCGCCTTTCCAAACGTGATAATTCGTAAAATTCTTTTCATTTCATTTGCAGCAATATCGACTAACGCCATATTTGAATTCATCCATATTTTTTTCAAACGTTCTTTATGGACTTTTAGTCTTACGATGCGTGAAGGTTTGACGAACAAAGCTTATTGTTACAATTGGCAAGAACCTATCGCAAACCGTGGGCCAAAGTATTGAAACCATTGAACACGAATTTCTTATTATTTATATATATTTAAATGGAAGCTTGTTCGCTGAATTCGATATGAGAAGGACTGATTCGGAATATTACAATATAAGCTGTCCCTTCAATTGGACAGAAATTTCGAACGGAAACTACCAGTTTAAGTAAACAAAAAACGTAATTTAATTCAGTTTAAGGAGAGTGTGTAATTGAAATCGACAAAGATTTAGATGAAATGGATAACATTGAATAATTTATATATCTATAATATTAATAGGCTAAGCGATTTCTTGTGACCGATGTTTTGTTCTACCGTTTTATCCCGATTTTGACTAAACGTACATTATTTGAAAGGTATTTCTTTTTAGCCGTTTTGCAGATATACAGATTTTTAAATTTTTTCCTATATTTTGAGTAAATTGCATTTTCAGTTGCTACTAACACATATATAAAATTATATAATGCTATGTGTGTGTTTTTTAAATTTGTTAATATCTTTGTAATAAAATGAGTTTGTTTTTTTTGTGTTGATTTGCGAATAGGCTATAATTGATAAGCATACCTTTAGGGTCTTTATTTAATGAAAAAATAAAATTTCCTAGAATTTGCAGTCGAATTTCGCGGGCTGGAATCTGCTAGTATAATATTAATAGGCAAGGCGATTTCTTGTAACCTGTAAACTGTAGTTAATGACCGATTTTGACTAAACATACCTTATTAGAAAGGTACTTCTTCTTAGCTGTCCACCATATTTAGAGATTTGCACCATCTGGAACATTTTTTTGGAGTAACATTTGTGTTTATTAGAAATATTAAAAGCACTGTGTTGAATCATGAATTAGCTAAAATCGATTAGAATACCTTTAAGCTCTTATAAAATTATTTATTAAACTAGCTGACCCGGTAAACGTTGTTTTACCATATAACTTACTTCTAGTGAATATTTTTGTTGTTAATTAAAAAATAACGTATGTATTGTAAGTGTGTGTGAATGGGTGGGATCACCGATGAAAACAAACCAAAAAAAAAAAACAACCATTTATTTTTTCAATACAATGTCTTTCTTTCACGTAACGAATATATTCATTGTTAGATCTCTAAAAACTAAAACATAAAGTAAAGTAAAAAAAGTAATATATTTTTTATCCTAAAGTAAGAAAGTTAAAGAAAGAAAATCAATATTCATTTGGCAATTTTTGTGTTTCACGATTTTCGGTTTTGGTGGTTTTTGCTTTTGACGATTTTTGTAGTTGGGCGATTCCGCCCATATTTTCCACGACAAATCACATCTATAATAATAATAGGCTAGGCGATTTCTTGTTACCGATGTTTTGTTCTACCGTTTTTTCCTGAGTTTGACCAAACGTATATTATTTGAAAGGTATTTCTTTTTAGCTGTTCACCAGATTTGCAGATTTTTAATTTTTTCTCTTTATTTTGAGTAAATTGCATTTAAAGTTGTACTAACAAATACATAAAATTATACATATGCTATGTGTGTTTTATTAAATTTATTAATGTGTTTGTTATCTTCATTCACAATAATAATAAACCATAAAAGTGTTGGTTTGTGAATTGGCTAAGTCGAACATAATGCTGCCTCGAAATTGCACTCGAATTTCGAGCGTTGGCATCTGCTAGTTGCTAATTAATGTACTTTTCAAAAATCTCAGGACTAATCACATTTTGTCCGACTACTCACATTAATATATGAATGGACTAATACAAAGTGTAAAGTCTATTTCTATTATAGTAGCTCAGCTTTGTGTGGTCGATGCCATTCCCACTGCTCCGCCCATTTTTTCTTTGACTGATCACATGAATAACTTATGGGCTCACGCAATGTCCCAAGGCTTTCATTATTACAGTACTCCAAATATATAACATTTAATATATTCTTTGTACGGGAGGTGCCACGCCCATCGATATGATCTCGTCCATTTTTTAGTCAGATAAAATAATATCTGATGGACTCGTAGAAAGAGTCAAGGCTGTCCCTTTTATGGTACACCATATGTATGATTGTATATATTTACTTTGTATGGGTCATGCCACGCCCACTGCTTCGATCATGCCCGTTATTTGTTCATCTAATCACATGGATAACTTATGGGCTCACGCAAAGGTTAAAGGCTATCACTATTACAGTACTCCAGATATATGGCATTTAATATTTACTTTTTATGGGGGCTGCCAACTCCATTGGTCCGACCCCACCCGTTTTTTGTCCGACTACTCACATTGGTAACAGATAATCTCAGACAAATGTACAAACTCTCTCCCGTCCGTTCTCGGCATGGCTACTAACAATTATAATAGATGACTTCACACCAATTTGCAAAACTCTCCCTGTCATGTTACTTAATATATATATTAAAAATTCACTTTGTATGGGAAGTGCCACGCCCATTCTTCCGATCCCACCCATTTTTTGTCCGACTACTCACATTACACAGGTCAACAGCAAAAATGCCGATCAATAACCACTATATAGATTTGATGCATCATGGCTACCTAAGTACAAAAATGGTCAAATTTTTCAATTCTATGGAAAATTTTTTTGTTTTAACAATTTTTAAGTAAAATTGTCAATATTTCTCCACTTATGTTGTCATAACTCAAAAACAGCTACTACGATTTTGTTTAATTAAATTTAAAAATATTATGATTTACAATATCTTTAAATCATGTATATTGTTGTTCTTAATATGATCAATAGTTTAGAAGTTACGAAACAAATTGTTTGGGAAAAAAAAAAAAAAAATAGTAAAAATTTTTTTTTTCTTTTAAAAAAATCTAGAAAAAATCGAAAGCTGCAAAAAGTATAAAATTTTATTTATTTATAGTGAAGCTACATATCATGTGAATTAAACGAGATATGAATCATGAAAATCGATGCATGCTTGAGGTTTTCATTCAAAATTAATTGAAGGTGTCGCATTTGTACAAGCATTGTCATTATTTCTTTGGGTTACATAACAATGACTAAATAATATTTTTAAACACTTTCTTTTAACTCATACTCTCTGTCTGTCTGCCATGGGTGGACCCCATCCCCCTTATCTATTTGATCTTAAACTTGGCCCATAGTCTTGTCGTGACTACAGATTAATTTTGGAGTAGTCACGCACAGTCAAGGAGTGATCTAAATATCATTTCCCTTATCCGATCGATCTCAAACTTGGTCCATACACTTGCTGTGAAAAAAGATTAACTTTGACTTCGTCACGCGCACTCACGCAAGGTCACTTACAGTCACGGAGTGATCTAAATGTCATTTCCCCTCATCCGATCGATCTGAAAGTTGGTCCATACACTTGCTGTGAAAAAAAGATTAACTTTCACTTAGTCATGCGAGTTACGTATGTACTTCCACATACCCAACGAAACCCCACAAATATAGATAACGTCGAAGAAATAATCAAAAAATACATTAACAAAAAGTTCTGGATGGCGACCATGATATTCATGCTTTTATAGCCTCGGTGGAAGCCGTAATAGCACTATGTCCACAAGGCAATCTTCAGCTCATGAATCTAGCATTGGCGATCGTAACAAGCGAAAAAATTGTTGGTGCAGTTGGGAGCTACATTGGGGAGCTAGGAACCGGCGCAACATGGAACCAAATAAAAGCTGGACTAGTAGCACACTACAGACCGAAAACAACTTATAGTGACGTCTTCAATGAATGCAGAGATGTAAAAGTAAGCAATTTAAGAGAGTTATTTACTTATTTTGAAAAAGCAAAATATAAAATAAATCAAATTTATTTGTTTGATGAAAAATAAACCTAGCATGTATAAGTCAGATATAGTTGACAAAGATTTATCCAATATATTGATAGAGAAAATTGATATACCATTAAGGACACATTTAGATCACTAAATACTATTGCAACGAGATATTCACAAATTAAAGCACTAGATGACCCTAGAGATATTCATATAAAATATAGGAAAAATACAAATAATAATGTTTACAATAGAGCACCAAATACTAATAGATACAACCAAAATAACACAGTACCAAACACTAGTAGATACAACCAAAATAACACAATACCAAATACTAATAGATACCACCAAAATAACATAACACCAAACATTAACAGATACAGGCAAAATAGCACAGCCATACAAAATCACTTAAATACTAACAATTCAGGCCAAACTAGGATTACCCGTATGAGCGTAGATACCCGTAACTCCAGATGAACAATATGAAGAATGCGATGAGGTAAATTTTTCAAGGCAGCCTCTAGGAACAGATTACCCATAATAGTGGTACCAATAGGGAATATAAATATAAGGTGTCTAATTGACACTGGTTCAGTTACTAGCATTATAGATTCAAAAAAAGCAAAAGGATATCAGAAGAGGAGATTGTATAGACCCCAAATATATAGAACATTGACAGGCTTGAATAAAATGGAGTATGAAGTAGTTACACCTATTCCGAAACAATTCAAAGCAAGAGGAACATTAACTTGGAAGACAATGAATGTCAGGAGTGAGAAGTATGATGCCATAATGGGTCAGAATTTTTTAGTCCCTTTCAGAGCACAGATAGATTTATCAAATGGGCATATAGATATATTTGGTAATAGAATATTTTTCGCAGATACATCTTCTCCGTATGCATTCGACGAAATATGCAATTTAGAGGGACTGGATGGGTCCATTATGGAAAATTTTAATTTCTCACATTTGAATAATGAAGAGGCGAATAGTATCGAGATGTTATTGGGAGAATTTGTTGATCTTTTCTATAAAGAAGGGGACAATTTGTCTGCAACAAATGAAATATGTCATGAGATTATAACGACAATTGATAAACCATTATATTCGAAAATTTATAACTACCCTCAAATTCATGAACAGCAAATTCAGAGGCGGATAAGAGATATGCTTGAAAATAATATAGTAAGGGAAAGTAATTCTCCATATAATAGTCCTCTCTGGATAGTGCCGAAGAAAACTGATAATTCAGGAAAACAGAAATAGAGACTTGTTGTCGACTATAGGAAATTGAATGAGCATACAGTAGACGACAAATACCCTATACCTAATTTTTCAAATATATTTAGCAAATTGGGAAATGCACAGTATTTGAGCACTATAGATTTGGCAAAAGGGTTTCATCAGATCTTGGTTAGGGAAGAAGATAAGCAAAAATGGCGTTTTCGACACCCCAAGGTCACTATGAATTTATTCGAATGCCTTTCGGCCTAAAAAATGCTCCCTCGACATTTCAGAGGCTAATGAATACTGTCCTCAGACAGTTTATTAACAAAATCTGTGTTGTCTATATAGATGATATTTTGGTTTTTAGTACATCCTTGAAGGAACACATAATCAATTTAACACAAATATTCAAAGCATTAAGAAAAGCCAGATTAAAGATCTAGGTGAATAAATGCGATTTTTTGAAAAAAAAAAGACTCAGTTTTTGGGTCATATTCTGACCAGAGAGGGTATTAAACCAAACCCGAGCAACGTTAAACATATACAAGATTTAAAATTGCCGAAAACGGTAAAACCGATAAAATCATTTTTGGGCATGACAGGGTTTTATCGCAAGTTTATTAAGGACTATGCGAAAATTGCATTTCACATGACAAAGTATTTGAGAAAAGGCGAGAAAATTAATTCAAATGATCCTAGTTATATTTTCGCATTTAAAAACTTAAGGATATAGTGACCAAACCCCCCAATATTGAGATATCCAATTTATGAGAAAAAATTTAAGATAATAACTGATGCTAGTAATTTTGCTATAGGTGCCGTTCTAACACAAGAAAGCCATCCAATTGCATATGCTTCGAGAACATTAAATGAACATGAAAGAAACTATGCAGCAATCGAAAAAGAATTGTTAACAATTGTTTGGGGAGTAAAATATTTTAGACCATACATATATGGACGAAATTTTGATCTTGAAAGTGATCACCAACCACTTAAGTGGTTAATGGCAAAATATTCGGGAAGGGATATCAGTCCCCGACTTCAAAAATGGTTGGTCGAACTTGGAGAATACAATTTCAAAATTGACTACATAGAGGGCAAGGATAATTATATAGCCGATTTTCTCAGTAGGATTGACGCTGAAAATAAGGAAATAAATGTTGTAGATTCTGTTAACCCAGATGATAACGACCCTATTGTAACCACGGAAAGGCTCAAAGGTTCTCGTGAATCGCTGGATGTGCAAACATGCTATTCGCAAGAGGAAGACTTGAATAACTATTTTTCGATTTTGGACACGGTTGTAAATAGGTTTAAAACTCAAATTATTATTGTGGAGAATAAAGATTCGGAAACACAAACAGTTTTCGGAAATAATAGAATCTTCATTGATAATTCAGACATTGAAAACGATAATGTGGAGGAAATAATCAAAAGAAATGTAGTAAAAGGAAAAATAGGAATATACCCAGAAATTAACGACCATTATTATAATAAAGTTCAGGAAAAATTGATTGAAATGTTTCCGATTACAACGAATGTCAAATTTTTCAGATGCTCTTGGTTTGCAACAGACATAGAAGATGAGGAAGACTTAAAAAAGCAGATTTCTAATTTCCATAAAATTGAATCAGGCCATTCAGGAATTACTTCTACCTTCGAAGACCTGAAAAACAGACTATATAATCCAAAACTAAAGACAATTATACATTCTATAGTAAACAACTGTCAGATATGCTTATCAGCAAAATGTGACAGAAAACCGATTAAACCAACCTTTTGTATAACGGAAACACCGGACAATATTAACGAAATAGTACATGTCAATACATATACTAATAGTAAAAATTCGTTTGTTATTTTCATTAATAAGTTTTCCAAACATTCCATTTGTTTTCACCTACCAGATAGGAACAGCCAAACTATCGTGCAAAAGATCTCTCAATAAAGGGTAAAATTAACAAGTTTGTTTTTGACAATGAGTTTAAATCAAAGAATGTAATCGAATTTTTGGAAAAGAAAGAATTGAGTATCATACGACCAAACGACTATTCGGTTTACAGGGAACTCGGATATAGAGAGATTGAATGGTACCCTTACGGAAAGAATAAGAAGTCTTAATTTGGAGGAGAAACTACCCATAATTGAACAGATGACAAAGGCCATTACAATTTACAATAATACATACCATAAGTACAATAAAGTGTATCCCAATGGCGGCTCAATACGCAAAAGTAGATCGGGAGTTGATACGGAAAAGATTATGGGGAGCTAAGGAAAAGGTAATAAGGAAACGGAACGAGAATAGGGAAAATTATATAGAAATTAGACAATAGGGTTTTATAAAAAACTATAAGAGAAGAACCCAAGTTTAGAGAAAAATGCTAAGAAGGAATACATACTAGTAATATTAAAAGACCAAATAAATTTAACAATCCTTTAACAAACTGAAATTAACAGTTGCCCCCAAATCCAAAGTTACAGATTATATTGTGGATAATAATGGCTATAATGGCATTTTCACCAATTCGAGCTAATATAACGATTTACCCAATAATGGAGACAAACGGTTACGTGGAAATTATTAGCGGAAATTTTAGCATTCCAATGGACTCCGATTTAATTTTGCATCAAATAGATATACAGGAAATAAAAAATGTATTGTTATCAATGAAGAGCAATATAAGCACTTTTAGTAAAAATGAACAACATTTTATGAATAACGAAGTAGAAACATTATTAAGCAAGCTGAAGACAGTAACACCTAATGGCAGACAAAAACGAGGACCAATAAACTTGGTAGGTCATGTATATAAATATCTTTTTGGTACGATGGATAATACGGACCAGGAAGATATCACTAATCATTTTAACACAATTGACACAAACATGCATAATTCTATAACAGGGCTAAATCAACAGATAAAAATTAATGATCATTTTAATAGAACAATACAATTAATAAAAGACACTATAACACAAAACCAAAAACAGATACTATACCACATGGAAGGAATTCATAAGCCACTAATTATATATTAATTTATTACTATATAGTTAACAAATAAATAAATAAATAATAAATAAATCATAAAATCATAAACTATCATATCATTGTACACAAGAAAAAATATGTAAACTGGTTACAAATTATAATACCGAAATCATAAATATTAATGACCAAACAATTGTGGTCAAGAATGCAAAGAATGAGACTATTACAAGTAATTATAATAACACAGAAAATGTTTTAAATGGAAATATTTTAGTACACTACAATAATTGCTCACTAAAAATAGCAAACCAAAAATTTTGAAATAAAAATAAATATATTTTGATAAAATAATCGTTCCAAAATTTCAAAATGTAACATTTAATACAACACTTACAATGGAGGAAGTGAAACTAACGACAATACAAAATTTAAAAGAAATAGAAGAAATAAAATATAATAATAAAATTATAACCTATAGTATACCATCTCTTATATTAGCAACAATAGTAATAATATTTATAATAATATTACATGATAGATGCAAAATGTCAAATGGAAGAATTCGGGAGAATCCTTCATCTAATGGGGGAGGAGTTACGTATGTACTTCCACATACCCAACAAAACCCCACAAATAGAGACAACGTCGAAGAAATAATCAAAAAATACATTAACAAAAATTCGAGCCAACGACACTGTAAATTCACATAAAAAAAAGGAATAAGTCATTGCCACAAAACAATGACGAAATGTTTGTTCAAGGCCTATGTGAATGTACAAGAGTCGTTGCTCTGATTGTGAAATGTTGGAACCATCAAATTGCGTTTTGCTATAGTTAAATGCAATTTTGTTGAAATATTAAACCAACATAAATATTAAAATTTAAACTAAAGCATTGATTGCCCAATAATGCTTTCTTTTTAAAATAAAGAAAAGAATTGTTGATTGCACAATAATGTTTTGTCGACTCATGAATATATGTATGAAAATAATCGAATTCTGAAGTTTGGCATAAAAAAAAGAAATATTTTTAAGTTAGTCTTAAGACCATCAATCATTAATGAAGTCACTAAATTTTTTAAAAATTTAAAGGAGTGATATTTGATTTTTAGCTCGCGCAGTCACGCATAATCACGCACAGTCATGGAGTGATTTAAACCCCATTTTCCCTTATCCGGTCGATCTTAAACTTGGTCAATAGACTTGTTGTGAAAAAAGATTAGCTTTGATATAGTCACGCACCGTCACGCATAGTCACGCACAGTCACGGAGAGATTAAAACCCCACTTCCCCTCATCCGATGGATCTGAAACTTTGTCATAGACTTATTGTGGCCAAAGATTAATTTTAAGATAGTCACACACAGTCACGCACAGTCACGGAGATATTCAAAACTCATATGCATAAGGAAAGAAAGAGTTTTAATAAAAACTTTGTTTTTATGGGTAAGATTATTTTATTGAATGAATTCAAAAACTTTTCGTCGATATTCTATAGAAAACGGTATAATAAAAATGCCAAACATAGAAAGTAGGTGCATTTTACGACACGGATTTTTGCAAACCCCCTTCGCATGTACAAAATTGTTTGGAAAAAACGTTTATGATATTTTTATGATTCTCAGAATTAAAAAAAATAAATAATAAATAAAAGGTAATTTGACTTTTTTGATTGCGGTAGCAAAGTAATAAATGCTCATAAATTTTCATGGACGCTGAATTGTTGTTGTTGCTCATATATGATGCCTAATCCGTTCACAGTCAATTAAACGTAAAAAAGTGCACTTTTTTATTGATGTGTGTTTTTCCGTTGGCTACCTATAACGGAATTTTGAACACACAGACTGTAAAGGGTTATCCCAAATTATAGTATCGTATCACAAAACAGGTCCATGGATATGGCGCACTAGGTAATCGCGCTCAGTATTTATAAGAGCTCGTTGAGCCGTTTCATTTCATTCAAGAAGTGTTTGCGATAGCGGAAACATCATTTTATCCCTACATAAAGATTAAAGTCATTCAGCTTAGAAGTTAAAAACAATTTTCAAGTATTTATAAAAATGAGCATGAAAGCCAGAACATTTGTATGTAAAAACAATCCGGATTTATTTGGTTATGTGTGCGGCCAATATATATATCACCGAACTGAAATGCTTTCATTAATTGCGAAAGTTATTTCAAGAATGCTATAATATATATCCGCACAATTTGAACCAGCATTGGACACCGAGTACTATATGCATTCATGTCGAATGAATTTATCTGTGACATCTTCTAACGTAAAGTAAGTATAGGTTAATAGATTTGGAATATTTTATACTTACAATAATTCTTAATTATATTTTGAATTCTTCTTATTCCGTATTTCAAATTTTTTTCATTTTACAGACGACACTTGGAAATTTCGGAGCCTATGGGAGAGAAACAGCGAGCCATGAATCCGATTGTATTTTTGTTTAAGTACAAAAAGCGGTTTCGGAAAACATATGCGATGGTCTTACCCCACGAAGTCTGCTCATGGGTTTGAACTTGCAGTTCTACAATCACAGGAAGTTGCATATGCTAAAGATCGGGGTGCAAGCTGTAGTCATCTTCACCAGAACTTTCAACCTCAAGTATGTGTTACCAGTGGGATAGTTCAGATCCATCATTACCAGCTACATCTAAAAATGACGAGTTCATCCCACACAAACATATCTCGCTGAGACCATAGAATCAAGACCAACTTAATGATGTAATTAGAGACCTTGGATTGTCGAAAAGATCTTCTGAAGTTCTTGCGTCCCGGATGAAAGAAACAGGTCTCATAACTAAAGAAACTACAGTTTCGTATTACCGTTCTCGAGAAAAAGCCTTACTTCATTATTTTGCTGAAGAGGATGATTTTGTGTACTGCACAGATATTTCTGGCTCGATGGCTGCCACGGGCTTACAGAGATACGATTCATCAAAACGCAGCTTGAAGTTTGTCTTTTACATAATGGAAATAAATTTCACTCCTTGCCGATCGCACATTCAACCACAGTAAAAGAAAAATACTCTGTAATTGCATTGGTCATGAAGAAGATAAAGTATGATAAACATAAGTGGGTAATTTGTGTTGATCTTAAGATGGTAAATATTCTCTTAGGTCAACAAAGCCAAATATTCTTGTTTTATATGTTTATGGGACAGCAGAGCTAAATCAGAACATTGGAAGAGAAAACAATGGCCTTCTAGGGAAACACTGGTTCCAGGTATGCCAAATGTTATAAATGTGGCTCTAGTCCACCGAGATCGTATCATATTACCCCCTCTTCACATTAAACTTGGTCTGATGAAACAATATGTTAAAGCACTTAACAAAGATATTGTATGTTTCCAGTATATTTCAAGGAAGTTTCCCAATCTGAGTATTGAAAAGCTAAAAGCACGCATATTTGACGGCCCACAAATTTGCAAATTGGTGAACGATACTGATTTTGACAGTTCAATGTCAGAAATTTAGCAGAATGCTGGGATGCACACATGCAGGGTCGCTGGGATGCACACATGATGGCTGATTTTTGCTGGAGTATTCAGAGTAACACTTCGTCATTCAACAATAATAGAAAATCGTATAAAAGAAAATTCCAGAGTTTGTAGTTTATATTAATAATAATAAATTTAAATAATCTATATATATAAAATTCATTTTCTGTTTGTTTGTTTGTTTGGCCTCTATACAAATTTTTATTTTTCAACGGATTTTCCTGAAATTTTGTACACACGATCTTTATACCCCAGGAAAGGTCGCCATATATTTTTTATCGGCCACGCCCACTTTTTATGTAAAATTCATTTTCTGTTTTATTCATATTTGTTCACTATACAAATCTTTTTTGTTGACGGATTTCTCTGAAATTCGGTACACACGATCCCTGTTCCCCAGCTAAGGTCACCATATACTTGTTATCGGCCACGCCTGCTTTTACGCCCACTTTTTATATACAATACATTTTATGCTTTTTGGTATATTTGTTCGCTATACAAATTTTTATTTGATGACGGTTTTCTCCAAAATTTGGTACACACGATCTCTGTACTCCAGGTAAGGTCGACATATGCTTATTACTGGCCACGCCTACTTTTCCGCCCACTTTCTATTTAAAATTCATTTTCTGTTTTTTGGTATATTTGTTCGCTATACAAATTTTTATTTGTTAAATTTTTTATGGGTTATTACAAATATTTCCATTTCATCTCTTTCACTATATGAATGAGTTGTAAAGGTGGAAAATAACTATTTGCAATTGTGCCTTGCACATGAAAGCATAGCATATAGGACGTAATACCCCAAATGCAAAAAGGTTTAAACAAAACAGAACTCTAGAGAACCTGATTAGACCCAAATTCGTATCGAGTCTCAACGAGTTAGACAATCTGAATCGAGAAATGCTGAAACCAGGGACCGTAATCATTATGAGTTTTTTTAAGGATTTTCTTCAATCGTAATGATTATTTTTGAGTAATATTAATAAAAATCAGCCATAATCATTATTTTTGAGCAAAAAGAATAAAACTCAAAAGTAATCATTATACATATATGATTTTTATTTTTTTCGCTCAAAATAAAACTCACTTTCAATTTATGACTTTTTTGTGAGGTTTTTTACCAACATAGTTGCATATCCTCATAAAACAAATCCAGAGGAACCAACCAAGGCGAAAAAAATTATTAAAAATTATTTCGTGTTTTTTTAATCAATTTTATTTGTTTTTAATTATTTATTATTTAATTTTACAAAAAGTAATTTCGCCAACGACTCGTCTGATAGGTTGCATCTTTGATCCGTTAGCATTGTTTTTAATGCAGAAAAGGATCTTTCAACACTCACTTGTGTGGCAGGAACAGAGTGCACCACTTTGGCCAACTGGTACAGATAGGGGTATTGAAATTTTTTTTCCTCCCAGTACTTCATAATATTTTTGTTTGGGCAAACTGGCTTTGGACAATAGTTGTCAATTTCAGAATAGCCTTTCTGTAACTCCTCAATTGTATTGAGATAGTCGTTCAAGAGGGAGCAGGTGTTCGAATCCTGCGAAAGCAATGCGCTCTCTGCGTCGAATGATGTCGATGCCTTCGGGCTACTTGAGCAGGGCTCAGGTATTGGATTAATCTGAAATATATATATAAATTTGTGTTTGCGTTAGTTTTAAGATAAATTTACTTACGATTTCTTTCAAATCTATTATTTGTGGTAATAGTTGCTTAAGCTGTGCTCTGGCGAGCATAAGGCTTATCGGTTTTTGCAGCAATATTCTTCTTATTCGTGGATCCAAGTAGATGCTGCAAATGACCACGTTACCACCCAATAAGCTGTCTTCTCTTTCTTGGATGCACTGTCTCAAAGCGTGGCTCAGAGATGTTTTTGTTGCTGCGACAGCGAGCTTAAGCTCTAACCACAGCTTATAAAAATCACCCATGAATAATTGACAACTTTGCAATTTCTCAGTTGCTATATAAGCCGGTTCCAAAGTTTCTATAAGGCTTTTTAAATCCACCCACTCAGCTGAAGTGAGAATTTTTGAGGTGCCTTTCACAAAAATCCTCGAACTTTTGGAGTGTGTTCAACATATGATATGTTGAATTCCAACGAGTTGCAACATCAAGCACTGGTTGCGGTAATGACTCGTCCATTATCAAATACCTTTCATGGTAAAAAAAAATAATTATTAATAAATAATAATAATAGTATGTAAAATTATACACCTATAAGACGGCGTTCTTAAAACTTTCACAATTCTCCGCGTTTTTTCAATGAAATTAACTGATTCCAAGCGTTGAAAAAAGTCTTTTACAGCAAGTTGCAGTATATGTGCTGCACATTTGATGGAGCTGATTAAATTAATTTTTATATTCTTAACCAGCTCTTCATCATCCAAATCTTCTTCAGCTACTATTTCAAAGTCATCAAGAGCTTCGCTTTCATTTAATAGCTCCACTGCTTTAATCATATTTCTACCATTGTCAGTGGTGATGGTATAAATTTGACTTTTACTTATGTTGAAATCGTTATATCGGCTGAATTTGAACACGGAGATTTTGGGATGTATGCGATTTCTTCAGCCCTATAAGGCCCAAAGTCTTTATACAAATCGTACCGCTTTCAATAAATTGAATATTTATGCCGAGGATTCCGCGATTGCATTTTGTGGCAGTATCCATTTTTAGGCAGAGCATTCTGTTTTTGAGTGTGGCTACAATTTCCGCTTTAATGGTATTGTACTTTTCCTCTTCCAAGCTCATTATATTTCTAGACGTTACAGCCGGCATATCTAAGCCACTAAATATTTGTGCTGTTAGCGTCTTAAAACCTTTTGAATCTAGGACAGCCAATGGAAGTTTTTCGGCAGTCACCAGGTCGATGCAAGCATTTTTGGCTTCGTTTTGTCCCATTGTCACAGAAAACTTAATTTTTTTCACTCACTTGGTCATCTGTGTTTTCGGCCAATTCGCGTTCATATTCACTTTTTTGCTTGGCTTCCAAATGACGTTTCAGATTGCACACATAGTTGCCCGTAAAAGTTTATTTGCAAATTTTGCATTCAGAAACATTTTTTCCACGTTGAAGTTAAAAAAATTGCGCGGAGTTAAATTTCGCTTGCGACCCATTTCGAAATACGATAAGATTGATCACTCGTTTATATTTTTTATTTTAATAACTTTCTTTTATTTATTTAAAGTTTTATTTCAGTATTATTAACAATGCTAAATAATTGTAAATTTTGTTATTTTAATTGTCCTTCACTTATTTATTTTAATTTTAATAATTTTAATATTGTGCTCACTTTGGAATATTCCTTATAACTGACCGAGTTAGTAATAGTATTTTACACAGTTGTAAACTATATTTTGACGGTATAGATTTACATACCAGCTTTACTATTCTTCATGCTCATTATACATGCATATTAGGGCTATAACCAAATTTTTGGCATAGTACCACGAGTTGGGCAATGATGTCTTATTAACGAAAAACATTATTTTAGGTAAATTTGCAGAAAAAACTTCACGCACCTAAATCATTTTCTTAATCAATCCAAAAAATTTTTTTAACAAGTTATTTTATTTCATATCATAACAAGTTGTTTAACTTCATATACAATGGTTATATTATTAAGAAAAAATCAACAACATTACAGCATCATTTAATTATTATTGTAGGATAAAAATTTTAAGTTTAAAGTACGTGTATATTTGCAAAATGGATATACTTATATCCTGTTCAATTTTTATTGCACGTTCTGTACAAATATTACTGATGGTGCGTGATATTGCCAATTGGTATGCCACTTATGATATTATCAAAAAAATTTTAAAAGTTATATGCCTAATGCATATGTATGTACATGCGTATGTACATTCATACGTTTGTAAGTTCAAAACGACTGTTAGCAACAAAATTAATATATATCAAAACAAATGCAATTATAACAAATGATTCAAATTTTGAATTTCAAAACAAGCGCTTAGTAACAAAATTATTAAGTACAAATTATATTATGGGTATTCATGTAGGTGTAAATATATATACATATGCATAAAAATATATAAGTACATCATATATAAAGTCGTAAATTGAAAGTGAGTTTTATTTTGAGCGAAAAAAATAAAAATCATAAATAATGATTATTTTTGAGTTTTATTTTTTTTTGCTCAAAAATAATGATTATGTCTTTTTTTTTTTTAGTCATTACCATTGAAGAAAACTTAAAAAATCAAAAATTTAAAAATCATGACGGATATGCAAAGATTGTCAAAAAATAATAATGATGGTGCAATAATTTTTTTTTTATATCTGTTCTAAGTGATTGATTTTTTGATTTAAAAAAAACGAACAATAATCATTACTTACGGTCCCTGGCTGAAACACCTGAGCAAACCCAATAACGTCTTGAAGCCCAAAGATCAAGACAAGCTTTGTAAGAGAAGCGGAAATGCCTGAATCTGCTCCAGTGCATCTAGAAATCCAACAGCTAAGACAAGCTTAGTCGAGGGAATGTGAAACCCCGGAAACGACTCAATAATGCCTGCAGGCCCAACGGATAAGACAAGCTAACTCCAAGGAATGTGAAACTCTTGAAACGACTGTAATATCCCTACCAGAAGACTTTTGCAAGTTGGTTTTTCATTGGAAGAGATGGTACAAAAAGTCGTTCCTAACATAACGTACATAAGAGGACAATCTCTTACGGTAGCAGGTATCAACTTAGAATCTCCCTGTTTTTCTCATACACAATTATTTGTCGCTTGCTCTAGAGTTGGGAGCCAGCACAAGCTTTTCGTATATGCACCAGAAGGAAAAACCAGAATTGCTGTATATCCCCAAGCTCTAGAATAACTAAAATTCGTAACTTTTAGACATAATACACTCAAAATAATCCATGCTAAGTTGTAGTGGTAAGCATTTTCTGTTTGTTTGTTTGTTTGACCGTTATACAAATTTTTATTTTTCAACGGATTTCTCTGAAATTTGGTACACACGATCGCTGTACTCCAGGTAAGGTCGCCATATGCTTTTTATCGGCCACGCCTACTTATACGCCCACTTTTGATATAAAATAAATTTTCTGTTTTTGGTATATTTGTTCGCTATACAAATTTTTATGTTTCAACGGAATCCTCTGAAATTTGGTAGGCATGATCCCTGTACCCCAGGGAAGGTCGCCATATGCTTCTTACCGGCCACGCCTACTTTTGCGCCCACTTTTTATATACGATTCATTTTCAGTTTTTTGTTGTATTTGTTCGCTACACAAATTTTAACTTTTGAACGGATTTCTCTGAAATTTGGTACACATAATCTCTATACTCCAGGGAAGGCCGGCATATGTTTTTACTGGCCACGCCTACGTTTACGCCCACTTTTTCTATATAATTCATTTTCTGTTTTTTGGTATATTTGTTCGCTATACAAATTTTTATTTTTCAACGGATTTCTCTGAAATTTGGTAAGCACGGAAATAACTTCATGATGAACAAATTCAACAAATTTAAAAAAGGTCCCCAACAGAAATGAACAAATTCCCCATTTTTTTTTAACAAAATAAAAAATGAACTTACTCCCAAAATTCGTTCTTTAATTTTTACATATTTTTATTTAATGAATTTTGTTAAATATTTATTTAAGTGAAAATTTGCATTCTGATCTCAATATCTGTCCTGCAATATACGCATTAAAAATCTGTATACTTCTCAATAGCATCATTTCGACGCGCTCGCAGAACGAGCTCAGCAAGCTTTGTTACCAGAAACGGAAATGCCTGAATCTACTCAACTGCATCTAGAAATCCAGCGGCTAAGACAAGCTGAATCATAGACAATTTTATGTCGCCTGCTCCAGAGTATAATATTTTCGTATATGCACCAGAAGGAAAAACCAGAAATGTTGTATATCACAAAGCTCTAGAATAACTTAAATTCGTAACTTTTAGTCATCATACACTCAATGGTAGTAATGGTAAGCAGGCGTCGAGTACATATGCATATTTCTGAAGTATTTTTGTTGTAGCGTCTTTTAAAAAACTTCTAAATTAAAAAATCAAAAAATTTTAAATTGAAATAAAAAATGAATTTACTCCCCAAAAAATGTAAACATTGGGGAATTTTTTTCGTCATGAACAAATTCCCCAATCCCATACAAATTTTAGGGGAGAAAGTTAATTTTTTTGAGGAATTTGTTCATTGGGCACTAAGCACTCAGCGCCTGGTAAGCATAGTGAACCATTTTTCAAGTCAAAGGCCTATACGAGTACATATATATGTATGTACGAAACGAATGACACAGCTACACATCCAACTTTTGCACGTGTGCAGATAAGCAGATAAGCCAAAAACGTTCTTATGTTAAATATGCAATGCAGTCTTTTAAAGAGGAATCCACTTGTTTGATTTGATTATTTTTTATTAAGAAAATGCCTATTCACATAAATAGGTTAATCCAAAACATGCAATCAATTTTTCATAACATTTTCGCAAGTCCGAATACTTTTCTGCCGATAGATATTTCCAAACATTTTCCTCAAATGCTCTTGATTTAATAAGAATATCGTTTCGTTAATGAATTATCTCCATTTGCAGTTTTCAATACCTATTTCGAATATCAATGAAACTTTTTCTACAGTTACATCTACCGGAATGTCTGTAGCAAATGGATTGGTCATAAATAAAATCAGTCCATCTAGTTTTTTGAAGTCCTTAAAACGTCTATCAAACTCTGTATTGATGTATTTTATTTCAATTAAGTATCTGCTGGGATCGTAACTTGTAGAAGCAGAATTGTTTAGTTGTTCCATCACATTATTTTTTTCAAGTATGCCTAATAAGATGGCAAGTTTCTGTTTAAAGGCATTTAAGGAATTTATCATTTGAAATACCGATTTATCTTTGCCTTGAAATTCAAGATTTAAAACGCTAAGTTTGGATATTGTGTCCGTCTATATCTAGTAGCCATTTTATCCTGAAATCGCTCGTAATTTTATCTCTATAAATATAAGCTTTTTGTCCAAGAAAACTCCGAGATATTTTACATCGTTAAGTACATTTATGGTATTATTTCCAATAAGAAGATGACATCTTGGCAGTCTTTTGGGAGAGCTACGGTCTTGTTTGGATTAATTTTGATTTTTCATTTGCGGAAATATTTACTGCAATTTACAAGTCCCTTTTCCATTTTCTTCAGGAGTGCACTTGTAAGTTTGTTTGAAGCAATTTTCGCAATATCATCTGCGTAGTAAGCAATTTTCATATAATTTGGGATGTATACATATATCGAGTACAGCAATGGCGACAAGACTGATCTTTGAGGAAACCCTGTGATAATTGGAAACCCTGTGGTTTTTGGAGATGATGTTTCATTATTAATCGCAATTTTAAACTTCTGCTGCGAATGAAATCTGAATTAATTTTAAATATTTTAAATTAAATATTAAATATTTTGGTATATATGCATCAAGAAGTTAAAATACTATTCCATTATGCCAAACGGTGTCAAATGCTTTTTCGATATCTAACAATATTAGACCCGTTGAACGTTTATTGTTTTTATTGGTGATTATTTGATTTTTAATTCTGTTTATTTGGTGAGTAGTGCTATGCTCCTTTTTAAATTCAAATTGTTCTTTAGCAGCAATAGAATTGGTTGTTACAAATTCACTAAGATGAGAATGTAGTATTTTTTCAAATATTTTATCTAAGTTACTTAATAGACTAATAGGTCTATAGCAGTTTCGGTTATTTTTTGCTTAATAGGTTTATTTATTGCTATAACCTTAGCATTCTTAAAGTGGTTTGGGAAATAGTTGAGTTTGAAGCAGCTATTATATATTATAACCAGTAATTTTTGAGCTTTGATTGGTAGTTTCTTTAAAAGCAGGTTGGGAACATTGTCATAACTAAAGGGTTTTGAAAGTTTTATTGATGAGACAATATTCGTTACTTCTCCAAGAGATGTATTAAAATTATTTACTGTTGTATTTATTAATGTATCCGCTGAGTGGTTATAGTTCGAAGTGAGGTTATTGGCTTGGACAAATGTATTTGCCAGGATTTCTGCCTTGTCCTTAACATATGTTATTTTTGTATTTCCAATTTTAAAGTGAGAGATTTGATTTTTTCCTTTTCCTTGCAAGTTCCTGCTTATGTTCCAAAATATTTTATCACCTGGTTTTAAATTGGATAGTAATTGACACCATTTCTTATTTCGATCCGAATTAATACTTTTATCTATCATGTTACTTAGAAACTTAGTACATTGATTATAAAAAGTTTGCTCGGCTATATTTGAAGATCGTTGGCTTTTTCTTTTTCTTTCTGGTAATGTGTAATTATGTTTTTGAGTTATTTTGGGTGTAGGTACGTCCCTTGATTCGAAAATTACATTTATAACTTTTTGGATATCCTGATCAATCACTACCTTGGTATTGTATATATCTGAATATAACGTGAGTTTATTGTCTAAAAAATTCATAAAAATGTTCCAGTTGGTTGCTCTATAATCATCATAATTGAGGTCAACCTGAAAGCCCATTGATTGTTTAAGTGTACATAGAATGGGGCGATGGTCGATGGTATTTCGTAATCCATTGCTTTTACGTCTATATTGAAAGCGAAATTGCTTAAGACAATATCGACTGTGGATGCTTTGCGATTGTGTTGATGGGGGAATAGGGTTGGACTATGAGGAAGTGAATGAAAAAGCTGCTTGATTGCTGTAGGTTGTTGAGTGCGATACCTGCAGTATTTTTGAACGTCAATTCCAAGGACAAAGTTTGGCATTTAGGTCACCAAAAATTATATATTCTCTGGTGGAAGGTGTTAGGTTATGGGTATATCTAGGTGAATATAACGAAGATACAACATTAGGTCTATTATTTGTAACTAGCAGATTCCAGCCCTCGAAATTCGAATTCGAGTTCTAGGAAATTTTATTTTTTCATTAAATAAATACCCTAAAAGTATGCTAATCAATTATAGCCAATTCACAAATCAACACAAAAAACAAACTCATTTTTATTACAAACACATTAACAAATTTAATAAACACACACATATCATTGTATAATTTTATGTATGTTTAGTAGCAACTTTAAATGCAATTTACTCAAAATAAAGGAAAAAATTTAAAAATCTGTAAATCTGCAGAACGGCTAAAAAGAAATACCTTTCAAATAATATGCATTTGGTCAAAATCGGGATAAACGGTAGAACAAAACATTAGTCAGAAGAAATCGCCTAGCCTATTAATATTATAGATACTTTCAATTGAGATGTTTTTGATTGATGAGGTGTTTGATATAAAGAGGTTTTTATGAATTAACAGAGCAACTCCTCCTCCTATTGCATTTCTATATAAAAAATTATTTTTAAAATAGGGTCTATGATTTTCTGAATAAAATGTTTCATTTAAAGATGCTATTTTAATAGTTTATAATCCATGGGCTTATTTCACCATTGACATACAACTTTGATTTGTTGTACTTTTGAAGTGCACCTTTGAAAATCATCCATAGCTGTAGTGAAAATAACAAAAAGCTCATCGATGCTAATAAATCGTTGTTTGTTCTCAGCTGGTTAGCATATGTGGTTTTGCTGTTATTTATTGTGTTATTATTGATGTTGTAATTACAATTTGTGTTGTTGTTTCTTAAATTAGGGAAATCTCCTACCTTTAATTGAAATGAGTTATTTTGTTGTTGTCTGCTGTTATTCTGACTTTTAGAGGTTAATCTTGTTCTAGTTTTCAAATAGAGAGAACGCAACGGACAGTTGATGTGGTTTGCAGAGTGATCAGTTCTCTCTTTTTCTTGTTTTTTTTTTGCAATTGAAGCATGTTAAAACAGCTGGTCTTTTTTCATTTGTATTAAATGGACACTCACTTATATGATGTTGTTCTGCACATACAATCATACAAGCAGAACTTCGATGACAATGCTCACCGCCATGGCCATACATTAAGCAGTTCCAGCATTGAGTTGATTTGTTCCTGGATCTCGATTTGTATTTTTTCCAAGAAATTATAATATTGGAAACTGTTCGTACATTTCTTAAGGCAGTTGGAATACAATTTTTACAAAACAAATTGAACTTTGTAAACTGCATTATTGTTCGAACTAAATTTGGTGACTATTTCAATTACGTAAGAAGGAGATAGGTTGTAGTTTTTAGCTCATCGGAGATGTCCTTACAGTTTATGCGGGGTAAACCGTGTAAGGTGGTGTATAACATCTTTCCTTTAGAGCCATAAGAATGAAACTCCATCTTACTCTCTTTAAGTATTTGCTTGTAGCATTCGTACATTTCTTTACTTGGAGCAAAATTTTTGGTACCAATTGAAGTACGTTTGAAAATACAATACTTACCAAGAAGTTTTTGTATTTCTGTAAAAGAAGCGTTAGCTTCTACAACAATAGGTGGAGGTTTGCATTGTTTAACATCGTTAATATTTGATACAGGAGTTACGTTCATATCATCTCGACCAGCAAGCAGGCTTATTCTGTTGCTTGAATTTGACGCGATGTTCTGGTTAACAAAACCCGGAGGAAGTTTCGTTATCTTCTTGTTCGCAAGGAGCTTTCTTTTTGATGAAGATTTGGTCCCTCGGGTCATCGCTGAATTTTTATTCTTGTTTTAAGCTGAATTGTCTACCACGAGAGTGCAAATGAGATCAAGAATAGGCAATTACAAAAACAAAAATATACACTTGTTTTTAATTTTAAAAAGTTGTACTCTAAGCACTTTAATTTTTTACACAACCGTTCGTAAAGAGAATTTGATTAGGACTGATAAACATTGAAATAACTTTACAGAGTTATTCAAAAATTCGGAAAAATATTAAACATTCAACATGGTTACACAATCAAATCTGTCTGCATTCATTACCCAATAAAATACTAAACCTAAAAGCCCTGTTAAATTAATACTTTTATATAAGATGATCAATAAATCAGCTACTTTTTGAATGAAAGACAGTTTTTTTTAACAAACGAATTATTTCTAAGGATAGTCTCCTACTCAAAACACTTTTTCCAACTTTCTCAGGTCTTTTCTTATACCTTCCAAATAATAGGATAGCTCAAAGTTCTGAAAATTGGCATTTGTTTGATTAATGAATTCATCGGCTGGGGGTTAAATCCTTAGCATATGAGGTAGAAATTCGTAGCCCAATTCTTGTAATTTTGCCATGCCGACTACACATATGTGAATCGTGCATTCTTTTCATGAAAAAGTACTTTTCAATATTTTAGAAAAATGAACGTGAAAACACTTAATGACTGAGGTTCTTCAAAATTTGACAGTAGTAAACGTGAGAAGTGTTGATGGTAAATTCACCACGAGCAAGTTCAAAAACTCACGAACTTATTGAGTCACCCTAGTATACGAGGGCGGATCAATAAGTCCGTGACTTTTCGAACTTCCCTCGTATATGAAATATAACACTGCTCCCCTCAAGTACCACCTGTAAAATTTTGAACAAGTTCCGTCATTTACTTTGCGTTTAACAGCTGTTCAAAACATACAACCTCGTGTTTTTTTTTTTTTTTTAATAGAAAAAAACGAATTTCGAGTGCTCATTAAACATTATTTTTTGTAAAAAAAAACCGTCAATCAAACCAAGGATAAGCTTGATAAATACTATGGGGACTCTGCAACATCGATTTCAATGGCAAAAAAGTGATTTACTGACTTTCGTTGTGGTCGCACAAATACAAATGATGCTGAACGTTCTGGCCGGCCATTGAAGTCAAAACACCCGAAAATGTCGAAAAAAAATTCCACGATATGAGTCGTGAGAGTAAAAGTGCGTGAGATTGTTGATGCCATAGGCATTTCATATAACAGTGTGGTTTCGATTTTAAATGATCAGTTGGGTTTAAGAAAGCTGCCTGCAAGATGGGTGCCGCGTTTGCTCTCAATTGACCATAAACGTAATCGGGTGACAACTTCAAAAGATTGGTACCTCATCCGCCATATTCTCCCCAGTGACTATTTCATATTTCTAAACCTAAAGAAATGGCGGTAGAAAGAGATTTAGCTCCAACGATGAAATTATTGATCAAACAAATGCCTATTTTATGGACCTCGAAAAATCCGATTTTTTGGAAGGGATACAAAAATTGGAGAAACGTTGGACTATGTTTATTGAGCTAAAAGGAGATTATGTTGAAAAATATATTTTTTTTTTTTTGAAAAAAAAAAAACTGTTTCATTCTAAAAGTCACCGACTTATTGAGTTTTCTATGCTGCGGTTTGTTATGCACCGAAAAATTAGGTTATTATAATGTCTTATTTTTGGCTTCATTGCTATCGTCCTAAATTCGACGGCGAGGCAGTACGCCACAGCTGAATTCCATAGTATCATATGAGCTTAATAATGGAGTTATAAAGCAACAATTTACAATCCAATCTTAGGGATCCAATCCTATAGGCTAATGAAGTTGAACCATTAAATTTTTTTTGGATTATTTTAGAGTCTGATTAGTTCTTCTTTGGAGCATAACAGTTAGATTAAACAATTTAATTATGCTCATTCACTTTAACCAACCACATTTGCTACTAAAGGGTCGTGATTAATATTATCGCTGTGTTATATCTAAATGTTGAGGTGTCAATAGTTTTATTTGTTGGCATATCCGATGTATAAAAGATATAAAGAGTTACCACTTGGTGTTTATGAAATTGATAAGACGAAAAAAAATACAGAACATTTAAAGAAATTATTGCAAAACAGATCAACAATATAAAAAAGTAAGAAAATTATAGTCGGTCTAGACCGACTATACGATATCCTATACCATGCGTTTAGAGACCCTATCTCTCAGGCCCAACTAACTGGATATAGAAAATAACCATAACCAAATTTGAGTGGGATTTTTATTAATTTTTGTGGCTGCAGATATGAAAATGTTCATATCGGGTACTATATTTCTATGTGGACTAGGTCAAAAAATGGGCCGATCCTGACCATATTTGGTAGAGTCACTTATATTTTGAAAAAATATAAACACACCAAATTTGAGAAAAATCTGTGCAATATTTTTATGTTTTTGATAGATTTAAGTGAAGATCGGGAAGCAGCTCTATATGAGGCCTATGACTAAGAGCTGTCCAATAGGGATCATTTTTGGATGACTGATTAATGAATGTAATAAATACATACAAACCCAATTTAACTAAGATTTATATGATAATTTGGATCTTATGGCAATTTATGTTGATTTCATAGGGGTCATTTGTATGGGGGCTAGGTCTGAACATGGACCGATTCTCACCAATTTCAATAGCATTCATCCTATGGCCAATGAAAGCTTATATACCAAACTTCATCAAAATATATTCATATTTGCGACCTGCAGTTTGATTACAAGCTTTACATGGACACACAGACGGACGGACGGACGGACGGACGAACGGACGGACGGACATCGTTAAATCGAATCAGCTAGTGATTCTGATTCGATCGGTATAATAAAAGATGGGTCTAGGTCAAATATTTTTGGTAGTTACAAACAGCAGCACAAAGTCATTATACCCAAACCACAGCTTGTTCGTTCTAACTCTCTTATAAAGAAAAGCATTCCTCATATTATTTTCTTTCAAATATTTGAGTTAAATAGTTGATTAACGATGAGTTGAAGTAGTTGGCAGAAGGATGCTGAAGATGAACAAGTCGTGTTGTTCGAAAGTTGTTACTCCATCTATGGCTGTCTTCAATTTTTTTTCGATATTTCCCTTACATTGCAAAATTATTATCTTTTCTATTATTAGAAACTGTATACATGATCTCAAACGATACATAAAACAAACATATTTAAAGAAAAGAAAATACAAACTGTATAATAATGGCAATTAATAATAATGCTTATATGTTATTCAATAAAGGCTTTATTAACGGTAAACGCCAGTATACATGTCGCTATCCACACACAAACAAAAAATGTTCTTCGTTTCTTTCTACCTGTTGCATCAATTGTTTATATTCATCAGAATCAGTAGCTCGTATATCAACAGTTTTATTTGATGTGTTTCTATTTATGATTATCGTTTACTTCAGTAATAATTGAATCAGACTATGAAAATGCCGGGAATTCCCATACTCTAGAGGTTCATCAAATGGAACATATCAAAGAGCAGTGCCGGGTTTGTTACATGCAAAATTAGCCGATAATTTAATTTTTCGGAAATTTTTCAGTTCTCAATTAAAACAAAAATCAGATAATAAGTTGTCTCTTTATGTACATTTGACTTAATACAAGCAAAATCCTTTATAAACAAAAGATTACTTGATTATTTAAGTCGGTAATAATTTTGTAAGTTCCACAAAACATTTGTGCTCTTTTATTATATTTCAAAAGTTTATTACTAGCTACTTACCTACTAAGTAAGTTAGAGTAAATAGTGTAAAAGGGTTGAAACCAAAAATCGAGGATAAACCAGGATTATCTAATGTGACTGAATTATTCGGCAGATAAGTTTGTAGTGGTAATATTCTTAACATAGTTAGGTTAAAATATACATACTTAGTTGTTTGTATGGTAATGTATATATAGTTAAATGTTTGTCACTCTGTGTTCTAATAACTGACATACAAACACATATTTTCTTATAGATAGATCAACACATATATACCAGTCAGTACCAACATAGAAAAACTAACAAATATAAAAACTGCGAACGGGTTGTTTGAAAGCCCATAAATAACTGCAAATAAATCAAATCCCTCAATGCGCAAAAATTCGATATGTTACAATTGACTTCACCGATGATCCAGCCATAAATACATCCATCGTACGAACATAAAAATGTACACATGCATATAGTACGAGTATGTATGAGTATGAATATATGTCTGTTTCATGCTAAGCTCATAGGTTACCTTGGTTTCTTTTTTTTTTTTTTTTGTTTGGTCGTCTTTCATTATATTATCCCCTTGTATTGAGTATCCTTTTGTGTAAACATTGTTACAAAAAAGAAAAAAGAAAGGGTAATGCAATGACACAAAAAACCAAACCCTTGCCATCCAAATCGCGTAAATGTATTACCGTAAGTTTATGTGTGTATGTATTTATATATGTATGTATGTAAGTATATGCATACTTCCTTATTCATATGTGTGATGACTGCGAGTGTGAAATTTTACAATAATTTTAAAAAATGGGTTTCAATTTAATCAATATTTTTGAAATGTTTGTATGGTTATCCCTTTGTGTATGGATGATGTGTAAAGATTATGCGTTGCTCTCTAATTCATTTCTTTCCATCCAGTTCTAATGAACATTAGATGCATTTCACAAAAGTTGTAATTTTATTTATGATTTGATTCGAAGCGATATGATAAGCCTGGGAATATGAAATGAACGTACGCTGCAGTATAGAAATGTGGTGTGAAAGGGCATGTTTTGTGGATAGATTTCCTGCTGTTTTAATGGATCACAATGTGCGCCTTTTATTTGCGTTATTCTCTAGTCAGTATCTCTCTCTACCTGATGCGCTTCAATTATCTGATTAAAAAATAGGACATTGCAAAAACTCTTCCTAAGAATTGCAATAATTTCATATATTGTGTGAAATTATGTTTTTGGTTATATTTTCTTTGATCTTCAATTAGTCACAGTTGTCAAAAACAAACAACATATATAATGCGAATTATATTTCCTTTTCAATTACACTAGCTAATCATTCTTGTGTATAATTTGTCTAAATTACGAAAAGAGTATTACTTATCTTAATATTACCTCGGATAGGTTAGTATTGAATCAGTTATTCATTCAAGCACAGTATTTAAGTCGCAAAGATCATATAACATGTCTTATTATTTTTTTTTTTTTTACAAATAATTCAATATAATTAAATATAATAAGAATAATAAAGCCTCAGCCCCAATAAGGCATTATTGAGGCAAGTTGGCAAATTTAATATGTATCATTAACATTATTTATTATAAGTGTATGCAGATATTATAAAAAGTATTTAAAATTATGTATAATAATATTTGAACATTTTGAGATCAGGGTGCTTACACCAGAAGTTCTTCTATATTGGCTAATAAATACTCCTTTAACGATTTTTTAAAAGTTGAAATTCTATTAACTGTTTTAAGATTTTGTGGTAAATTATTGTATTCACGACTACCCATTAACTCCACACGTTGCTTGGTTGTTTCCAACCTACATCGGGATAGTGCTAAATTTCCATTGCTTCTGGTATTGATTGAATGTTGAATTCGTGTAAACTTTATTGTGTGATGTCCAATATTGTGTAAACATTTGAAGTCATATAATAATAGTTGTTTTTTCTAAATACCATATATTGGTAAAATGGTTTTTAATTTATCAACATAGAGTGAAATAGTTGGATAAGTTATAGGAAGATTGCAAATAATTTTCAAAGCTTTATTTTGTATCCGCTGAAGAGACTTTAAGTCGTTACTTTTTCATGTCCAAGTGAGTCTGAATCAAAGAATTATAGATTAAAATTTTGGTATCTGTATCAAGTTTGTTTTTAAATTTATATAATAAGCCGATACCTTGGGCTGTTTTCATCTTTAGATATTGTAATTGATTGTTCCATCCAAGATTGTTCTGTAGATTTATACCTAAGTACTTAATAGAACCAACTTCGACAATTTCCTTGCCATCAACCATAACCGTAAGACTATCATTGTTACGGCAACTCGGCTTAAATCTTAGTAATTGTGTTTTATTTGAATTCAGTACAAGTTTGTTTATCCTCATATACTTACAGATTAAAGCTGCGTCTCGTTCCACATATGCTTTGACTGCTGTTTCGTGCTTGTATGGATAAAAAAACACTTATGTCATCAGCATACATAAAAAGCTTTCCGTACAAACAAAGGTTTTTTAAATCATTTATAAAAATTCTAAATAATAAAGGCCCCAGTACACTGCCCTGGGGTACGCCGCACTCAATCGTATGAAACGAACTTCTAAGATTGCCAATTTGAACAAAATGTTTGCGATTAGTTAGATAACTTTGCATAAGCAATAGATCACTTCCAAAGAAACCATAGTATTTAAGTTTTTGTAGCAAAATATCGTGGTCAATGAGATCGAAAGCTTTAGTTAAATCATAAAAAATACCGGCTTCACC
This sequence comes from Cordilura impudica, assembly GCA_963682025.1. Taxonomy (NCBI): domain Eukaryota; kingdom Metazoa; phylum Arthropoda; class Insecta; order Diptera; family Scathophagidae; genus Cordilura; species Cordilura impudica. The sequence goes on along the minus strand of OY821520.1, from coordinate 176,735,567 downwards.
GCTATAACTGTCATCTAATCCTTTACAATTCCATTTTTCATTTTCCATTTTTCATTTTTCAAATTTCATTTTTCAAATTCCATTTATCATTTTTACTTTTCGTTTTCAGTTTTTCATTTTTCAATTTTCATTTTCCATTTTTAATTTTTCGTTTTTCATTTTTATATTTTCAATTTTCAATTTTCGTTTTTCTTTTTTCATTTTTCATTTTCCAAATTCCATTTTTCATTTTCCATTTTCCATTCTTCATTTTCCATTTTTCATTTTCCATTTTTCATTTTCCAATTTAAATTTTTCATTTTCCATTTTTCATTTATCAATTTTCATTTTTAATTTTTCATTTTTCATTTTCAATTTTTCATTTTTTGTTTTTCATTATTCATTTTCCATTTTTCATTTTTAGTTTTTCATTTTTCAATTTTCATTTTCCATTTTTCATTTTTTGTTTTTCATTATTCATTTTCCATTTTTCATTTTTAGTTTTTCATTTTTCAATTTTCATTTTCCATTTTTCATTTTTCATTTTTCATTTTTCATATTTCATTTTTCGTTTTTCATTTTTAGTTTTTCAAATTTCATTTTTCAATTTTCATTTTCCATTTTTCATTTTCCGTTTTCCATTTTTCATTTTCTATTTTTTATTTTTCATGTTTCTTTTTCCATTTTTCATTTTCAATTCTCCATTTTTCAATTCACAGTTTTCATTTTTCATTTAGAATTTTTATTTTCCAGTTTTCATTTTCCATTTTTTATTTTCCATTTTCTATTCTCCATTTTTCATTTTCTATTTTCCATTTTCCATATTTCATTTTCCGTTTTTCATTTTCTATTTTCCATTTTCCATTCTCCATTTTCCATTTTTCATTTTCCATTTTGCGTTTTTCATTTTTCATTTTCCATTTTCCATTTTCCATTTTCCATTTTTCATTTTTCATTTTTCATTTTTCATTTTTCATTTTCCATTCTCCATATCAATTTTTTCATTTTCCATTTTCAATTTTTCTTTTTTAATTTTTCATTTTAAATTTTTAATTTTCCATTTTTCATTTTTCATTCTCCATTTTCCATTTTTCGTTTTAATTTTTTCTTTCATATTGGCGATTTTTTTTTATTGTAACGTGATAACGATAAAAGAATATGTGGCAATACTAGTAACATAGCTGAAAGTAGTTATGTTTGTTGGTATTATTGCATCATTATACCCTATACCACTATGTGGTTTGGGTATAATGACTTTGTGCTGCTGTTTGTAACAACCAAAAATATTTGTCCTGGACCCATCTTTAATTATACCGATCGAATCAGAATCACTTTCTGAGTTGATTTAACAATGTCCGTCCGTCCGTCTGTGTGTCCATGTAAAGCTTGTAATCAAACTGCTTCATTTTCCATTTTTCATTTTTCAAATTTCATTTTTCAAATTCCATTTATCATTTTTACTTTTCGTTTTTAGTTTTTCATTTTTCAATTTTCATTTTCCATTTTTCATTTTTCGCTTTTCATTTTTATATTTTCAATTTTCGTTTTTCTTTTTTCATTTTTCATTTTCCAAATTCCATTTTTCATTTTCCATTTTCCATTCTTCATTTTCCATTTTTCATTTTCCATTTTTCATTTTCCAATTTAAATTTTTCATTTTCCATTTTTCATTTATCAATTTTCATTTTTAATTTTTCATTTTTCATTTTTCATTTTTCATTTTCAATTTTTCATTTTTTGTTTTTCATTATTCATTTTCCATTTTTCATTTTTAGTTTTTCATTTTTCAATTTTCATTTTCCATTTTTCATTTTTTGTTTTTCATTATTCATTTTCCATTTTTCATTTTTAGTTTTTCATTTTTCAATTTTCATTTTCCATTTTTCATTTTTCATTTTTCATTTTTCGTTTTTCATTTTTAGTTTTTCAAATTTCATTTTTCAATTTTCATTTTCCATTTTTCATTTTCCGTTTTCCATTTTTCATTTTCTATTTTTTATTTTTCATGTTTCTTTTTCCATTTTTCATTTTCAATTCTCCATTTTTCAATTCACAGTTTTCATTTTTCATTTAGAATTTTTATTTTCCAGTTTTCATTTTCCATTTTTCATTTTCCATTTTCTATTCTCCATTTTTCATTTTCTATTTTCCATTTTCCATACTTCATTTTCCGTTTTTCATTTTCTATTTTCCATTTTCCGTTTTTATTTTCCATTTTCCATTCTCCATTTTCCATTTTTCATTTTCTATTTTACATTTTCCATTTTGCGTTTTTCATTTTTCATTTTCCATTTTCCATTTTTCATTTTTCATTTTTCATTTTTCATTTTTCATTTTTCATTTTTCATTTTCCATTCTCCATATCAATTTTTTCATTTTCCATTTTCAATTTTTCTTTTTTAATTTTTCATTTTAAATTTTTAATTTTCCATTTTTCATTTTTCATTCTCCATTTTCCATTTTTCGTTTTAATTTTTTCTTTCATATTGGCGATTTTTTTTTATTGTAACGTGATAACGATAAAAGAATATTTGGCAATACTAGTAACATAGCTGAAAGTAGTTATGTTTGTTGGTATTATTGCATCATTATACCCTATACCACTATGTGGTTTGGGTATAATGACTTTGTGCTGCTGTTTGTAACAACCAAAAATATTTGACCTGGACCCATCTTTAATTATACCGATCGAATCAGAATCACTTTCTGAGTTGATTTAACAATGTCCGTCCGTCCGTAATTTTTCTTTTTTAATTTTTCATTTTTCGTTTTAATTTTTTCTTTCCATGTAAAGCTTGTAATCAAACTGCAGGTCGCAAATATGAATATATTTTGATGAAATTTGGTATATAAGCTTTTATCGGCCATGGGATGAACGCTATTGAAATTGGTGAGAATCGGTCCATGTTCAGACCTAGCCCCCATACAAATTACCCATATGAAATCGACATAAATTGCCATAAGGTCCAAATTGTCATATAGATCTTACTCAAATTGGGTTTGTATGCGTTCATTATATCCACTAATGAGTAGTCCAAAAATGATCCCTTTGACCCCATATAGAGCTGCTTCCCGATCTTCAGTTAAATCTATTAAAAAACAAAAATATTGCACTGATTCTTCTCAAATTTTGTTTGTACATATTTTTGCAAAATACAAGAGACTTTACCAAACATGATCAGGATCAGTCCATTTTTGGACCTAGCCCCTTTATAGATATAGCATCCGATATGAACTTTTTTATGTCTGCAGCCAAAAAAATTAATAAAAATCCCACTCAAATTTGGGTTTTGCATATTTTCTATGTCCAGTTAGTTGGGCCTAAGAGATAGGGTGTCTAAACGCATGGTATAGGGTATCGTATAGTCGGTCTAGACCGACTATAATTTTCTTACTTGTTTTTTTTTCTGGCTTTTTTGAAGTGAATGTTGTTGTACAACTATTATGTTCAACCACTAAAATATTGCAACAAACACACTGGGTTTTATGTTTTTTTTTAGAGGTATCTACATATTTTTGCTCATATCTAAGCACAGTGATTCCCGATTTAGCCCATTTTCAACACCAACCTGCTGGGAATTATGGCAAATGATATCATTGTAACCTTACGCAGCAAAATGTTTTTATACCCTATACCACTATGTGGTTTGGGTATAATGACTTTGTGCTGCTGTTTGTAACAACCAAAAATATTTGACCTACACCCATCTTTAATTATACCGATCGAATCAGAATCACTATCTGATTCGATTTAACGATGTCCGTCCGTCCGTCCGTCTGTGTGTCCATGTAAAGCTTGTAATCAAACTGCAGGACGCAAATATGAATATATTTTGATGAAATTTGGTATTTGATCTTTTATCGGCCATGGGATGAACGCTATTGAAATTGGTGAGAATCGGTCCATGTTCAGACCTAGCCCCCATACAAATGACCCCTATGAAATCAACATATATTGCCATAAGATCCAAATTATCATACAAATCTTAGTCAAATTGGGTTTGTATGTGTTTATTACATCCACTAATGAATAGTCCAAAAAAGGTCCCTATGGGACAACTCATGGTCATAGGCCCCATATAGAGCTGCTTCCCGATCTTCACTTAAATCTATCAAAAAACAAAAATATTGCACTAATTCATCTCAAATTTTGTTTGTATATATTTTCGCAAAATACAAGAGACTTTACCAACCATGGTCAGGATCGGTCCATTTTTGGACCTAGTCCCCATATAGACATAGCCTCCGATATGAACTTTTTCATATCTGCAGCCAAAAAAATAATTAATAATTTTCTATATCCAATTAGTTGGGCCTAAGAGATAAGGTCTCTAAACGCATGGTATAGGGTATCGTATAGTCGGTCTAGACCGACTATAATTTTCTTACTTGTTTTTTTTTGTGAATGAGCGTGATTTCAACAGACAGACGGACATACGGACATCGCTATATGGACTCGAGCTGTGATAAGGGTTTTACGTAACCATTTATAACTGGACTTTTTGCACTTTTTTGACAAATGTAAACAAAATATTTGAAAAAGTAAGCATTGGAATTTTAGATGCAACAAAATGTATTATATCGACTATCATCTTTTTTCTATCGTTTCCCATTTGGCAACACTATATGCTTTTACTCTAATGTTATTGTTAGTAACACACATTCAATTATTTGATAGAAGCAAAAAAATGATACACACATTTTTTGGATAGCTTTTGTAATTTTTGATTCTGAAAATAAGCGAACACCTGGTATGTCTCGATTTTATATATCATTATTTTCCTCTTATTGTCTTTGTATTTACTAGCAGATTCCAGCGCTTGAAATTTGAGCTCAAGTACTAGAAAATTTTTTTTTTTTCATTAAATAAAGTCCCTAAATGTATGCTAACTAATTATAGCCAATTCACAAATCAACACAAAAAGCAAACTCATTTTTACTAAAAACACATTAACAAATATAAAAAACACATATAATTTTATGTATGTGTTAGTAGAAACTTTAAATGCAATTTACTCCAAATAAAGGAAAAAATTTAAAAATCTGTAAATCTGCAAATCGGCTAAAAAGAAATGCCTTTCAAATAATATACGCTTGGTCAAAATCGGGATAAAACGGTAGAACAAAATATCAGTCACAAGAAATCGCCTAGCATATTAATATTATAGATTTCTGCTTCAAACTTGTTTTATTTAGTAAAAATAGGATAGATACGAATATATATATGATAAAATAGTAATTTGAATAAGTAAACATTTTTAGGTGTTCACATATATATGTTATTGTTCTTATTATCATTATTATTATTATTATTATTATTATTATTATTATTATTATTATTATTATTATTATTATTATTATTATTATTATTATTATTATTATTATTATTATTATTATTATTATTATTATTATTATTATTATTATTATTATTATTATTATTATTATTATTATTATTATTATTATTATTATTATTATTATTATTATTATTATTATTATTATTATTATTATTATTATTATTATTATTATTATTATTATTATTATTATTATTATTATTATTATTATTATTATTATTATTATTATTATTATTATTATTATTATTATTATTATTATTATTATTATTATTATTATTATTATTATTATTATTATTATTATTATTATTATTATTATTATTATTATTATTATTATTATTATTATTATTATTATTATTATTATTATTATTATTATTATTATTATTATTATTATTATTATTATTATTATTATTATTATTATTATTATTATTATTATTATTATTATTATTATTATTATTATTATTATTATTATTATTATTATTATTATTATTATTATTATTATTATTATTATTATTATTATTATTATTATTATTATTATTATTATTATTATTATTATTATTATTATTATTATTATTATTATTATTATTATTATTATTATTATTATTATTATTATTATTATTATTATTATTATTATTATTATTATTATTATTATTATTATTATTATTATTATTATTATTATTATTATTATTATTATTATTATTATTATTATTATTATTATTATTATTATTATTATTATTATTATTATTATTATTATTATTATTATTATTATTATTATTATTATTATTATTATTATTATTATTATTATTATTATTATTATTATTATTATTATTATTATTATTATTATTATTATTATTATTATTATTATTATTATTATATTATTATTATTATTATTATTATTATTATTATTATTATTATTATTATTATTATTATTATTATTATTATTATTATTATTATTATTATTATTATTATTATTATTATTATTATTATTATTATTATTATTATTATTATTATTATTATTATTATTATTATTATTATTATTATTATTATTATTATTATTATTATTATTATTATTATTATTATTATTATTATTATTATTATTATTATTATTATTATTATTATTATTATTATTATTATTATTATTATTATTATTATTATTATTATTATTATTATTATTATTATTATTATTATTATTATTATTATTATTATTATTATTATTATTATTATTATTATTATTATTATTATTATTATTATTATTATTATTATTATTATTATTATTATTATTATTATTATTATTATTATTATTATTATTATTATTATTATTATTATTATTATTATTATTATTATTATTATTATTATTATTATTATTATTATTATTATTATTATTATTATTATTATTATTATTATTATTATTATTATTATTATTATTATTATTATTATTATTATTATTATTATTATTATTATTATTATTATTATTATTATTATTATTATTATTATTATTATTATTATTATTATTATTATTATTATTATTATTATTATTATTATTATTATTATTATTATTATTATTATTATTATTATTATTATTATTATTATTATTATTATTATTATTATTATTATTATTATTATTATTATTATTATTATTATTATTATTATTATTATTATTATTATTATTATTATTATTATTATTATTATTATTATTATTATTATTATTATTATTATTATTATTATTATTATTATTATTATTATTATTATTATTATTATTATTATTATTATTATTATTATTATTATTATTATTATTATTATTATTATTATTATTATTATTATTATTATTATTATTATTATTATTATTATTATTATTATTATTATTATTATTATTATTATTATTATTATTATTATTATTATTATTATTATTATTATTATTATTATTATTATTATTATTATTATTATTATTATTATTATTATTATTATTATTATTATTATTATTATTATTATTATTATTATTATTATTATTATTATTATTATTATTATTATTATTATTATTATTATTATTATTATTATTATTATTATTATTATTATTATTATTATTATTATTATTATTATTATTATTATTATTATTATTATTATTATTATTATTATTATTATTATTATTATTATTATTATTATTATTATTATTATTATTATTATTATTATTATTATTATTATTATTATTATTATTATTATTATTATTATTATTATTATTATTATTATTATTATTATTATTATTATTATTATTATTATTATTATTATTATTATTATTATTATTATTATTATTATTATTATTATTATTATTATTATTATTATTATTATTATTATTATTATTATTATTATTATTATTATTATTATTATTATTATTATTATTATTATTATTATTATTATTATTATTATTATTATTATTATTATTATTATTATTATTATTATTATTATTATTATTATTATTATTATTATTATTATTATTATTATTATTATTATTATTATTATTATTATTATTATTATTATTATTATTATTATTATTATTATTATTATTATTATTATTATTATTATTATTATTATTATTATTATTATTATTATTATTATTATTATTATTATTATTATTATTATTATTATTATTATTATTATTATTATTATTATTATTATTATTATTATTATTATTATTATTATTATTATTATTATTATTATTATTATTATTATTATTATTATTATTATTATTATTATTATTATTATTATTATTATTATTATTATTATTATTATTATTATTATTATTATTATTATTATTATTATTATTATTATTATTATTATTATTATTATTATTATTATTATTATTATTATTATTATTATTTTATTATTATTATTATTATTATTATTATTATTATTATTATTATTATTATTATTATTATTATTATTATTATTATTATTATTATTATTATTATTATTATTATTATTATTATTATTATTATTATTATTATTATTATTATTATTATTATTATTATTATTATTATTATTATTATTATTATTATTATTATTATTATTATTATTATTATTATTATTATTATTATTATTATTATTATTATTATTATTATTATTATTATTATTATTATTATTATTATTATTATTATTATTATTATTATTATTATTATTATTATTATTATTATTATTATTATTATTATTATTATTATTATTATTATTATTATTATTATTATTATTATTATTATTATTATTATTATTATTATTATTATTATTATTATTATTATTATTATTATTATTATTATTATTATTATTATTATTATTATTATTATTATTATTATTATTATTATTATTATTATTATTATTATTATTATTATTATTATTATTATTATTATTATTATTATTATTATTATTATTATTATTATTATTATTATTATTATTATTATTATTATTATTATTATTATTATTATTATTATTATTATTATTATTATTATTATTATTATTATTATTATTATTATTATTATTATTATTATTATTATTATTATTATTATTATTATTATTATTATTATTATTATTATTATTATTATTATTATTATTATTATTATTATTATTATTATTATTATTATTATTATTATTATTATTATTATTATTATTATTATTATTATTATTATTATTATTATTATTATTATTATTATTATTATTATTATTATTATTATTATTATTATTATTATTATTATTATTATTATTATTATTATTATTATTATTATTATTATTATTATTATTATTATTATTATTATTATTATTATTATTATTATTATTATTATTATTATTATTATTATTATTATTATTATTATTATTATTATTATTATTATTATTATTATTATTATTATTATTATTATTATTATTATTATTATTATTATTATTATTATTATTATTATTATTATTATTATTATTATTATTATTATTATTATTATTATTATTATTATTATTATTATTATTATTATTATTATTATTATTATTATTATTATTATTATTATTATTATTATTATTATTATTATTATTATTATTATTATTATTATTATTATTATTATTATTATTATTATTATTATTATTATTATTATTATTATTATTATTATTATTATTATTATTATTATTATTATTATTATTATTATTATTATTATTATTATTATTATTATTATTATTATTATTATTATTATTATTATTATTATTATTATTATTATTATTATTATTATTATTATTATTATTATTATTATTATTATTATTATTATTATTATTATTATTATTATTATTATTATTATTATTATTATTATTATTATTATTATTATTATTATTATTATTATTATTATTATTATTATTATTATTATTATTATTATTATTATTATTATTATTATTATTATTATTATTATTATTATTATTATTATTATTATTATTATTATTATTATTATTATTATTATTATTATTATTATTATTATTATTATTATTATTATTATTATTATTATTATTATTATTATTATTATTATTATTATTATTATTATTATTATTATTATTTATTATTATTATTATTATTATTATTATTATTATTATTATTATTATTATTATTATTATTATTATTATTATTATTATTATTATTATTATTATTATTATTATTATTATTATTATTATTATTATTATTATTATTATTATTATTATTATTATTATTATTATTATTATTATTATTATTATTATTATTATTATTATTATTATTATTATTATTATTATTATTATTATTATTATTATTATTATTATTATTATTATTATTATTATTATTATTATTATTATTATTATTATTATTATTATTATTATTATTATTATTATTATTATTATTATTATTATTATTATTATTATTATTATTATTATTATTATTATTATTATTATTATTATTATTATTATTATTATTATTATTATTATTATTATTATTATTATTATTATTATTATTATTATTATTATTATTATTATTATTATTATTATTATTATTATTATTATTATTATTATTATTATTATTATTATTATTATTATTATTATTATTATTATTATTATTATTATTATTATTATTATTATTATTATTATTATTATTATTATTATTATTATTATTATTATTATTATTATTATTATTATTATTATTATTATTATTATTATTATTATTATTATTATTATTATTATTATTATTATTATTATTATTATTATTATTATTATTATTATTATTATTATTATTATTATTATTATTATTATTATTATTATTATTATTATTATTATTATTATTATTATTATTATTATTATTATTATTATTATTATTATTATTATTATTATTATTATTATTATTATTATTATTATTATTATTATTATTATTATTATTATTATTATTATTATTATTATTATTATTATTATTATTATTATTATTATTATTATTATTATTATTATTATTATTATTATTATTATTATTATTATTATTATTATTATTATTATTATTATTATTATTATTATTATTATTATTATTATTATTATTATTATTATTATTATTATTATTATTATTATTATTATTATTATTATTATTATTATTATTATTATTATTATTATTATTATTATTATTATTATTATTATTATTATTATTATTATTATTATTATTATTATTATTATTATTATTATTATTATTATTATTATTATTATTATTATTATTATTATTATTATTATTATTATTATTATTATTATTATTATTATTATTATTATTATTATTATTATTATTATTATTATTATTATTATTATTATTATTATTATTATTATTATTATTATTATTATTATTATTATTATTATTATTATTATTATTATTATTATTATTATTATTATTATTATTATTATTATTATTATTATTATTATTATTATTATTATTATTATTATTATTATTAATATTATTATTATTATTATTATTATTATTATTATTATTATTATTATTAATATTATTACTAATATTAGGTATTATTATTATTATTATTATTATTATTATTGTTATTATTATTATTATTATTATTATTATTATTATTATTACTAGTTGATTGTGTGGCGCCTAGGCGCCCGTTCTTTTTGACTTTAACATAGAAAATTTTTTTTCCATTTCAGAATTTTCCTATATTATATATGTTTTAAAAACGTTAGCAGTGCTGCCAATTTTGGCAACTTATTGTAATTTCGACGATTTTTCAATTTGTTAAAATGATTTGTTAAATTTGTTAAAATGATGATTGAAGATTTAAAATTTTCAGTAGTATAAAAATTACGATTTCAAGGGTTAACAACTAATGGGTAGTTTATCGAAAATTGATAGTTTTTGTTCAGTGTAAATGTAAATTACAAAATATATATAGATTTAATTCTGGGTCAAGTCGTTTGAAAACGGATATACCTTGAATAGCATCTCCATTTAAGATTTAAGTTTTAATTACGGCGATACTTTAAACCTATATTATATGTTTCACCTATAGATACATATCAATAAAGTTATTTAGTTAATTGCTGTGTTAAATTTTTTTCGTTGAAATTTCATCACTAATACATTTTTATATATAGAAATAACCAATGCGTAATAATATTTGTAATATGAATGATATAAATAAATTTTATTGTTTCGAGTTTTATAAGGTAAAATTTTCTTGACAATTTCTTGTTTTAAAAATGACGATTTTGGCGATTTAGTTTCCAAAATTGACGATTTTCAGAAGATATTATTAGCAACACTGGTCGGTAACAAAGAAGAGAGAAAATTATGTGTGGGTTTGTATAAAATGAGAAAGATTAAATTTTGTTTGTGTATTGCGCATAGCTTTGTATGGAGTGCTATGTGTGTATATTATTTCAGCGTTACAGAATCAGTCAGTCAGTCAGTGAGTCAGGGATCAGCGTAAATATATTTAAGAAGCTTAAGATTAAGATTTATTATTATTATTATTATTATTATTATTATTATTATTATTATTATTATTATTATTATTATTATTATTATTATTATTATTATTATTATTATTATTATTATTATTATTATTATTAATATTATTATTATTATTATTATTATTATTATTATTATTATTATTATTATTATTATTATTATTATTATTATTATTATTATTGTAAAAAGTATATAATGACTTTGTATTGTAGTAAGGATACATTTTGACTTGTTGTACTTTTTTATTCTAGTTCTTGTATTGCATCCGCCTTCGTATCTTGAAATGAAAATATTACTAGCTAATTCATTCATATGTGTCAAAATTTGATTTCCTTCATAGGATATTATCTCGACGTTTTAGTGATATAAGGCAAGACTTAAATTGTCGAGATTTTTCAAAACTTATTTGAAACTTTTTTTAATTGTCCCATAGTTTTTAAGCTCTCTCCAACATTGGTGGAGGGTATCATCGATTGTTTACACAATATTATAAACAAGGTTATAAACAGTAAGAGGCAACGCTTAGATTTTACATGAAAATGGATAGAAATAGTTAGATTTTTTACATTGTGAATTTTATATTGTGAGTATTTTCGTGCTTTTAATTGAAAGAAATTAATTAAAAGCAATAAGCATAAATATAAATAATAAATATAAGGTTATAGTGACCCAGCCCCTGCCAATCTAGTTGTTTCATAAAAAAGAGTATACGCTCTTATTTGCCACTAAACTTCTGATCCCCAAAAAACTTTTTAACAGTAATAAAACTTAATATTTTAAAGTAGTATTTCATTAAATAGGACAATTTTTGAGCATGTTGCGACAAGAAATTTTGCGTAACTTCAGCAAAAATGCCACTTAACTTTTGAATAAAGAGAAATAAATAAGCAATTTACTTTTAGCTAAATATAATTAAATTAATGAATAAAAGTATTTAAAACCCCGCTATCAAACAAAAGAATGATTTTTTTTCAAAGCCGCTATCAAATTTCGCCCGCTTGCTTAGCAACGAATGCCAACTGTATAATCAAGTACATGAATGAAGAAGGACACACAAAAGCGAGTGAATAATAAAAATGGTTCTATATCTATGATATCAGTCATAAAATATAACCAAAATTTTTCGTATAAATATATGTAAACAATTATTTTAATTTAATTTTTAAAATTGTTTTCATAACACGAATAATACAGGTTTTTGAATAGGTTCTTTGATTAATTAATTTAGATTAATTAATTTACGTAGCAAATTTCATCAAAATATATTCATATTTGCGACCTGTAGTTTGATTACAATGTTAACATGGACACACAGACGGACGGACGGACAGACGGATGGATGGACATCGCTAAATCGACTCAGAAAGTGATTCTAAGTCGATTGGTATAATAAAAGATGGGACTAGGTCAAATATTTTTGGTAGTTACAAACAGCAGCACAAAGTCATTATGCACAAAACCACATATTGGTATAACGTATAAAAATTTATAAAATGCAAAGCACTTTTTCCTATTTATGAACTGAAATATATTTGGCATTCAATTTGGCAATGTTGACCACCCAAATCTGATAACCAACCAGGCAACTATTGAACGAACCTGCAAACTATTGAGTGAAGAAAAGCAACGTGAGTTTTCAACAATCTAATGGCGTTTTCTTTTCTGACAAAAAATGTCGCATTTTTTTTTCCCATTTCGCACTTTTCTTCTTTTATTGTGTTCTTTTCTAAAAAAAAATGTGAACCTTGCGAAAGGGTAACGTGTTCTTTTCTAAAAATGTCGCACTATAAATATGTGAAAATGTTGCATCTTTCACACTTTAAAAATACAGAGGGGGAGAATAGCACGATAAAACAGCTGACATTTGTTTTGTTTATTAATGTGTTTTTGTGTGAAGAAATAAAAAATTTTCCATTTCAATGTCCATTTTAATTTTTATATATTTATATTTCCTGTTATGGCTTTGGCTTCTTTTGATTATTTGTTGATGTTTATTCAAGAAAAAAATGTCAACAAAAAACAGCTGTTTATTAATAAAAGTGTTATAAAGTCCTGATTTTATGTTCTATTCTGACCATTAAAAATGCGACATCTTCAAAGTGTGGGGAAAACATTATAAAAATGTACATAATAAAGGTGTAACATTTTATTTCAGAAAAGAAAACACCATAAGTAAATGATAGTTTTAATGAATGTTTTTTATATCTGGTTTTATAAAATGATTGTTGTTTACGATTGTGTATTATTTCTGTATAAGTATATAGTGCATGTTTTTATACCCTATACCACTGTGTGGTTTGGGTATAATGATTTTGTGCTGCTGTTTGTAACAACCAAAAATATTTGACCTAGACCCATCTTTAATTATACCGATCGGATCAGAATCACTTTCTGAGTTGATTTAACAATGTCCGTCCGTCCGTCCGTCCGTCCGTCCGTCCGTCCGTCTGTGTGTCCATGTAAAGCTTGTAATCAAACTGCAGGTCGCAAATATGAAGATATTTTGATGAAATTTGGTATGTAAGCTTTTATGTACCATGGGATGAACGCTATTGAAATTGGTGAGAATCGGTCCATGTTCAGACCTAGCCCCCATACAAATTACCCCTATGAAATCGACATAAATTGCCATAAGATCCAAATTGTCATATAGATCTTACTCAAATTGGGTTTTGTATGCGTTCATTACGTCCATTAATGAGTAGTCCAAAAATGATACCTTTGGCCCCATATAGAGCTGCTTCCCGAACTTCACTTAAATCTATTAAAAAACAAAAATATTGCACTGATTCTTCTCAGATTTTGTTTGTATATATTTTTGCAAAATACAGGAGACTTTAGCAAACATAATCAGGATCAGTCCATTTTTGGACCTAGTCCCCATATAGATATAGCATCCGATATGAACTTTTTCATATCTGCAGCCAAAAAAATTAATAAAAATCAGACTCAAATTTGGTTTTTGCTTATTTTCTATGTCGAGTTAGTTGGGCCTAAGGGATAGGGCATGGTATAGGGTATCGTATAGTCGGTCTAGACCGACTATAATTTTCTTACTTGTTTTTTTTGGAATGTTCATTTTGAATTTTATGTGTTAAAAATAATGCATGGTTTGCAAATAAGTTATTTTTTTTTGTGGAAAAATCTATAATATTAATAGGCTAGGCTATTTTTATGAGTGATGACTTGTTCCACCGTTTTATCCCGATTTTGACCAAACGTATATTATTTGAAAGGTATTTCATTTTAGCCGTTTTGCAGATTTACAGATGTTTAAATTTTTCCTTTACTTTGAGTAAATTGCATTTAAACTTGCTACTAACACATAGATAAAATTATACAATGCTACATATGTGTGTGCTTATTAAATTTGTTAATGTGTTTGTTATAAAAATGAGTTTGTTTTTTAAATGTGCGAAGTTAGCCCCCCATTTTTGGAAATACAATTTTTTGAAGATTGTTCTGAATTGTTCTAGGATTGTTCTACAATGTACCAAAACGATGAGTGTCTAACATGTAATTTGTTCCGGTAAATCGAAAAAAAAAACGAATTTTAAGCTCAGCCTTTGGGTGTGCGACATATCTATTGTGGAATAGTGTTTAGAACAACTAGAACAACCTATAACAACCGCCAATTTTTTTTTTACAAAAGTGGAGGCCAAATTTTAAAATTCGTTTTTTCGAATGGGGGGCTAACTTCGCACACTTTTGTTTTTTGTGTTGATTTTTGAATTGGCTATAATTGATTAGCATACTTTTAGGGTCTTTATTTAATGAAAAAATAAAATTTCCTAGAATTTGCGCTCGAATTTCGAAGGTTGGAATCTGCTAGTATATATTAATGCAGTTTGTTAAAAACATATATACATTACGTATGGGATAGTGTTGTATGGGGTTTCTTAGTAGTAATAATGAGAAGATTGGAGAAAAACTACATGAGCTAAAACATCGGGGGTAGGACTAGGACAAGTGGCCCCTACGAGCAGTGTGGTTAGAATCAGTTTTCGTACCATACAGCTTTTACTTCGTGTGGTTAGAATCAGTTTTCGTACCATACAGCTTTTACTTCGTGTGGTACGAAAACTGATTCTAACCACACTGCTCGTTGGCCTGGCTTTAGGTGAGTGTGTTAAAGCGCTGACCAAAAAGTTTAAGTACGAGTGTATGTGAAGGTTCATGGTTCAAACCTCACGGCCGCCCTAAATAGAAAAATTTCATATAGAAACAATCTATTCAATTATAACATAACAATTATCACAATGTTTAATAAATCGCTGATGAAGGCTGAAATGATAGAAACCGGTCCGATTAAGAATACAGTGTAGTTATGAATTTTTGAAATATATGCTTTGTTCTTCTTCTTTACCACGCACCATTGAAACAAAATTAAAAATTTGCATATGAATTACAGTATTAATTGCAATATGTCTCAAAAATGACTATAAATCTAACAATACATATTTATGTTATTTGATTATATTATGTCCTTAAGATCATTGAATTTTGGGTATATGATATTGAGACTGGTCTTACTGACAACATTTTTATACCCTCCACACCTCAGTGGCAGAGGGTATATACATATAAGTTTGTCATTCCGTTTCCGAAATTAATTCCGGAGACCCCAAAACAATATATTTTCTTGATCATTAAAACTAGGGAAGTTGATTTAGCGATGACCGTCTGTCCGTCTGTCCGTCTGTCTGTGGAAATCACGATCCCGCCGTCAATATCTAAGCTAGACCGCTCGTTTTTATATAAAATCGTTTACTAACATCCCAAAGGAGTTGCTATTTAAAATCGTCAAAATCGGTCAAAGAGGTCATGAGTTATGAATGAAACTTTGAAAAAACTCTTGAAAAAATAAAATTTTTCAGTGTGTTTGTTGTTTTTCTTAAGATATGTTGTATATGTGGCGCGCAAAATAGAAAGGGACCTAGGGGTAAAAACCGGTTTTGTTCAGGAGAGCCATTTTAAAGGTTTAAATACGTGTATCTTTGGTGTACCATCACTGAGCGTGTTGGTATTGGTCTCATTTGAAAGCGACACATCTCATGACGTCAGGAACGTGTTGGTCAATCTTGAAAACGCGCGTAGGTCGTCCCTACCTCTTGTTTTGTGTAGTTGGTTTTTACTGTTTTCTACCTAGCGCGCTGTTTCCATGAGTTTGATATCAATTTTGCTCGCGTTTTTTCGAATCCAGGTTTATTTTCTGAAATTATTAATTGTGAATTATAATAAATACTCATTTATAATTCTTTTAAATCGTGAATATCACTCTGTTAGTACGAAAATTTTTCACATAACCTTGTTACCATACAGCTTTTACTTCGTGTGGTTAGAATCAGTTTTCGTACCATACAGCTTTTACTTCGTGTGGTACGAAAACTGATTCTAACCACACTGCTCGTTGGCCTGGCTTTAGGTGAGTGTGTTAAAGCGCTGACCAAAAAGTTTAAGTACGAGTGTATGTGAAGGTTCATGGTTCAAACCTCACGGCCGCCCTAAATAGAAAAATTTCATATAGAAACAATCTATTCAATTATAACATAACAATTATCACAATGTTTAATAAATCGCTGATGAAGGCTGAAATGATAGAAACCGGTCCGATTAAGAATACAGTGTAGTTATGAATTTTTGAAATATATGCTTTGTTCTTCTTCTTTACCACGCACCATTGAAACAAAATTAAAAATTTGCATATGAATTACAGTATTAATTGCAATATGTCTCAAAAATGACTATAAATCTAACAATACATATTTATGTTATTTGATTATATTATGTCCTTAAGATCATTGAATTTTGGGTATATGATATTGAGACTGGTCTTACTGACAACATTTTTATACCCTCCACACCTCAGTGGCAGAGGGTATATACATATAAGTTTGTCATTCCGTTTCCGAAATTAATTCCGGAGACCCCAAAACAATATATTTCTTGATCATTAAAACTAGGGAAGTTGATTTAGCGATGACCGTCTGTCCGTCTGTCCGTCTGTCTGTGGAAATCACGATCCCGCCGTCAATATCTAAGCTAGACCGCTCGTTTTTATATAAAATCGTTTACTAACATCCCAAAGGAGTTGCTATTTAAAATCGTCAAAATCGGTCAAAGAGGTCATGAGTTATGAATGAAACTTTGAAAAAACTCTTGAAAAAATAAAATTTTTCAGTGTGTTTGTTGTTTTTCTTAAGATATGTTGTATATGTGGCGCGCAAAATAGAAAGGGACCTAGGGGTAAAAACCGGTTTTGTTCAGGAGAGCCATTTTAAAGGTTTAAATACGTGTATCTTTGGTGTACCATCACTGAGCGTGTTGGTATTGGTCTCATTTGAAAGCGACACATCTCATGACGTCAGGAACGTGTTGGTCAATCTTGAAAACGCGCGTAGGTCGTCCCTACCTCTTGTTTTGTGTAGTTGGTTTTTACTGTTTTCTACCTAGCGCGCTGTTTCCATGAGTTTGATATCAATTTTGCTCGCGTTTTTTCGAATCCAGGTTTATTTTCTGAAATTATTAATTGTGAATTATAATAAATACTCATTTATAATTCTTTTAAATCGTGAATATCACTCTGTTAGTACGAAAATTTTTCACATAACCTTATTATATTATTCGCAAAATAATTTAAAACTAATAACGTTCTTACTGACTGTTTTAGGATGAAATGGTGGACGAATTCGAAGAAGTAGATTTACTTTATCGCTTCCCTGATGACGAGGATGATGACGATCACTTCTCAGAATTATCGATAGTGACTCTGAAGATGATACCGATAATATGTACCTTGATACATCTGATCTTGATTTACGCGAAGAAAAGGTAGTTGCTCGAATGTATGGTTCAAAAATACCTCCGTGTTGTTCAAATCAATGCAATGAAGTGATCCCTAAGAAGATGGCTGTGGATTTTCGTACGTCTTTCATGAATTTAGATAAGAATCCCAAGATTTAATTATTCTCGCACAACTGGCAGCTCACCGTGACGATGCAATGCTCAGGTCAAAAGTTGGTGATCGATCGCGAGCTATGAAGAAACGGTACAATCAGATATATTATTTTCGAAGTTTGCCGATATGCCGTGATATGTACTTCTTCCTGTATACAATGGGAATTAAACGCTACAAAAATCTAATCGAACACTACGACGAAAATGGTATTTATCCACGCGAACATGGCATGACGAATAAAATTAATCGTACAGATACTTTAACCACTTTGGAAAAAAAAAGAAATTGTTTCATTTATCTGCCATTTTGCTGAAGTTGTTGCTATCACTTTACCTGGACGTCAACCAAATCATCGTGATTATCGTTTCTTGAAACTTCCAACTACTGAAAGTAAGACTTCTGTTTACACTAGATACACCAACAGCGTCGAACCGGGTGGTAAAATCGTAAAACTTCGCACTTTCCAAACGCTGTGGAAGAAATATTGTCCCTACATCGTCACTATGAAGCCGGCATACGATTTGTGCGAATTGTGTCGAAATCTTGCAAAAGATGCTGTTAATACAGTAAACGTTACTGAAGTTGAAAAAGAAGCAGCATTGAAGGTGTATTCTGATCATTTGCAATCTGTCAGCACTCAGCGAGAGTACTATAACGACTTGAGAACATTAGTCAAGCCTGATCCAAATACCATGTATCCAGGTATTCCAGAGGAGGATTATCTAGTAATATCTATGGATTATGCTCAAAATGTTAGCTTTCCGTCGGGTCTACAGCAAATAGGAACTGCATATTTTAAATCAGGTCGCAAAACAGCAATTTTCGGAATTACAAACGAACGTCAAACTGTTCAACACATCTTCTGTACTGACGAAAGCGATTCCATTGGAAAAGGTCCGAATTCAGTAATATCAATGCTTGATTACTACCTACGAGAAGTGCATTCAACTAAAAAATTAGTGATATTCGCTGATAACTGTGTTTCACAAAATAAAAACAAGTAAGAAAATTATAGTCGGTCTAGACCGACTATACGATACCCTAAGCCATGCGTTTAGAAACCCTGTCTCTTAGGCCCAACTAACTGGACATTGAAAATAAGCAAAAACCAAATTTGAGTGGGATTTTTATTAATTTTTTTGGCTGCAGATATGAAAAAGTTCATATCGGATGCTATATCTATAAAGGGACTAGGTCCAAAAATGGACCGATCCTGATCATGTTTGGTAAAGTCTCTTGTATTTTGCAAAAATATGTACAAACAAATTTGAGAAGAATCAGTGCAATATTTTTTGCTTTTTAATAGATTTAAGTGAAGATCGGGAAGCAGCTCTATATGGGGTCAAAGGGATCATTTTTGGACTACTCATTAGTGGATGTAATGAATGCATACAAACCCAATTTGAGTAAGATCTATATGACAATTTGGATCTTATGGCAATTTATGTCGATTTCATATGGGTAATTTGTATGCGGGCTAGGTCTGAACATGGACCGATTCTCACCAATTTCAATAGCGTTCATCCCATGGCCGATAAAAGCTTATATACCAAATTTCCTTAAAATATATTGATATTTGCGACCTGCAGTTTGATTACAAGCTTTACATGGACACACAGACGGACGGACGGACGGACGGACGGACGGACGGACATTGTTAAATCAACTCAGAAAGTGATTCTGATTCGATCGGTATAATTAAAGATGGGTCTAGGTCAAATATTTTTGGTTGTTACAAACAGCAGCACAAAGTCATTATACCCAAACCACATAGTGGTATAGGGATAACAATGCGATGATACGATATTTACAACACCTTGTCGATACTTCCAGATGTGAGTCAGTTGAATTGAGCTTTTTGTTAACCGGACATACAAAGTTTTCACCTGATCGTTTATTCGGAGTTTTCAAATCAAAATATGCCCAAACTAATGTCGACTGCTTCATGGATGTAGTTGATTGTGTTAGAAAATCATCTCGTAATGGATTTAATGTTCCTGTACCTATTCGACTTCCAAACTCAAGTGAGCCTGTTGTTTAGTGGAGAAAATGGGACACATACTTCTCCACTAAATATAAAACTTTAATTGGAATATCGAAGTATCATCACTTTGTATTTATTGCTTAGGCACCAGTGCAATGTAAACTGTTTGCGAATTCAGCCAGCATAAATGAAAACATACATCTGAGTAACAATACCAGTTTCGATGACAAACCAATTATAATTCCGTCACCAGGGTTATCGATGAAGCGTCAATGGTATTTGTATAAAGAGATCCGGGGCTTATGTTTTGACGATTCAAAACAAGATTCGGTAGTTCCTCTTCCTTTGGTCTCTGGAAATGGAAACGAAGAGGAAGATTCAGTGGAAGTGGACAATCCTCAACAAGTGAAGGCAGCAGACGTTAAGAAGAAATCGAAAAAAAATAAAGGATCGGTACCGTCAAGTTCAAAGGAACCAATTCGCAAGAACCGTCGATTAAAATGATTTTTCTATTTTTAAATTGTTCATAAGGAAAAAATAAATAAATATATGAAAATAAATAAATTTTACCATTAGGTCCCTTTCTATTTGCGCTTAGAATCGTCGACTTCACTTTGATAAAACGCGCATATCTCTGGGAGGGCACACTTTTGGGGCATGGGATCGGCCTCATTCGATGCTCAGATGTTGTCCACATGAAAAAAAAGAAGTGAAAATTGATTTTTTTACCCTTAGGTCCCTTTCTACATGCGCTGTCACATATGTTGTAATTCTTCGTATTTTTAAAGTCATTACAGTTGTGTGTATATTAATACTACACGTGTCACATTGGCCTAAGCAATTAAAAATTCATTAAAATTAAAAATAAAAATTAAATATTCAAAATTAAAAACTAAAAATGAAAAATAGAAAATGGAATATAAAAATGGAAAATTAAAAATGGAAAAAGGAAAATGGAAAATTGAAATGGAAAATGGAAAATGAAAAATGAAAAATGAAAAATGTAAAATGTAAAATGGAAAATGGCAAATGGAAAATGCAAAATGAAAATTGAAAACTGAAAAATGAAAAATGGAAAATGAAAAATGGAAAAAGAAAAATGAAAAACCAACAATGAAAAACGGAAATTGAAAAATGAAAAAAGGAAAACGAAAAATGAAAAATGAAAATTGAAAATTGAAAAATGAAAAATGAAAATTGAAAATTGAAAAATTAAAAAACGGAAAACGAAAAATGAAAAATGAAAATAGAAAAATGAAAAATGGAAAATGAAAAAAAAAAAATGGAAAATGATATATGAAATTTTAAAAATGAAAAATTATAAATGAAAAATTGAAAAATAAAAATGGAAAATGAAAAATTACTAATTACAAATTAAAAATTAAAAATTAAAAATTAAAAATTAAAAATTAAATAATAAAAATTAAAAATTAAAATTAAAAATTAAAAATTAAAAATTAAAAATTAAAAAAAATTAAAAACTAAAAATTAAAAATTAAAAATTAAAAATTAAAAATAAAATTAAAAATTAAAATTAAAAATTAAAAATTAAAAATTAAAAATTAAAAATTAAAAATTAAAAATTAAAAATTAAAAATTAAAAATTAAAAATTAAAAATTAAAAATTAAAAATTAAAAATTAAAAATTAAAAATTAACAATTAAAATTAAAATTAAAAATTAAAAATTAAAAATTAAAAATAAAAATTAAAAATTAAAAATTAAAAATTAAAAATTAAAAATTAAAAATTAAAAATTAAAAATTAAAAATTAAAAATTAAAAATTAAAAATTAAAAATTAAAAATTAAAAATTAAAAATTAAAAATTAAAAAATTAAAAATTAAAAATTAAAAATTAAAATAAAAATTAAAAATTAAAAATTAAAAATTAAAAATTAAAAATTAAAAATTAAAAATTAAAAATTAAAAATTAAAAATTAAAAATTAAAATTAAAAATTAAAAATTAAAAATTAAAAATTAAAAATTAAAAATTAAAAATTAAAAATTAAAAATTAAAAATTAAAATTAAAAAATTAAAAATTAAAAATTAAAAATTAAAAATTAAAAATTAAAAATTAAAAATTAAAAATTAAAAATTAAAAATTAAAAATTAAAAATTAAAAATTAAAAATTAAAAATTAAAAATTAAAAATTAAAATTAAAAAATTAAAAATTAAAAATTAAAAATTAAAAAAATTAAAAATTAAAAATTAAAAATTAAAAATTAAAAATTAAAAATTAAAAAATTAAAAATTAAAAATTAAAAATTAAAAATTAAAAATTAAAATTAAAAATTAAAAATTAAAAATTAAAAATTAAAAATTAAAAAATTAAAAATTAAAAATTAAAAATTAAAAATTAAAAATTAAAACAAAAATTAAAAATTAAAAATTAAAAATTAAAAATAAAATAAAAATTAAAAATTAAAAAATTAAAAATTAAAAATTAAAAATTAAAAATTAAAA